>CM060881.1:126290000-126890000 GCA_030762935.1 Hymenopus coronatus | reverse complement strand
AACTACCCCTTACATGGAACTTTTTCCAAAAATTTTGATTTTATCAAAAATGACTAATGATTTTGATTAAAATATCGCATATTAAAGCTATTTACCTGACAAATAATATGTATATCGAATTTTCTGGGAATATCCCTCTAAAGACATAGGTATTTATTCTGGATGAATTTTACAAAATTTTGCAAACTTGTAACCCGTAAGAGATAGACAAATACTTACTCCATAAAAAATGTGGAGAACATTAAAACGCACAATTTACGTTTTATACATTTTTTTCTTGGAGTTATCGTTTTTGAGACATTGCTTGTTTTAGGTTTCAGCTTTAAAAAACTTATACTTTTCTCATACAGGAATTTGTCAACTCCTGTAAATGCAAACAAAGGAACTTAGCAACCAGCTAATATTTCTGCTAATTTTTTCTCGATTTGCATGAAGTAAATAGAAGCATAAGCTTTTTAACAATAAAGTGTTGCGGAGATGTAGAGAAAGTCATGTGAATGGAACACATTTTTTATTTTTACTTTTCTGGGAATAGACTCTAAAGCCTTCTTTATTCTGCATTTGAATAATGATAAACATTTACAGATAGAATAATGTTAAAAAAAGTGAACAAAAAAAACAAACAAAAAAAAAACAAATCTGCTGTTTTCCATTCGCATGACTTTCTCTAGATCTCCGCAACAAATTATTGCTTAAAGGTTTATGCTTCTATTTACTTTAATTAGCAGAAATAGTTTTATTACTTGCATCCTTGTAAGTAGAAGCGAAATAAAGAAGTACCATAGGTTAAAGCTGGGTTCTATGTGACTGAAGTACCTTTGTTTCTATGGACAGTGTTGACAAATTCTTGTTTGAGAAAAGTATAAGTTTTTTAAAGCTGAAACCAAAAACAAGGAATATCTTAGTTTTTAGAGCAGCTAGAGAAGGTGATGTGAGTGTACCACGTCAGATTTTTTCTTTCTCTATCGTACTATGTACCGTATTTTTGGAAACAGGTCCGTATGTGTGTGTGTGTGTCTGTCAGTCTGTCTGCCAGTCATTCTTCTGTCTGTGAGTGTCTGTGGACAACATAGCTCAAAAACGAAAACATCGTTGAATACCAAACTTGGTATTTAATTTTGGTATCTTACAAGGATGCGACACAAAGATTTTCAAGAATATCACCCCCATATAAACTAACCACTACATGGAAAATTGTTTAAAAATTTTGATTTTCTCCAAGATTGACTTTTCTTTTTTTATTAAAATACCGTATATTAAAGATATTTACATCCCAAATAAAATGTATATCTTGAATTTTCTGGGAATAGCCTCTGAAGACTTCTTTATTCTGGATGAAATTTGCCGAGTTTTGCTTAACTGCTAAACCGTAAGAGATAGACAAGAACTTACTACACAAAAACTGTAGACCTCGTCAAAACACACAATTTATGTCCTTTATGTTTTTGTTGTGGAGGTAACCGTTTTAGACATATTCCTTGTTATTAGTTTCAATTGTAATGTACTTATACTTTTATCAGACAGGAAATGTCAGCTTTTCTTTTGTTCTAGTCCTGGCCAAGCAAAGAAGCGGTTTGAGTGATAATCGCCTAACGGTAACTTTTAAAACATTTGACTATCACTTTAGCCTAGTGCATTCTTTTAGTTCCCTTCTATTTATAAGGAACTAAGTGATAAGAACATTCTGCTAATGCTTATCTCGATTAGCATGGTGTATAGAAAAGAAGAATCTTTTGTAACAAGTTAGTAGAGCAGCTAGAGAAAGTCTTGCGAGTGTACCACATCAGATTTTTTTCCATTACAATGGTTTGGAGCCGATGAAATAAAGCACCAAGTGCACGGCTATTTCGCTTACAATGTTTGGTTAGTTTGCGAGCCTGTCAATCAATTAGGGGTAAGCAGCAGTACGTATTAACTCTGACCAAGTATCGACTGGCGCTGTTGTAGCGGGAAAGTGATGTTTACGTTTTTAAAAATCCGAGAGTTGAAAAAAACAAATAACAGCAATGGTAAAAGTATTGCAATGGCTCACTCTGCTGTTTGCAATGCGAAATTCAAACCGCCACGGGCCGATGGTAAGTTAATTGAAGTTCCGGTAAACCATTGGGAACAGATCGTACCAAAAAAAAAAAAAAAACTGTTATGGTGTGTTCCATTCACATGGCTTTCTCTACATCTTTGCTACAAATTATTGTTAAAAAGCTAATTTTTCCTATTTGCTTCATGCTAATCGAGAATAAATTACCTGAAATCGTCTTTTTACTTGCTTGCATAGACTAAAGTGAAAGTCAAAGGCTGGTTGCTATGTGATTGAATCTCCTTTGTTTGTGTGTACAGGAGTAGGCAAATTCCCGTATAAGAAAAGTGTAAGTATTTTAAAGCTGAAATTAATAATAAGCAATATCTAAAAAACAATCAACTCCACGAAAACATGTATATAACATATATTGTGTGTTTTAACGAGCTCTACATTTTATATTCAGTATGTTTTTGTCTATCTCTTAAGGTTATGCAAAATTCCGCAAAATTGATCCATAATAAATATGTCTTCAGAGGCTATTCCCAGAAAATTCAGATATACATTTTATTTGTCAGGTAAATATCTATAATATATGATATTTTAAACAAAATCGGTAGAGCCATTTTTAAAAAAATAAAAAATTTTCGAAAAAAGTTCCATGGAGTAGTTGGAGTGGGGGATTTTCTTGAAAATCATCGTATCGCATCCTAGGAATACACCAATCTTAAACACAAAGTTTGGTATATTTAACCGTTTTTTCGTTTTTGAGCTATGCTGTCCATAGACATATACACACATACACAAACCGACCTTTTTCTAAAAATTTTTGTTTGGATTCAGAGGGACCTAAAACATGTATTTCTGTGAAATCTCGGTATCGAGTTTTGGGTGCATTACAATACCTTCTCTATACACTATGTACATTGTACGTGTAGAGAAAGTAATATCTGATGTGTTACACTAACATTAATTTCTCTAGCCGCTCTACAAACAAACTTCTTACAAAAGATTATTCTTCTTTCTCCACAATGCCAATCGAGATAAAAATTAGCAGAATGTTATTAATTAGTTCATTATAAGAAGAAAGAAACTAAAGGAATGCGCTATACTAACATGATAATCAAATGTTTTAAAAGTTGTAGTTATGCGATTGTCATTGCAAACAGCTTTTTGCTTGGCCAGGAGTAGAACAAAAGAAAAACGGATACTTCCTCACTGAGAAAAGTATGAGCACCTTACAATCGAAGCAAAGTCTCGGTAACGGTTACCTCCACAATAAAAACGTAAAGGACATAAATTGTATATTTTGACGTGATCTATACTATTTTGGTAGTAAGCTTTGTTTATCTCTGACGGTTTATCAGTTAAGCAAAACTCGGCAAAGTTCATCCAGAATAAAGACGTCTGCAAAGGCTATTCCCAGAAAATTCAAAATATACATTTCATTTGGGATGTAAATATTTTTAATATACGGTATTTTAATAAAAATTGTTGGAGCCACTTTTGAGAAAATAAAAAATTTCCAAAAGTTTTCCATTTAAAGGGTTATTGTAGCTGGGGGGGGGGGAATTTCTTGAAAATCTTCGTGTCGCAGCCTTGGAAAATACTAAATCCTAATACCAAGTTTGGTATTTAACAGTATTTTCGTTTTGGGGCTATGCTGTTCACAGACACACACACACACACACACACACGGACCTTTTTTATAAAATGCTTTTTTCGGATTGGGGGGACCCCAAAACATATATTTCCGGTGAAATCTCGGTATCGAATTTTTGGGTGCATTACAATATCTTCTCTATACACTATGTACATAATACGTGTAGAGAAAGTAAAAGTACTTCATCTTAATTTGCTAAAAAAATACGCAAATATCATATTAAACTACGCAATATTGTCGAAATGGCATAGCATGAGTAACAAATAAACAGAAATTGGTTAAATTTGAATGATTATTCCCTTTCGCAACAATGCACATGTTGTGCCGTTCATACATTGTAACGGATGATTTTCAGTATCCACGTGGAAGTGGAGAGCGTAGTGTGCGTATGTAAGCGATGGCGAAGGCGCCTGATACCAATGTAGTGAAACATAAGCGGCAGGGTGACGTAGCGGTTGTATGACTTGGATTACCTGTCGGTGGTGAAGTTGCCTCGCACCGTCTGCTTCAACAATACGTTTATTTCATTTGATTTTACAGTTGGGTTCGTTGTGGTAATGTCTCGGCTAGCTGTATGAAGCTTACTAATTTTGTTTTATTTGTACCGCAAGAGAATTCTAAACGACGTAGAGTAAAGAGATAGACAATCCGCTGAAATTATAAGGTAAGATGCTTTTTACTTTCTCTACACGTACTATGTACACAGTGTATAGAGAAGATATTGTAATGCACCCAAAAATACACCGACACCGATATTTCATTGGAAATATATGTTTTGAGAGCCCATGAATAAAAGCAAACAATTTTGAAAAAATGTCCATGTGTGTGTATGTGGGCAGCATAGCTCAAAAACACCAAGTCCGTTAAAAACCAAACTTGCTACTTAGGTTTGGTATTTTCCAAAGATGCGACTCAAAGATTTTCAAGAAAATCCCCCTACCCCCAACTACCCTTTACATGGAACTTTTTCGAAAATTTTGATTTTCTCAAAATGGCTCTAACGATTTTAATTAAAATATCGTATATTAAAGATATTTACTTGACAAATAAAATGTATATCTGGAGTTTTCTGGGAATAGCCTCTGAAGACTACTTTATTGTGGATGAATTTTACGAAATTTTGCATAACTGCTAAACCGTAAGACATGGACAAAAACTTATAACACAAAAAATGTAGAGCACGTTAAAACATACAGTTTATGCTATATACATTTTTTTCGTGGAGTTGATCGTTTTTTGAGATATTCCTTATTATTGGTTTCAGATTTGAAAAACATATTTTCTCATATAGGAATTTTTCAACTTCATACAAGGAACTTCAGTCACATAGCAACTCCTTTTTGACTATCACTTTAACCTATACTACTCCCTTATTTCGCTTTTACTTACAAGGAAGCAAGTAATAACACTGTTTCTGTTAACTGTTTCTCTATTGGTATGAAGTAAATAGAAGTAAAAGCGTTTTAATAATAATTTGTTGCAAAAATGTAGAGAAAGTCAGGTAAATAGAACACATTAGATTTTTTTAAATATATTTATTTCGTTTCAGTTTGATGCGAACAGTTTAAAGTAAGATTTATTTTCTTTGAATATTACACTTTCTCCATTACTTCCGTGAAGACGATTCCATATGTTGTAGAATTACAATGCTCACATATTAATTATATACAAATTTTGTTATATATTTTTGCGACGTAATTTAATGTAGCGTCGGTTTAGTTCACACTATACAACGGTTCCTTACTCTTAGCGTGGCTTTTTCGTAAGTTCAATAAATCTGACTAACTTGTTATGTTACTATGGCAAGAAACCAAATCTCATCTCTTATACAATGAAAGCTGATTTCTTTTGTCTGATCTTATGACTTGTTTTGGTGTATGAATACAAGCTCACTTACAAATGTATACATACAATTATTCTGACTACAATTTACAACATAATTATGCTTCCTTTTGGGCTTTTATACACATGAAAATAAACTCTCCTTCATACAGTTTCTGATTTAAGCTAGTTCTGCCATAATTGTTTCTGCTTTATGAGGATTACATAAAGAGGTAAAACTTTCGATTCGGACTTTTTCCATGCATAAGTAAAGTATGTAACAAATATTTACATAGTAATGTTTCTGACTTAAAACGGTATTTTAAACTTCTAATAATACTCACTTTTAATTATTTCTAAATGATAATATTTAGAATTCATGCCTATGTAGATTCTTCCGTTACAGCCCCTAAAAAGTGGCGGGAAAATAATTGTTCTTAACGTATGCAATAAGTTTTATGAAGAATACAACATTGTTGCACTAGACAATATCCTGAGTTTAATGGCTGAGTTTACTAGTGCAATACAACGTGGGATTTGGAGGGAATAGTGGACATTGTCGTAAATTGACCAAAAAGTAATCAATCCCGGTGATGATCCAGAGCATCTGCAACAGAAGACTCAGATCTTGAACCACTTCCATTTTCAGATTGACTCTTCTGGGTAAGGCATCGTGTTATTGCAGTATATTAAAGTAAAAGGCAGTGTCAATACATATAATTCAATGCAGTTTATATGCAGTATATGGTTGACTACATACACATGCACAGCATATTGGTGGTTAGCTTGATCAACGCATACAATACACCGTCGAACAGCGTGCCTGCATTTTGTAATTTTACGAGAGAATTTCACCTTTCGTAGTGAATAGCAACTTGGTTTATTTTCTTTGATTAATGATGCATGTCATAGCTTTAATCAATATCTTTGAAGAATGAAAGTAGATAGGTATTTAGTTCCTGCCATTAGTGAAACGTAGGCGTGCGTTGTTAGTTGTGTTTGGCTACTGCACAATTACAAAGTTTCACGTGGTCCGTCCTCGTGCGTGGGTGGAATAATACATTCTGGTTTGTTGACATCGCTGGTGAACTAAGGTTGGACAGACCCTAGGTGGAAGCGAGAGATGAAGGGAGGCATCAGGTGTACCGAGCAACAGCGCGGTCGAGGTGGGTCCTATACATGCTGTTAGTAGGTTCTTCATTGCTAGGTTGCGCAAGGTAGCCGCCAGCTCACTGCCCTCCTCCCAGCGGATATAGACCATCATACTATCCTTGCGGAGAGAACAGCAGTTACAAAGCGAAGTGTCTTCACCGCTGCCGTAGCACAACAGTCGACACTTCTACCTGGAAAGACTGGATCAAGGAACAGGACATTCAGAGGTGAAAGAAACCTTCACACCATTCACCTGGCGACTGAGAAAACCTCCGAAAATCCGCGGGTCAGGAAGATCAACCGCGGGAATCGAACCCACAAAGTGAAATTAATACACCTCTAATTAAGGTTCTTAAAAAGAGGATCTCCCGAATGGGAGCATCGCGCGTTATCGCGGATCCATCTCGCTCGGCAACTTTCTGTGGCATTAACACGCTTGAATTGAGTGGCATGGCTCACATTCAGGCGTTTGGGAGGTTGTGGGTGCATGTCATCTACCGGACCCATAGGCTTTTTCGAGGTTTCTCCGGATCGCCAGGGTAGATTCATTACATACCCCGAATCTTATGGCCCATCATTTACTGCTTCCACCATTTCTTTTAGAGTTGAAGTACCAAGTGACGGCGGTTACACTGAATGGTGGATTGCACATTCTAAAATGGTTACCCTGGCGTCGTCATTGTGACCCACCTTCGGGTTTGGGGTTCTAGGGCGGCGTCGGAGGCGTTTTAACTTAGCCACCAGGAACCCGTCCATGCTTGAGCCCATCGTTCGGATTTGGTTCTCTCATCCCTCCCTGGGGTCGCGTAAGAGATAAAGGACCACAAGAACCTAGTCTGGTATTCTGTCCCAGTGTTCTGGAGGCCGCCTCCGTGTCTAATCCTAAATCTGAACCTAGGTTCCTTTTACTGTCACATTTTTGAAAAGTGTTTGCTTACCTAACATACCTTGTACTATTCCGCTATGTACATCTGATTGCATGATTACGATGCTTAGCTTCACCATGCTTCAAGGTCGTAGGATCAAACTTGGCGTAGGACGATGGAATTTTTCGGGCGTAGAAATCCTAGCATGGCTTCCCTCGGAAGAGAAGTAAATCCGTTGGTCTCGTGTCGTAGATTTACCCCGAGCCTGATAAAGAGGTCTTTGAGCAAAATTAAGCTGTCTTTCACGCCCAGCATAGAATGGGACGCTGAGAACCACAGTGTTTAAGAGCATCCATAAATAAAACTTCATATCCATTTTTAATTATTTCCCATTTAGATATAATTTCTATATATAATATATACCATTGATATTTATTCCACTATTGTTTATTACACATTTCTAGTTGCGTTCCTTCATAAATAGGTACATATTAATTATGAGTTGGGTGTTCTTCCTAAAAATACATGCTATTTCATTCGCTGCAACCTTGTAGATTTTGGTTTTCTTGTTGATTGAGTTGCATTCAGTTATGTATATATATATCAAATATGTGAGCTATAGAGACCATGAGGAATCTGTTGTCAGCTAACTGAATTTCTGTGATGTCACCGAGGAAGTCTCTTCTTGCTCACAGCAAGAAACTCGGCGGGATGTGCGGGGAAGGTGAGGCTGTCGTAAAAGCAAAGTTACTACTAGAGAAGCGACATCAGGATAATAAACCTAAATTCTATTTTATACTATACGGTCGCGCGATATAACACATTGTAACAAATTTTATTATTGACCCAAAAGTAACTTACAAATAAAATCCTCCGGTTATCGTCGAATCGCACTTCCTGATGTTACTCATTCCAAGATCTCAAATTGCACCGAATCACATACCAAGCGAAACTTGAGAGCGTCCACACATACGGTGTCTGTCATCTAGACGGCCCGGGTTCAATCCCAAGCGACCGCATGCGAGATTTGAGGTAGACAAAGCGGCACAGGGACGGATTTTCTACGGTTTCTCTAGTTTCCTCTGCCAGTGCTTCGTCTTCTTTCCATACATCATCATTGTCTTCACCTGCGGTGCCATATGTAGCAAAAGCACGGTTAAATACTAAAAAAGCCACACACAAGGACGCCACTTTCACAGTATGAATCTCAGATATATGTGCATGCGTTTTACTTTACTGTCTACCCTCTATTTATATTTTGAATGTAAAATACATTAAGGAAAATATTGTATTCCTCGCAAATTATGATATCAACGTTTCAACAATAGTAAGGATTTTTAAGATCTCTTGAATGAACTTATGATTGGTTAAGCTTATGCAAAATGGTGTGTATGTGCACTTCAAGACATTAAACCACGCCTGGAAATACTTATCGTAAGACGGGATCTTTTCGCTGACTCCGCCTATGTCTTGTTTACTAATGAAACGTAACTTGCGACAAATGAAGTCCTGAGTTGTGAACTGACGATCCCTAAACTTTCTGGTAGGACAGTAATCCACCCCTCCCACCGGGTATTACAAAATTAGCTTAATTTTTTCTCTGAGCTTCATATTGCAGTTCTAATGCCAAGGTAATTCGTGCATGTGGTGGACAAAATTAACACACTGCTTGTATCAGTCAAGCTGTTCTAATAGGGCATCGAGCGTGGTTGAGAGATGAAGGGATGGGTTGCCCTATTGGTTTTGCCTTTCTTACTCGCATGGTATGTTGTATCAGAACGGTACCAATGGTGCCGGTCCCCGTAGCCGCGCTCGCTAAAGTGTCTCGCTTTGGTGCTTCGCGGCGCACGGGATCGTGGGTTCGAGTCCCGCCTTGGGCATAGGTGTTTCTGTGTTTGTAATTGTGTGTTTGTGTATGTATATGTAAAAAGGAAAAACGAATAGGTCAACTAAGGAAATTTAGAAACTAGAAAAAAGAGGTAAAAAGGAATACAGGCTTGTCAGGACACATTTTCAGAAAAACAACACCAAGTATATTTTATTGTCTTTCAGTGTTCATCAGAAGTCTCATTCAAGTGCACTATATCCCAAGGACACAAAGCAAAAATTTACACGAAGTTCTACTAAACATATTATGTTGCTCTCCGTGGTATAATATACCCTAGGTCGCAGGTTCAAACCCGGCGGAGGACGATGGATTTTTTCGGGCGTAAAAATCCTTAGCATGACTTCCTTTGGAAGGGAAGTAAAGTCGTGGGTCCTGTGTCGTAGATTTACGGCACGTAAAAGAACCTCAAGCCTGATAGAGAGGCCTCTGAGCAAAATTAAGCGGTCTTTCACGCCCAATTTAGAATGGGACGCTGAGAACCACAGTAGTTAAAGAGCGTCCATAAATAACACGTCATTTACATTTTTTTAAACCGTATTATCTCTACATTGGAATCATCCCCTCCCCTCTTAAAGCCAGAAAGTATAATGCATTTGAGAATAAAGGTTTGTGTTTTTTTTTTTTAAATTAAAATTTTAAAAGCTTAAGAACTTACAGTTAACGAGTTATTTCACAATTCAAAGCCGCTTAGACCATAGCATTCGGGAGGTTCGACTCCCGTGGACGGCCCATAGGTTTTTTTGTGGTTTCCCTATGTAGGCAGGGATGTTTCATCTTCTATGACGACTTTTCTACCCATCTCTTGCTATAACCATCACTTTCTTGTAATCTGTTTCAGGATTGAAGGACCAGGTTGCATATGAGCTGTGGCTCTACGCTGTATAAAGATTCCTTTCCTGGCCTCGTTGCGGGAACATTCTGTGGGTACTGAACTTTCGGGATTCTAAGGAGGCTCAGGGCTTGAAGATACGGTTGGTCGTCGCCGAACGCGTTCGATCTAAAAACGTCAGGGAACCCGTTACCTCTCCCTTCATCCAGGAATCAGTAAGACGCAGAAGGCCAGTATTCTAAATTTGGTGCTCCGCTTGAATGAATGGGGGTCCATCCGCGATAATACTAATCCTAAGGAGGTAGACAAATGAAACAATAAAAGTATTAACATACACGTTTTATGTAGAACGCATCCATGAGTAGTGCAACTCTCTCCAAATTTCATTGAATGTTCGGTTACAGAAATCTGTTAACTCTTATCTCTATCTTGGAGTGAAATTGTAGAATTGAAAATGCAAATTCTCTTAAAATTAGTGTAAAAAACGGAACTAAGGAACTTAATTTTTACAACATACAAGAATATTTAAATATTTATGCATTTTAATGACTTGCTGACGAAGCCTATTGCATTTTATGTATGCCAAATGGTGAAATAAATTATCTTTATCATTAACCAGGAAGATACAAGAGGCCGCAAATAATATTTCATGAAAAATATAAAACTATTTAGGCTATGCAGCTCTTCAGTATTAGTCGATTTTGCTCGTAAATTTGTCGTTACTCTAAGTTTAGTAGCACACAATTTGTTATATAGTGATTGCAATTCTTTATTACTTCTCTACCACATAGCAGGCAGAGAAGATATTGCATCCACCCAAAAATTCGATACTGAGATTTCATCGAAAATACATATGTTAAGGGCTTCCGAATCTATAAAAACATCTTTAGGAATAAAATGCGGTGTGTGTGCGTGCGCGCGCGTGACTATGTGCAACATAATTCGAAAAGGAAAAGTCAGTTAAAATTGGTATTTAAATTCAGTGTCTACAAGGGCTGAGAGGGACATTTTTCATGAAAAATACCCTCCCTAAAAATACCCCATATCTCGGTTAACAGTAAAATATGTTTCGACATTTTGGATTTTATCAAAAATATCTTTATTGATATTTATTTGAATTCCATATATTAAAGCTATTTAAATGAAAAAATTAATATATGCAATTTTCTGGGAATAGGTCTGAAGCCCTTTTCATTATGGATGGAGTTGCTTAACTAGCAAATCGTAAGAGATAAACAAAATCTTTCTAAAGGATTATCCAAATCTCGTTAAAACAGAGAACTCGTGGATTTTGTTGTTGTTTTTTTTTGTTTTTTTTTTGTTTTTGTTTTTTGTTTTTGAGGGTTGAGATTTTCAGAGATATTACTTGTTTTTTGTTTAAATTCTCCACTACTATACTTTTCTCAAATGGATGTCAACATTTTTCTATGGTCGTCATGCAAACAGTACGGAGTTTTAAGGTCGTCATAAAACGACCAGTTCTGGATTATTGCTTTATCCTAGTATATTACTTTAACCTCCTTAAAATGTATAATAAAACAATTTCTGCCAATGTTTACAATAATGTAGCATGAACTAGACAGAAGAATAAGATTTTGCAATAATGGTTTGCTGCAGGATAGGTCGCTAAAATCTTGTATATATAACACATATTTTTGAACAAATGATATACGAAAAGCAAATGTTGGACTTGAAGTCCTGTGACGTAATTATCAGGCACTGACATTTAAGGGCGAAAGTAAATTAAATTGAACTATGTACCAGATATTTTGTTCCTAACAATTTGTTTTCCAAGTGCTTTCGGTGACTTACTGCTATGTTTTTCAAATGGGAAGAGTTCTACTTTGCAGCAAATGAAATGCGTTGTCGTGCTCTGCGTTGCCAGGTCTTTTCATATTTTCCTCTCATTCGCACACTGAGCATGCAAATCTGCTTAGCGACATAATGTTTATTCATCTGTAATATGAAAACTATTTGAGCTAAAAATTTGCTATGAACATTACTCCCTATCTTTCTCGTGAATTATTTTTCGCAAAATTTGAATATTTTGTGTTAGCGTAAGTAGTATTTATGAGAGACGGAATCCCTTAGCGCGTTACTTTCCAGTTAAGCGGGAATGCAATATGTTTACATAGTAGCACTCCGGCTGGCTGCCGGCCTGGAGGCGCTCAAGGAAAAACCTCATCCCATATGAAAGTCACTGTAGTAGTTTTTGCTTCGTTGTCAGGGGACAGTCACGCTTCCCTGTGTTTGTTAGTTTGTTTGCTAGTAGAGGTGGTGCCACTGTAGTTCTATGACTTGTCCGTTCGTTCTAGCACAATGTGATTGAGTTGTGTTTAAAGACTTCTATAATGTGTTTTGCTTAGGCCATCAGTAGTTCTGTTTCTGGATTTCTGTGCAAGTTTTAGCTCTCACAATCACATGATATATGTTAGCCGGATATTTACAGTATATAATATTTTGTTAATATGCATTTATAGTTTATAGTTGTCATCCGGCACTGCAATGCTGTAAACCCTTGTTGGTTATGTACACAGTTATATCGTATTCATTATATCCCTGAACAAGCTAAAGACAATTCAAAAGTTCAAGTGTGCAGCAAGAAGCTTGAAGATTTCATAATGTTATAGAGTTTGTTTTATTGTATTTGCTCATGCAAACTATATTTTCAACATAGTTTTCTTCGTATTATTTGTTACTCACCCTCTTGGTAAAATTGTCGCCTATTTAAATGAGCTCTCCAAATGCTTGAGAGCAGAGGGAAGGTGGTATATTTTCGGTATTGATATTGTATTTTATTCAATGACTCGCTAGTTAAAAATATCTCCTATATCTACCACATTACACTTATAGATCGTGTTTACCTGCACATCAGTGACTGATGGCAGCTGTCGTTTTGGTATTGAGATAATGGTTTGATAAAATGAAAGCAACTATTTAAGAATCCCGTTACCTAATTATTAGCTACTATGAGCTTAAATTTATTAATACTAGCATAAAAAGTTATATATTGCATTAGATTTCTTCCGTGAACATTGATTATTTGAGTTTGAAATGTTAAAAATAGTATAAAGCATAATTATTATTTAAACATATTTGGGTCAGAATTCTTAGCAGCCAGGAAGGGTACCGATGCTGTATACAATGTTTGCTAAGTTAAGCTCGGCATGCATTTCGATTTGAAACATCAATAAAATAAAAAAAAATGTCTGTGTTCCATTCACATGACTTTCTCTACATCTCTGTAACAAATTATTGTTAAAAAGCTTATGCTTCTATTTACTTAATGCTAACCGAGAAAAAAATAGCAGAAATAGTTTTATTACTTGTTACCTTGTAAGTAGAAGCAAAATAAGGGAGTACCATAGGCTAAAAACTGGTTGCTATGTGACTGAAGTTTGTTCCGTGTTTGTATGGATAGGAGTTGACAAATTCCCGTATGAGAAAAATTTAAGTATATAAGTTTTTCAAAACTGAAACCAAAAATAACGATTACCTTCAAAATGATTACCTTCACAAAAACATGTATATAACATAACTTGTGTGTTTTAATGTGCTCTACATTTTTTGTGCAGTAAGGTTTTATCCATCTCTTACGGTTTAGCAGTTATGCAAATTTCCGTAAAATTGATCGCGAATAAAGTAGTCTTCATAGGCTATTCCCAGAACATTCAAGATATACATTTTATTTGTCAGGTAAATATTTGTAATATACGAAATTTTAATCAAAACCGTTAGTCATTTTTTAAAAAATCAAAATTTTCGAAAAATGTTCCATGTAAAGGGTAGTTGGGATTGGGGGGGATTTTCTTGAAAATCTTCGTGTCGCATCCCTGGAAGATGCCAAACCTAAATACCACATTTGGTTCTTAACGGACTTTTCATTTTTGAGCTATGCTGTCCACAGACTCACACACAGACCTTTTTCTGAAAATGCTGATTTTGGATTCAGGGGGACCCAAAATATGTATTTCCGGTGAAATCTCGGGATCGAAATTTTGGGTACAGTACAATACCTTCTCTATACACTGTGTACATATTACATGTAGAGAAAGTAAAAAGGTTACCCGCTCCCTCATATATTATTTCTTAGATATCATTTCAGTATCATAAAATATTGTAAGTAAACCATTACTTTAAAGGATCCTTTATGCCGAAGTTTGGTCTAAAGTCAGATTTAATTGTTAGGATAGGAGTTTGTTTCTCTTAATTTAACTTTCTCGCTCACAAACCAATCCATCCTCCCTCTCACAATCTCATACATCATTCCCTTTACAAACTTGAGAGAAATTTTATCTTTCGCCATATTCCATCCCCAGATGCTGTGATAGACACATAAAAGTCTCCATAATACGCTCCAGTGCTGCGCAGTAAACTAACTGTATATAATAGTTTTATGTGTTTATGCATAGAGTTGATGTTGATATGAGAATGGATAAAATAATTGTGATGTACTACATCGTTATTTGAAGTACGGCAAAAACATTCTGCACATAACATATATTCGCAAACTCAGAGTTTTTATTCTACAAATAACAAAAGCGCATCAAAAGCAAGCTAGTGTTTATATTTTCAGCTTGACGAGATTAGTTAGTTTATACGCTGCACATATTTAGCATCAGAGCATTACCCATCAGGTGTTATATTTGTAATCTGGTTGCTCCGTATCTATGGAGAGAGAGAGAGAGAGAGAGAGAGAGAGAGAAAGAAAGAGAGAGACAGAGAGTTATGCTTCAGTATCATCGAAAATATTGCCCTACTTGCCCTAACATGTAATATGGTCTGCCCATCTTTAAAAACCTTAATCTAATTATGCAGTATTATTTGACTCAATGACTGAACTGATTGCTATGAAACTTGTTATAAAATATATAATTAATATAATCAAGAAAATGTAATTAAGACATACAACATTCTGTATGTTATATAGCATTTAATCGCTATTCAAAATCAGTTTATAATGGAAAACGAAGTAAAAACACTGAAATGTTGCCAATTTAAAAAAAAAAATTCTGATGTGCTCCATTCAAATGGTTCTCTCTCTATAACATCTCTTTCCAACTTGTACCTTCCAAAATTATTCTGTCAACATTTTAACTGTTTTATTTATTACCGTTTTAGCTTCCCTATATTGCGTTGCAAACCTTTAAACTATTACTTTCTCTACACGTACTATGTTCATAATATATAGAGAAGGTATTGCATTCCACCCAAAGATTCGATACCGAGATTTCACCGGACTGTGTCCGAGTGTATATGAATATGATAACTCAAAAACGAAAAGTCGGTTAAATACAAAAGTTGGTATTTATATTTTGGATCCTCGATGCGACAGGAAGATTTTAGGAAAATTTCGTCACTCCAAACTACCCTTTACATAGAACAATTTTCGAAAATGTTGATTTTTTTAAATAGCTGTAACGATTTTGATTATAACACTGTGTATTAAAAATAATTTCATAGTAAATAAAATATGTGTCCTGAATTTTGTGGGAATAGCCTCTGAAGACTTCTTTATTCTGGATGAAATTTGCTGAATTTTGCATAATTGTTAAACCGTAACAGATAGACATAAACTTACTACACAAAACCGTAGATCTTGTTAAAATACAATGTGCCATATACATGTTTAGATGTTCCTTGTTATTGGTTTCGGTTTTAAAAACTTGAACTTTCCACATACGGGAATTTGTGAGCCCTTGGCATGCAAAGGAATGGAATTTATCCAAATGGCAATCAGCTTTTAAAAGATTTGACTATCGCTTTAGCCTAGTGTATTCCCTTGTTTCCCTCCTACTTGCAAGGAAGCAAGTAATAAGAACAATCTCTGTTAATGTTTATCTCGATTAGCATGAAATAGAGATGTCGAGAAAGTCATGTGAATGAAGCACATCAGGTTGTTTTTAATGAACTCTAAAGGATTACCAAAACATTATTAAACTGCAAATCAGATGAGAGAAATAGATAATATGATCTCGAACCAGATGAGAAGATAAATTCCTTGACCTGGAAGCAGGTCTTCAGGGCAAAGTCATGAAGTTGAAGAAAAATAAGTAATAGTTTACACAAGCTCGCTTATCCAGACAGATAACTTAGAGTTTCCGTCTATATCGTTTCTTAGGTCTGCTGCTAGCAACCAAACTTAGGTGCCTGTGGAGGCAGCTTCTCCGTTGCTACCGGTCCCGGCAAGCCCTGCTTCGCCGCCGGCCGCCACCACACCCTCGCCGCAACTGCTGCTGCAGTTACCGCCATCACCACCACCGCCGCCGCCCAGCTCCACGCCGCCGCCGCCCCGGTTCAGTGCCGTGGTACGGGGGGTCCCTAGAGACCTTTCCACCCGGCACCTCCTCGCCGCAGCGAAATCTAAGTGGCCTTCTTGTTTGAGGGCCACAAGGATAATTTGCAACCGGGGACCTACACCACTTGTGAGGCTGGAAATTCAGGATCGTTCGGACCTCGACGCTGCCTTGGCGACAGGGCTGCCCTTGTTAGGGCAACTCCTGGTCGTCGAGGCCAGCAAGATGGAACGTTACCGGCCCTGCCGTCGCTGTTGTGCCTTCGGGCATACAGCCGACTCCTGCTCCTCGACGCCGCGGTGCCACTACTGTGGCTCCGCCAACACCACCGCTGAGTGCACTGAGCACAATCTTCGCCGTCGCCGACGGTTCTGTGCCACCTGCCGTGGCACAGGACACTTTACTGGCCAGGCCCAGTGTCCCCTTTACCCGAGGGACGGGCGCACCACTCCGCAGCCAGTACAATCACCGCAGACCCAACACACAGACGCCACACCACCTCCAGCTTCTATTGACACAGCGACGCGGGATGCCATTCATGACCTTCATGCGGAGATCCTGAATATCGGCGCTCGCTTAGCTGCGTTAGAAGAGTCCTTCACCAGCGTCATCTCCAGGAAGCTACTGGACCTGCAAGCTGCCACCACCGCCGCCATCTCCACTCTGCAGTCCTCCACCGCTGAGCTGTCCAACCGGATAGCCAGTGTCCAAGTGCAGCTACAGCAGGACCACCCAAATCAGCAACACCATTCCGCCGACCAGTTTCCATACAACAACCCGCTATACAAAACTCCAATATCAGCAAGTGGTTTATACAGGTCCCAGCAAGCACGACAACTCCGAAAACACCAGCAGATCCACTCAGAACACTGAGTAAACTCACCGTAAATCACCATTCATCTTCACCAACCACTTCTCCAGAGGGGCACTCAGGGCGCAAGTCATGTGTGTCCACTGGCTAAATTCACTATCACTCGCTGTTACTGCCACTGGCAGGCAGCAATCACAATCACCAGAAATGCGCAGGTGCTTAATGCGGTACTGCACCAGAGAGGCATGGGCCTCCTACTTCCGGTGGGGGTTTTTTTGTGAGTAGTGCCACCCTGGTTCGAGTCCAGGGTGGGGAGTCTCACACTCCCAGGCTTGCCTGGGGCTAGGGCGTTAGCTGCCTTTTCCCCCATCATCAATAAAAAAAAAAAAAAAGATTCGGGATTTTATTGAATCTGATAGTACCTCATCAGAAACTCTGCTTAAAGAGGTACAAGTTGATTAATTTGGAATTGTCTAACTGTAACTACAGGAAATTTAGCTAGTCACTGTATATAACTAATTATACTCAAATAATAAATTAGTGCATTTTGGTTTTACTAGGGCTCTCATTAGGCTTTTCCCAACGCACTGAGCAGCTACGTGCATTTTGGTTTTACTAGGGCTCTCATTAGGCTTTTCCCAACGCACTGAGCAGCTACGAGAGCTGTCCAAAGGTACCTGCCCCAACAAAGAAAGCACAAACATTTTGGGGGAAAAACATCTTTATTTCTCTGCATAGTCTCCTTTCAGCTCGATACACTTTTCCCAGTGATGTTCAATAGTTTCGATACCCTGTTTATAGTGAGAACTATAGTGAGGCCTGCAAAATAGCCATCAACTGCAGACTCCACCTCTTCATTGTTGTCAAATCATCTACCACCAAGCCATTTCTTCAAGTATGGAAACAGAAAACAATCAAAGGGGGCTATATCTGGTGAATAGGGTGCATGAGGAAGCAATTCGAACTTTAACTCATTGATTTTGGCCATGGCAATAATGGATGTGTGAAATGGTACATTGTTTTGATGAAACTTTCTTTTTAGCTAAATGTGGCCATTTCATCGTTTCAATTTTATCACTCAAACCTGTAACAAGTACGCATAATATTCACCATTGATTACTTTTACTTTTTTTTTGAGATAACCAATAAAAATGATTCCGCATGCGTCCCAGAAAACTGACGGTTCTCCCCTTCCAATCCACTGTTTTGTTCCTTCGTCTCAGGTGTGAAATGATAGACTCAGATTTCATCCATTGTTATGAATCGACGCAAAAATTCAGCTTTATTACAGTGAAACATTGCCCAACACTCGCTGAAACATTCTCACGATGCTGTTTTTGTTCTATTGTGAGAAAACGTGGCACCCACCTTGCACACAACTTTCTCATATCCAATGTTCAGCCAATATGCGGTTTACAGAACCTTTTGAAATGCGGGAAGTGTCTGCTCGTGCAGTTTCAGTCGACAGTCATCCAATATAATTTTGTGGATTTTCCTTAAAATTTCTGGACTGGTAACCTCATTTGGTCGGCCACTGAGATGTTCGTCTTGGGAGCTCGTACGGCTGCGCTTAAACTCTGTCACCCAATATTTTACTGTTGTAAACCAAGGAGCACGCTCCCCCAAAGTACAATCCAGTTCAGCTTTAAAATTAGTTGGACTAAGACCTTTCAAATGAAAATATTGTATCACATAACGATGACCAATTTTATCCATGTTTACAAATTAGCTGAGAGCATTCACTAATGAAGACTGCCAAACAAATGCTAAACATTGTAAAATCGTCAAACTTTAAACTTAAGTCTTCTAACGTTGGTACTTTTTACCATTGTTGTTGTTTGAAACAATAACCGCTATTTTACGTCAGGTCAAGTACTTCTGGGACAGCCACGGTACATCCTTCTGCAGTCTAGTTTTTCGTACACTGGGAAGTAAGTACTGTATGTCTCTAACGATAAAAGCATTTGCTGGACGTTCCTCTCTCTGGAGAAGTTAAGAGGGGGAGGAATAATAGCACATAATAGCTCATAATGATGCTATTAATATGTCTACTAACTGTATTACATAATCGCGCAATATTAGTATCTCAATATGTATTTAGCAGAGTTAAACAAGAACATCTATTTTCTAAGATACTAGGAAGTATTGTTGATATGTGGAAAAAAGAGCCGTGGTCCTAAAAAAAAAAAAAAAAAAAAAACAGAAACCCACTCAGGTGTAGATGTCAACACATTCCTTACAACCGCATTCTCCTAAGAGAAACACAGATCGGAGCCTGTTTGGAGAGTGAGCGTACCACTTTGTGGGTCTTGACTGACCTCGGGGATAGGAGGTTTTCTCTTATTATGTCAATTACATGCATTCCCTGCATGTTTTGCTACCTAAATGGTTGACGTTTTGAAGTTTCTTGCTGCACCACTAAGAAAGTGCGCTTTCCTCAGTGGTTGGTTGCGGCACCGAAGGCAACGGAGGCTTCTTGGGACTGCGGTGGTAAAAGATGGTGTTTGTAAATCCTGGTGTGGAGAGTGTACTATTGGTTCTGGAAAGTAAATAGCCGGTTCATTGACTGCTCCGTACATTACGTCAATAAGCTGATCGATTTGGTCGGTCAGAGAGGCTGGGACATGTCAACGACCTGCTGCTTAAGGGTGACTTGTCACGGTATATATTATCACGGTCTTCAACGCCTACATTGCACGAGAACTTCAGCATCTCCGAGAGACAGTCTTGCCTCGAGCATGCTGATGTAGATGGCGGAGAGGAGTTTGTGGAAACATCAGCTGGAGATGACTGCGATGAGGTGGAAGGCTCCGGGGGAGATTGAGCAGACAAGCCAATTGCCCGCTCTCTAAGCCTAACTGCTGTCTGAATAAACACACTCGCGTGGGGGCATGCGCTGCTTTTGCTGTGCATTCGAGAAGCTCAAGAAGTTTGCAACTGACAATTACATGTACATAAATATCCTAAATTCGTTCACCATAGTTGTACTATAATATCCGAAGGTATATTTACCACATTCGACCTATATAGTGGCACGAATCCACAAGAAACAAATTGCTCAGAATGCTCCTAAATAGGGCATAAGCGTAACTATTTTCTAATGCGAGGATTAATATGACTACTGAACAATCTTCATAACTAGCAACTTAGAATAATACATCAACATACATGTTTTGATCATTTTATTTGCATAGCTCTTGTGCTCACTTATGACTAAATATGGTTATTTCCTACATCATCTCGTTTTGCCCATACATATTGGTTTTGTAGACCACAATAACTGGCAGTTTTTAAGAACACCTACTTAAAACATTTTTGTCACACAAGAAATTTGTGTGCATTGGGATGGTCGGATAAACTGAAATGAAAATTTTCTGATAAAGCATCAAAGCATTTTCATGAAAACTCTGTGTTGAAAATTGCTTTTTGAAACAATGTTTTACGTGGTTTGAAATCACGTAGATTTTTCAATATGCCTATGATTTTATAATATTTATCTATAGTATATACAGCTTGTCCAAGGATTCAACCACACAATTTGACAAGATTGTAGGGCGGTCCAAAATAAGTCGTGTGAGATAGAGAAATATGGGCTATTGTTTCTCAATTGTTTGCTACGTCATAAAATGTATTAACAGTTAGCACGCTACTGATCAAACGCAATGGGCCATACTGATCAAATGAGCAATTTCCAACTGGTGCAAGCAAGAGACTTCAAATCGTCAACCATTTAGATAGCAAAGTATGCAGGGAATGTGTAATTTTTTAGAGAAAATAGAAATATCCATATAAACGATAGTTAGTGTGATGGATATTTTTATTTCTCTTCTTTTTGTAGCGTTTAATGCTGGTTCTTACTGTATCCGGCACCCCCGCTTTAGTCACTGACTATAACCGGCAAAGGAGTTTTGGAAAGGATCGTTACAGGCCTATGTGTAGAGTACTTTCCCAGTATTGGCAGCTATGAGGAGTGAAAAACGACTTCAGTCAGGAAGAAGAGTTCTGGTCGAACTTGAATCGCAGTTCTCCATTCAGTTCATGAGAGTGGTCCATAGTGATTTCGGCCATATCAATCGATTTTTTTTACTTTCTCTACACGTATTATGTACATGATATAGAGAAGGTAGTGTATTCCACCCGAAGTTCAATACCGAGAGTTCGCCGGAAATGCATGTTTTGGGTCTCCCTGAATGCAAAATAAAGCATTTTTGGAAAAAAGTCCGTGTGTGCGTGTATGTGTGTGTCTGTGGACAGCATAGCTCACAAAGGAAAAGACTGTTAAATAACAAACCATCCAAAAATGCGATACGAAGCTTTTCAAGAAAATCCCCGCACCCACAACTACCCTTTACATGGAAAAAATTTCGAAATGTTGATTTTCTCAACAATAGCTCTAACAATTGTTATTAAAATATCGTATATTAAAGATATTTGCCTGAAAAATTAATTATACATCTGGAATTTTCTGGGAAGAGCCTTTGAAGTCTACTTTATTGTGGATGAATTTTACGGAATTTTGTATAACCGGCAAACTGTAAAAGATAGACAAAAACTTACTAGACCAAAAAATGTAGATCACGACAAAACACACAATTTATGTCGTTTTTGAGGTATTTCTTGTTATTGGTTTCAGCAATAAAAACGTATTATGGAATGTGTTAACTCCTGTCCACTCAAACAGAGGAACTTCAGTCACATAGCAACCAGCTTTTGACTATCACTTTAACTTATGATACTCCCTCACTTCGCTTCTACTTAACAAGGAAGCAAGAATATTTCTACTAATTTTTCTCAATTAGCATAAGTAAATAGACGCATAAGCTTTTTAACAATAATCAGTTGCTGAGATGTAGAGCAAGTCATGTGAATGGAATACATCAGAATTTTTGTTTTCTTTTATAATGTATAACGCCAGATTTACTCATAAGCACCTCAGGTGATTGCACTGATGAACATGGAATGAAGATGGAGCACCGGTGTAATGTGATGACGAGGGAAACCGAAGAACCCGAACGCCGCTTTGTCCACTACAAATCCCACATGCGGCCTCCTGGGAACAAACGTGGACTGCCTTGGTCTAAGCACTCGGCCAAGGCGCGGTCTTCCGTATCGATCCAAAAATACTTCGTGTCGCATGCTTGGAAGATGTTCTTAAAATACCTATTTCAATAATGGTCACAGACACACAGCCACGTGGAGATTTTTCATAATTTCTGATTCAGAAGCCTCAAAACATGCATTTCCTGAGTGTATATCGAGATTTTGGGTAGTGGTTGATAAATTATACATCTATTCACGCCTTTCTCTATCTATTCTGCAAAGAAACTGTTCTTAAAAAAGATTATTCTTGTATCTGCATCCTGCTAATTAAGATATACATTGAAGAAATGGCATTACTACTTAGTAAGAAGGGAAATACGCTAGATTAAGGTGAAAGGCATATCTTTTAAACGCTATCCCTACGTGACAGCCTTGATATTCATTCTCTTTACAGAAATAAAATAAACGAAGATTCCAGAGGAAAGTATACTTATTTTAAAATTGAACAATAAGAAGGAATATCTAGGAAGTGGTTAACTCCACACAAAAATGTATTTATATTTTTTGTTCACATCTCTTAAGGCTTGCCGGTTATGCAAAAGTCATTCTGAATGAACAGTGCTTCTGAGGCTATTCCCAGAAAAGTCAAGATTTACATTTCTTTTGTCAAGTAAATTTTATTTGATATGTGGCATTTTAATCAAAATGCATTGACCATTTTTAGTAAACAGAAATTTTCTAAATGTTTTTCATATAAAGTGTAGCTGGAGTCGTATCCTTAGAAACTTAAATATGAAGTTTTGCGTTTCACCGATTGTTCTTTTTTGATCCCTTCTATTTTTTTCTCTGGGGATCTCAAAACACGTGTTTACGGTAAAATCTTGGTATCGAATTTTGGGTGGAATATAAGTTCAACTATCTAGTAGGTATGTAGATTATATGCACATGATAGAAAATGTAAAAATAGGCCGTAGATAGATGACTGAATTTGAAACCTCAATTTCAGTTGTAATTGATTAACATTTTCTGTGTTTGCCATTATTAAGTGCCTTCCTATACATTTTTTTTTCTCTTTTTCTGTTATTCTTATTTTGCTGTCAAGAGGAACTGCTTTGCCTGACGGCTAATTATCGATACACACTATGGAATCTTACATCAAAGTTTCTTGGGAACGTGTAAAATGCAATAGGTTCTACCATTTGAGAAAGAAGGGAGGAGGAAGGTGCTGGGGAGGAAATGGCTACAATTAAGGAGTCTTAAAGAGAAGCTTTGCCCTTGTCGCGCTAATTAGTGGCAAGTTTTCCTTATTGTTGTGGAAAAGAGAAGTTCATTTTCCCTTCAGTTCTTTTGTACTGAGAAATCTTCTTATAGATGCCCTTGAGGAGCTACTCTAACGAAAAATACTTCGACTTTCAATAACTTGAAGATCTAAAGGTGCTGACAGATATAATTTATGCATAAGAAGCAATGCCTTTGAAAATATGGAAAAAGTCTTCCTATGATCTTAATGCTGCCTTTGTGCAATGTAACAATAGTGTGCTGAATGTGGTTGCGTCTAATTAAATATCAACTAATTATGTGCCCATTTTTACTTTCCATACATGTACTATGTACATAGCGTATAGAGAAGGTATTGCATTCCGCCCACAAATTAGATACCGAGATTTCACCAGAAATACACGTGTTATGGTCCCCTGTGTCCAAAAAAGGATTTTCAGAAGAAAGGTTCCTGTGTATGTGTGTGTCCGTGAACACGATAACTCAAAAATGAGAAGTCTGTAAAATACCAAACTTGGTATTTAAGTTTAGTATATTTCAGGGAGACAACACGAAGATTTTGATAAAACTCCCCCACAGAAAACGACCCTTTACATAAAAAAAGTTTAGAAAATTTTCATTTTCTCAAAAATGGATTTAACGATTTTGATTAAAATACCGTATATTAAAGATATTTATATGGCAAATACAATTTATATCTTAAATTTTCTGGGAATAACCTTTAAAGACCGCTTTATTCTGAATGAATTTTGCGTAACTGGTAAACCATAAATAGATAGACAGAATCTTTCCACACAAAAAACTTCAGATCACTTTAAAACACACAATTTATGTCATATACATTTTGTTGTTGTTGAGTTGACCATTTCTGAGTTATTCCTTATTATTTGTTTCAGATGTAAAATTCTTTCTCCAACGGTACTTTGTCATTTATGTATCTTTTGTTTTACTCCTGGCCATCCAAAGTGAACCGAATTTCAATCACATAGCACCAGCTTTTACACGAATTGACTATCGCTTTAGCTTATTCTCTTATTCTTCTTCTGCTTATAAGGAACTAAGTAAACAGAACACTTATGCTAATGTGTAAATTTATTAGCATGAAGTAAATATAACAATAAGGTTTAGTAAGTATAGTTTGTTGCAAAACAGGTAGAGAAAGACATGTGAATTGAACTTATGTATGTGTGTATGCATAATCAATTTTGTATCACTTAAAAGTTTGATCTTATCGCGTTAGGATTACCTTCGCGCCAAGCAAATGGTGTCTGAGTGCCATCCAGTAGTAATAGACACTATCGAATGAAGACGACTAATTATCGATAGTGCCTTAGTTATCGATTATTCGATTGTTACCCAACTAATTGCTTTTTCATTTGATGTTAAAATATTACTATACTATTAGTTGCTTGGCAATTGATACTGTCCAATCGATTTTCAGGTCGTTTTCGTTAATGAATCAATGCAGATATATCCTCATTCCAAGTAGGTATTTACCTTATATTTTCTATATTTAATCGTTTTGGCAAATAATCATAAAGATTACCCTAAAGAATGTTACACACTACTACTAAGCAAGAAATAGACATATGCAGTTGGTCTATTAGGACATAAGGTTTATTCTAAGCATGTCCATTTATATAGGTGATACTGCCGGAGAAGACATCAGTTTGGAGGAATACCAGACAACCAGTGTTGGGAGGTGGAGATTTTTTTTTAGGTTTAACGTCTTTGACCTAGTTGGTCATATCGGACGATGAATGAAATTGGTTAAATGATGCTCAAATGATCTAGGGATCCATGGAGCTTAAAGTTACTCGTCATTCGTCTTCTCAGGATATGGGAAAACCCCGAAAAAAACCTTATCCGAGTAACGCGCCCTAATCGAGATTCGAACTCATGACCTTCCGAATGCGAGGCAGACACGCTACCACCACACTACCCAGGCGGGCTTAATGGATATTATTGTGCTTGTAAATAAAAACCAAAACGTTAATTCCAAAACTTAGCTCCTCCTTTTTATGTGCATAACAGAAGTTAAGGATTTTTATTATTTTGTTTCATTTTTGTTTTCGTATATAGCTCCCTTTAATATCTAAGGTCATATCGGGGGCTCCGCATTAGAAACAACTCGTCTGTAGGTTCTTTACGTTGGATTTTTGAAATCGTTTTTATTTTCCTCAAACACGCACACATTCACTCTCACATGGTTAGGAGGGGAGAATATTTCTCTAACGGGGGGTCATCAATGGGGGGAGGAATTCCGCGAAGGTCAACGAAAGAGCAAGGATAGTTTTATTAATGGGGAGGGAAGACAATTACTTGCTTTCTGCGATGCCTTCTCTTTAGAAATAATGAATGGCAAGTACGGTGAGGATCGAGAGGGAGAACTCACTTTCATAAATGAAAATGGGGGTAGTGTAATAGATTTTATTTTAATAAGTCAGGGTTTAATTGGCAGAATTAGAAATTTTTGGGTGGGGGATCGTATCGAGTCACATCACTGTCCGGTTGCCCTGGAACTGAATATAGAGACGGCCATGGTGGCGCATGCACCTGAAGAGGGGCAGGGGGATGAAGGAAGATTCATTAGTAAATTTATATGGAAACCGATAGAAAAAGAAGTATTTGTTGATAAATTAGAAAGAAGATTAGGGGAAGGGAACGCAGACACAGCGGAGGAACTAACGCATATAATAGCAACGGCTGCGGGGACAATGAAAGTCTAAATGCATGGTAAGGTAAAACGATTCAATGGTTGGTATGACCAGCAATGCAGAACTGTAAAGAAGCAAGCAGAGGAGGCTCTGTCAAAATTCAGTAGGGAGGGGGGAGATGACATTAGGAAAATGTTTACAAAAAAGCGAAGGGAGTATAAACAGCTCTTACGGGAAAAGAGAACTACGTGGCAAGACAAAATTATTCAGAAAATTAGTAATATGTTAACACGGGGGGATAACGCTGAGATGTGGCAAGTAGTAAAACATTTAAGAGGCAGCCGTCAGGCGCCCAACGAAATTTCTCCCAGAAAATGGGCAATGCATTTTATGGGAATATTCGGGAAAGGTAAAAGGGAAGGAATTTTTATAAAGGAAGTGCAAATTTTGGGAAATCTTGAGATCCCAATACTGGACGAAGAAATATCAGCACGAGAAATAGCACAGGCGCTGAGGAGTCTGAAGGAAGGCAAAGCTCCAGGGTTGGATGGGCTGCCCCCGGAAGTTTTTAAAGCCGCAGCCAATGTTAATGAGTTTGGTAGGAGTATGCTCCAGATATGTAACAGATTGTTTATTGAGGGGAATTACCCTACCTGTTGGGGAAAGGGCATTATTCATCCCATTTATAAAGGGAAGGGAACTATTGGGAATCCGGATAACTATAGAGGGGTTACTCTGTTGCCAATTATGGAGAAAATTTATTGTAGAGTGTTATATAACCGGATAAAGGACTGAGAATCTAAATTTGGCAAACTTTCAAAATTTCAAATGGGTTTCAGAGAAGGACACAGTACCATAGATGCCGCTTTTATATTAGACACTTTAAGGACGAAGCAACTGTTAGTTAAGCGGGGAAAGCTTCATTGTGCTTTTGTGGACTTTAAGAAGGCATTTGACTCTATCAATCGAAATGCATTATGGTACAAACTAGGCAGAAAGGGGTTATCAAATAAAATGGTTAGAGCATTGCAGGCAATGTATCAAAATGTCGAATTCTGTGTGAAGTACGACAGAAACAGAGTGTCCGAGAGCTGCCGAAGCTATAGGGGAGTGAGGCAGGGTTGTATTTTGTCTCCCTTGCTATTTAATCTCTTTGTGGATGATATTACTGATACAATGATAGCAGAGAATATTCAAGCACCAGTAGTAGCGGATTTGCAGATCCCAAAACTTTTATACGCAGACGATTTAGTATTGTGCTCTACGACAGTAAACGGATTGCAACGAGGACTGGACAAACTTAAGAATTATTGCGATGAATGGCTACTTACAGTTAATGTGAATAAGAATAAGGCAATGACCTTTAAAAAGGGTTGTGTTTATAGCAGGGAGGAGACTTGGACATACGCAGGACAGATACTGGACAATGTTAAATATTTTGTGTACTTAGGACTCACATTTACAATGAACGGAAAATGGACAAAACACTTTGACATTACGAAACACAAGGCAAGGGTGAAAGCGGCGGAAGCTCTCTGGATACGCTGCAGAATTCCGAATATCTCTATAACCTTAATGGAAACTGTATACGGAGCGGCAGTTAGATTCACGATGACATACGGAGGAGAAATATGGGGGTGGAAAAATACAGGGAATCTGGATCAAGTGAGGACCCAATTTTTGAAAGGAATTCTGGGTGTAGGGAGGGGTACGGCAAACTGCGGAATAATGAGGGAATTCGGGGTACATAGTGAAACGATAGTGTGCAAAATCAGAGCAATTAAATATTGGATAAGAATCGTTCACGGAAACCAATCTCTAATTAGGGCAGTCTGCTACCGTGAACAGTTGCGAATGGAAGGTAATTTGACGTGGGCATCAAAATTAAAGAAAGGTTTGGAAACAATTGCGATGGGAGACATTTGGATGGCGGGGCAGGAAAACAGGCGAAGTTTTTGGAGAAAAATTAAGAAACGTCTCTGTGATATTGACAGACAGCAAATAATTGCGCAATACACAGAGAAGGTGTCATTAGAAGTACAGTCTGGGCTGAAATCGGAGTGGGGTGTGGAGCAATACATCAGAACAGGTACCAAACTCATTAGAGAAGGGCTCGCGTGGATTAGACTAGGAGCATGGAGGAGCATGAAAATTTCTGACGAGAATGGTACGAGAATCTGTCCCATTTGCGAGGAGGAAGAGTCGTGGACTCACATCTTGGCAAGATGTAGGGGTACGGAGGAATGGCGGGAAAAATATTTGCCGCGATTTTTTACCACTGCGAATGTAGGGCTAGAAGCATGTTGGACGCTACTGGCAGGCACGGAAAACATGAACGGGCTAGGTAAATTTATACTTAAGGCAAGACAGCTGAGATCTGAGGAGGCTGCCAATAGAGAAGGGGGGGATAAGATCAACTAAACAAAAGTGACTACAATGTTCTACATACATATATTTTATGTCATACTTAGGTCACTGTTGTGCTTGGGTTGTATATATTATGTGTATATATGTCTTTTAAGTGTAATTATCTATTATAAGAGGGTGCATTTATGAAGGTGTACTCTGTGCTGTAAATTTAAATTGCTATATTTGAATATCTTTGTATCTTTATTTTCGGATTCACTCTTAATTTTATTGTTGTTTAATATTGCTTTTGACTGTGTATTTCCTTTGTCTTTTTATTTTCGTGTTTACTCTTCTAATTCTTTGTTGTGGTTGTTTTAATATTGCTTGTAATGTGTATTACAAAAGCACGTACGGTCTGTGGACCCTGCGACTGTTGAAATTCTATGTATGATATTGCTATGTTAATAAATACACTTATTCATTCATTGATTCACATACAAACTTCTACACTCTGTGGGGAATAGGGAATTATTCAGGTTAAACAAAATGCCCTACCCCAGTCAGGAATCGAACCCGGGACCTCCGGCTGAGAAGACAGCTCGCTGACAGCTCCACAACGAAGTTAAATCTGTAGTGATGTTGACGCTTTATGTTATTTAGGTGGTTAAGAGTCACAAAAACTATAGAGCTTCCTACTTGTTTAAGTTTTTAAATTGAGAACTAATGCTCACGTGAAGCTTAGAATATTAGCTATTCCTTATATTCAGTTCAACCCAAAACACTATTTAGCCTAATTGAGAACCGAATATTCATATACATTGCCAGGAGATTAACTTTTGCTCCTCCACTTTTACCTCAAATCAAATGTGTATAAATAATAATACGATATAACCTGTATGACAAAACCTCATTTACTGAATCATAACCGAACATGATTCTGAGGTAGATAACATTAAAAGGGAAAGATATGTATTTGTGCATCTTTAAAACGACATCATTCTATTTCAAAGTTATATGTACTAGTCTGTTACGGAACGATAGGTATATTTCACAATTGATATTCATGAAATTAGTTATCGCTTTAATTGCCAGAGAATGATTGAAAGCAAATTATTTGCACAAAACTCATTTATGTATTACTCGAGGGTTAGAACGCTTATTACATCGAACTTTTAAAACAGAATGCAAATTGGTTACTTTGATAAATTGTCTATACTACTAAATTATGCATTTTAAATCTAGATGAAAAACCGAATCATACGATAGCTATTCCTCGCTATCGTAACACATTTGTTTGTCGAAAACTTCCGATAATGCCAGCACAGCCATTTGCCTTAGTGCAGCTAGCCTTTTAAGGCCTCACCTCCTTATACCATAAAATTTAGCTTGGAGGTTAGGGTGCCGTCCGGTCTAGAGCTTTCATTATCTGTGAATAGATGACAGCGTAATCTATTTTGAGGTTAACTGCTTTTTTATTGAGGATAGCATTTTTATTTATGGTATTTAATATCCAATCCGGTGTTTGCTATCGCGAAAGAGAAGAACACCACTAAAAAGCAGCAGCTGGATTGGTCGGCCCATGTAATTTGAACCAAAAGCTCCAGAGTTCGAGTCACAGACATAATCACATAAGACATCCGCATGTATACATTTTTACTTTCTCTACACGTAGTATGTACATAGTGTATAGAGAAGGTATTGCATTCCACCCAAAAATTCGATACCCAGATTTCACCGTGTTCCCCTGAATCCAAAGAAAGCATTTTTGGAAAAAAAATCCGTGTGTGCGTGTCTGTGGACAGCGTAGCTCAAAAACAAAAAGTCCATTAAATACCAAAATTGGTATTTAAGTTCAGTATCTTCCAAGAATGCGACAGGAGAATTTTCAAGAAAAGCCGCCCACCTCCTACTACCCTTCACATGGAACAAATTGCGAATTTTTTTATTTTCTCAAAAATGGCTCAAACGATTTTGATTAAAATATCATATATTAAATATATTTTTACCTGACAAAATGTATATCGTGATTTTTTGGGGAATAGCCTCTGAAGACTACTTTATTCTGGATGAATTTTATGGAATTTTGCATAAATGGGAAACCGTAAAAGAGAGAGACAAAAACTTACTTGACAGAAAATGTAGAGCTCGTTAAAACACACAATTTATGTACGTACATTTTTTTTTTTTTCGTGTAGTGGATCGTTTTTGAGATATTCCTTGTGACTGGTTTCAGCTTTAAAAAACTTATACCTTTCTCATATATTAATTTTCAACTCGTGTCCATACAATCAAAGAAACCTCAGTCACGTAGCAACCAGCTATATCACTTTAACCTATGGTACTCCATTATTTTGCTTCTGCTCACAAGGAAGCAAGTAATAAGACTATTTCTGCTAATTTTTTCTCGATTACATGAAGTAAATATGAGCATTAGCTTTTTAACAATAATTTGTTGCAGAGATGTAGAGAAAGTCATGTGAATGGAACACATTGGATTTTTACGTGTTAAATGCCGAATAAAGCCGTGAACAGCCCAGCGTAAACGAGATTACAAGGCAAAGATCCTCATTTCCCACGCATTTGATCTGAAATTGATCTAAGCAGATTTGCACATGTAGTTTTGCTAAGGAGAGAGTGCTATAATTCCAAACTAATGAAATATTTAGCAGCACGTAAATGCAGCAATCTGTCTTCATCGCTGCCAGTTATGCTCCCCATCACTCATCCTCAGGAACTACTCCATTAGCTGCCTCCAGGAGCGCGTCGGACCATAGGAAGTAAACAAAGAGAATAATGCTTGATGGAAGAGAAAATACGCAACCAATGACAATGAAAAATAGCCACTACTTATAATGAAGAGAACAGCAGAATTCCACAAGACTTTCGCTACACGTATCGGGCTTAACTATGTAGTTGCTGCGTATTTATTTCCGCATGTAATTGGACCAATCTGTGACTTTTCCAAAATCTAAAGTATTCAAGAGTTTGTTAGTTCTAAATTATGCACTTTCAAATGAAAAAAATCTTATGTGTACCATTCACATGACTTTCTCTATATCCCTGCAACAAATGATCCTTAAAAAGCTTATACTTCTATTTACTTCATGCTAATCAGAAAAAAATTAGCAGAAATAGTCGTATTACTTGCTTCCTTGTAAGTAGAAGCAAAATAAGAGAGTACCATAAGTTAAAGTGATAGTCAAAATCTGGTTGCTATGTCACTGAAGTTACTTTGTTTGTATGGACAGCAGAAAAGTATAAGTTTTTCAAAGCAGAAACCAAAATCAAGGAATGCCTCAAAAACGATGAACTCCACACAAAAAAATGTATATAACATAAATTGGGAATGTAACGTGCTCTACATTTTTGGTGTTGTACATTCAAAATTCCGGAAAATTCATTCAGAATAAAGTACTCTCAGAAAATTCAAGATAAACATTTCACTTCTCAAGTAAATATCTTTAATATACTACATTTTAATCAAAATCGTTAGCCATTTTTGAGAAAATAAAAAAATTTCGAAAAAAGTTCCATATAAAGGGTAGTTGGGGGCGTGGGATTTTTCTCAACATCTTCTGTGTCGCATCCCTGGAAGATACTAAACTTAAATACCAAGTTTGGTATTTTACCTACTTTTCGTTTTTGAGTTATCATGTTCACGGACACACGGACACACACCCGGATCTTTTTCCGAAAATGCTTTTTTTATATAAAGGGGACCCTAAAACATATATTTTCGGTGAAATCTCGGTATCGAATTTTTGGGTGGAGCGCAATACCTTCTCTATACACTATATACATAGTGCATATAGAGAAAGTAAAAATCTGATGTCTACACACGAGTTTCTCTATCTGCTGTAAACAATCTATTCATAGAGAAGATTATTCTTTTGTCTACATAATGATTATCAAGATAAACATTATCAAACTCCTTAGAACCATAAAACTTAGTTCCTTATAAGTACAAGGGAAATAAGAGAATACATTAAAGCGACCGTAAAATCTTTTCAAAGCTATTGCTATGTAATTATCATTGACATTTGATTCTCTTTCCATGGCCAGGAGTATAACAAGAGAGATGAAACGGATGAGGTCTTCCCGTTTGGGAAAAGTTTAAAGCATTTTAGAGAATATCTCTGAAATGGTTCGCACTATAACAACATGTGTATGACACGAATTGTGTGTTTTCACAAATCTACATTTTGCTGTTTAAAAAAAAAAAATCATCCAGAATGAAGAGGACTTTCTTTCCTATTCCCTGGAAATTCAGGGTGTGCGTTTTATTTGCCATATAACCATCTCTCATATATGGAATTTTAATCAAAATTGTTACAGGCATTTTTAATAAAATCAAATATTTTGAAAAATTTACCACATAAAGTATAGCACGTGAACGACTTTGATGAAACATGTTGGCAGCTCTGCACATCAAACCTGCCAAAGCAGGTGTTATTCGAGTATAAATGAGTTTTATTGAACCTTAATGACCGAAAGTAGACCTGAAAAATTCCCAAAGCTCTGTAGTACCAGAAATAAGGTTAATATATTTACAGGTAGACGTTTGTGGAGTAGTAACATAACTTTTAAATATCTTTTAAAGAAATAAAAGAATATTTGGACAAGCGTAACCTAAGCGTGAATGAATGTTTCTGCATATAAATTAAACTATGCCATAAAAGGTTACAGTTGCAGTTTTGGGTTCCGCTACGCAATAAATAACTATAAAATTGTTTTGAAAACGTTTCTCCGAAGGAGATTTCATAAATAATGCACAGGTTGGTATCACTGTGGATTGGATAATGCAACATCAACGAAAATTACATCATATGTAGTTTGGAGATTGAGGAAGAAGCACGTGTTTTTGTTTTTTCACGTTGTATTCTAACAGAAAATTGGAGAGAGGTAGAGAGGTCTCGGATACGTTGACTGTTGACCAGAGGTCGTAAATCAAGATCGAAGCTTCACGCGGCAAAGACCCGACAGAAATTCACAGTGCGTTAAGTGAAGTTTGTGATGAGCTTCTAGTGGACCATAGTACGGTTTCACGTTGGGTTTATCGTTTTCGTGGTGGTCATAGATGAACAAAGTGTGAAAGTTGAAAAAGATCTCCGAGTGACTTGTGAGGAACTCTCTGAAACCACGTGAATTTCCCAAATATTAGTATGCCATACTCTGTCAAATAATTTGAAGAAGAGAAAAATTTCTGTGAGATGAGTTTGACTGATGAAGAGAAGCAGAAATGCTTGAACATTACAACCTTGCATAAACAACGATTAGTTGTGACGTTCAAGGATTCTTGTGTTGAATTGTTGCTATTGATGAAACGTAGATCAAATACTTTAAACTAAAGTTGAAATCATATTCCAATGAGTGAAGAGCTTCAGATTGTCCAAAACAATTTTGAAGCGTTCGATCAAAGCTCAAGCAAATGATTTTTGGTTATGATCACCAAGAAATTATTATGATAGATAGTCCTAAAACAAGTATCACAGCAATATAGGTATTATTGTAATTTCATGCAAAACATGCACAGAAAAATGCACAAAACCGACCCCAGTTGCTCGAGAAGGGCCACTTGTTCTCCATACAATTCTCCCCCGCATATCGACAATACTATAACGCAAAAACTCCGCGAGTACAGTATTGCATCGTTCCTACAGTCCGGACATGAGTCCACCAGACTTAAACTTGCTCCCGAAGATGAAAGAACCTATGCGTGGACGTCGTTATCCCTCTCTAGAGGATTTTTCTACCACCGTTACCCATGCCATCCTACAGATGAACAGAAGTGGTGTCCTTGATGGAATAATGGAGCTTCGAAGACTATAGACTTCAGTCAAATAGAAGCAGGAAGACTATATGGAAGGACTGTAAAGAGATATTGGAAAAAAGAAGCAAACAAATGTGTAAGTAAAAGAGGTATAGGTGCTAAGTCATTAGAAGACCAAAGCAATCAATGAACTCTATACTAGTGATGTGTTTATAAACTAGATAATTATGTTTTGAAATGCTATAGTGTAAGAATTGAGCACAAATGTAGGTTGAGACCTTATACAAATAAAATGCGATTAAGTTGAGCGCGTATGTATCCATATGATTAATTACAACGCCATATTCAGCATCATAACTGTCCACATTAGCAGCGATCAATTAAAACAAGAGCGAAGCTTGATATAACATCGCAGTCTGAACCAATATTTGAGGGACATATGCAAACAAATCGGCTCATTTTGCAGTTTACTAGTAGCTTCTGTAGAATAACCTCCATTAGTATTATGATACAAGTCGAAAACAGAACACAGTGGCAAGTTAATGTCAAACCAATTCCCTTTATTGCATACGTGATCCTTAAATGAACATTGATTTATTCTAAGCAGTACAAATATCCGTATTTGAAGAAAATCTGATGTGTTCCATTCACATGACTTTCTCTACATCTCTGTAACAATTTATTGTTAAAAAGTTTATGCTTCTATTTACTTCATGATTATCGAGCAAAAATTAGGAGATCGTCTAATATATTGCTTCATTGTAAGTAGAAGCGAAATAAGGGAGTACCATAGGTTAAAGTGATATTCAAAAGCTGGTTGCTATGTGACAGAAGTTCCTTTGTTTGTATGGACAGGAGTTGATAAATTTGTATCAGAAAAGTATGTTTTTCATAGCTGAAAACAAAAACAAGGGATAACTTAAAAACGATCAACTCCACGAAAAAATGTATGTAACATAAATTGTGTGTTTTAATGTCCTCTACATTTTCTGTGTGTTAAGTTGTTGTCCATCTCTTACGATTTAGCAGTTATGCAAAAATCCGTAAAATTCATCCAGAACAAAGTAGTCTTCAGAGGCTATTCCCAGAAAATTCAGGATATACATATTATTTGTCAGGTAAATATCTTTAATATTTGACATTTTAATCATAATTGTTAGAGCCATTTGTAAGAAAATAAAAATTTTCGAAAAATGTTCCATGTAAAGGGTAGTTAGGGGTGGGGGGATTGTATTAAAAATCTTCGTGTCGCATCCCTGGAAGATGCCAAATTTAAATACCAAGTTTGGTATTTAACGGTCTTTTCATTTTTGAGCTATGCTGTCCACAGACACACAGACACACGGACCTTTTTGTAAAAATGCCTTTTTTTTGGATTCAGGGGGACCAAAAACTGTATTTCCATGAAAACTCGGTATCGAATTTTTGGGTGGAATACAATACCTTCTCTATACACTATGTACATAGTACGTGTAGAGAAAGTAAAAATACACTAGACCTAACCGATAATAAAATATTTTAAGATATAGTCGCTAGTATATGCAATTGAAATACCGTTATCTTTTCTTCACCGTGTAGAAGAAAACCGGCAATGACTTCCCATTTGAGAAAAGTACAAGTATTGGGAAATTCAAATCAATAAAAAGGAATATATCGAAAATCATTAACTCCACAAGCAATTGTATTTCACAGAATTGTGTATTTTAATGCGATCTACATTTTGGTGCCGTAATTTTTTCGTGTATTTCTTACGATTTACCAGTTATTCAAAAGTAATTCAGAATGGAGAGGACTTGAGACGGAATCTCAGAAAATTTAACCTATACATTTTATTTAATATCGAAGTGTATTATACGAGAGGTATTTTGAAAGAAAACCATAATGCCTATTTTTGAGAAAATCAAAAAATTAGAAAAAAAGTATACAAACGCTGTTTAAGAGTGAAGGGATTTTCTTGAAAACCTTCTTGTGGTATCCTTAGAAAATGCTGAACTTAAATGTTAAGTTAGGTGTTTAACCCTTTTTCGACGTGGAATGTTGCTGTTCACACAGTATATACACTAACCTTTTCTAGAATTGCTTTTTTATAGTTGCAGTGAAAATCTCGGTAGAAAATTTTTGGGTGGAATATCTTTTCTTCCTACCACGAGGGATGGTCAGAAATAAGGTTACAAAGCCTACAATGAAACAAGTATATTTTAATTCCTACAACCAATTCAGCCTTCTAATAGTATATACAATAGGTTATATTTTTACATAGTTACTATATCGGTTAAGGCACTTGTCGCTTCGCGGGATGAGTTTGAATATTTCCTATCTTTGCGTGTTCAGCAATGTTGTCGCGAAGTGTTGCCACCTTCTCATCTGAAGCGAATCGCGGCTTTTTAGGTGTTCCTTCAAGTGAGGAAAAAAGTGAAAGTCGCTTGGAGTGATATTCAGGCTGGGGAGGGAGGCCGATCCTCGACAGTTACGCCTCTAATGACTAAAAATTTTCGACACTTCTGCGACATGCTGGGGAGACATCACAGTCTCTCTATGCACCTCTACCAGCTTTCAGTGAATGTCAACCTCGGGTACATGTTTCATCCACAGAAATCGAATAACTGAGCGGATTTCTTCGCGAGATCAGTTTTCCATTGAGTCGCAATTTGTGTTTAACTTGTAAAGCGCTGTAGGTGGCAGTTGACTGAAACTTCACAGTTGCCTACAGCATAGATTAGAATTTCCGTGCTATGTTCGTTGTGAAAGACGAAATACCAAGAACATGGGTCTCGTAACCTTAGTTGCATATGTTGCATTCACATTACTTTCTGTACTCTTACTTCTATAAATTATTCTCATAAAATTGTACCATCGGTACTCAAAAATGCATTTCCCTCTAAGTGTATTAAAAGTGCAGTAAGAGTACCGTAAAATATTTCAAAACTAATAGTTTTAAAATTCTGTTCTCTTTACATGACTACGAACAGGACTGAAAGAAAATAGTAGCGATTTGCAGTTGAAGAAAGCAAAAAGTATCTGAAAATTCAAACAAAAGTAAGAATCACAGAAATGGGTAACACACAACAAAATGTATTTGACATTACTTGTGTGCTTTTACCACATGTATATATTCTTTACATTTGTAATATTTTCTCTCATGGTGTGCTAATAATAGAATGCTGGTTCAGTATGAAAACTTAGCGGATAATGCCATAAAGTTCAGGATATCATTTTTATTTGTCATAAAAATTATTTAAGCATGTAGTACGTTAATCAGAATTATGAGAGCTATTTTTTAGAAATTAAAAAATAAAATTATAGCTTCATTTCAACGAATAAAGCATTTCTTAAAAGAAAAAAAAACTGCATTAATAGTTATGATCTTTAAACTTAAATATTTGGCGGTAGTATTGTCTATTTAGAGGAATCTGTTATGTAATTGATAGTCCTCGTTAAAAAAAAAGAGTTTAATGCAACGGTAATTTGAGATGGGGAGACCTTCTTTAAAATCCTCATGTCGTATCCTTGGGAGGTCCAGGTTTCATATTTAACTAAATTTGCGTTTTTAAGTTTTGTTGTTCACACACGCACACGCACACGCACACACACACACAGACACACACGAACGTTATCCAATAGTCTGATGTGTTCAATTCACATTATTTTCTCTACATCGCTCTATAAAATTATTGTTAAAACGCATGTTCTTCTATTTAATTTATGATAATCGAGATAAACATTAGAAAAAATTGTCTAAATTATTCGCTTCCTTGAAGTAAAAATAAAATGAGGGAATAGACTAGGCTAAATCAAATATCAAATTCCTTAAAAGGCGGTTGCCATGTGGTTGGAATCAGTTTATATGCAGGGCCAAGTGTTTACAACTTTCCGTGTGAGAAAAGTTTGTTTTTTAAATCTGAAATAATAATAAGGAATATCTCAGAAATTCTCAATTCCACGAAAAAGACGTATAAAACATAAAATGTTTTAACCTGATCTACAATTTTTGTGCAGTAAGTTTCTGTCTATCACTTACAGTTTACCAGTTACACAAAATACAGCAAAATTCATTCAGAAAGAAAGGTCTTTAGAGGCAATTCCTAGAAAATTCAAGATATACATTTTATTTGCCATATAAATATCTTTCATATACGGTATTTAAACAAAATCGTTAGAGCTATTTTTGAGCCAATGAAAATTTTCCACATTTTTTCCATGTAAAAGTTAGTTTGGGGTGGGAGAATTTTTCTCAAAATTTTTGCGTCGCATCCCTGAAAGATACTAAACTTAAATACTAAGTTTGGTGTTTTACTGATTCTTCGTTTTTGAGTTTTTGTGTTCACAGACACACAGACAGACACACACGCAGACCTTTTACCAAAAATTTTTTTTTTTTTTTATTTTTTTTTATTTATTCAGGCGGTCATAAAACATGTATTTCCGGTGAAATCTCGGAATAGACTTTTTGGGTGGAATGCAATACCTTCCTTATACACTATGTAAAAAGTACGTGTAGAGAAAGTAAAAATAGCTCTTTTGGCTTCAATCTGCCTCAGTGCATGTATTTATATTTCTTATGGCTTACAGATATGCAAAATTCGTCCAAGAAGGAAGAGAGCTTTATATACTATACGTCAAAAGTTCAAGAGATGCATCGTTTTATTTATCTTTTAAATATCTTTGAAGAATGGTTTTCAATCAAAATTTTTACAGCCATTTTTGAGAAAATCCAAACGTTTAAAAACTTTTCCATACAAAGAGTAGCTTGTGATGGTGTGATTTTGTTGAAGATGTTCGTGGCACATTCTGGAAAAATACTGAGCATAACTACCAATTTTTGTACCTAAAAGAATTTTCCTTTTTACTTTCTCTACATATACTGTGTACATAGTGTATAGAGAAGGTATTGCAAACCACCCAAAAGTTCGATACCGAGATTTCACTGGAAATAGACGTTTTAGGGTCCCTTGCATTCCAAAAAAAAATTACAAAAAGGTCCGTGTGTCTGTGAACACGAAAACTCAAAAACGAATAGTCAGTAAAATACAAAACTTGATATATAATTTTAGTTAGTATTTTCCAAGGATGCGACACAAAGATTTTGAAGCAAATATATAGATCTCGTTGAAACACACAATTTATATATCATGTTTTCGTGGATTTAACCATTTTTGAGATATTCCTTGTTATTCCTTCTCACTTATGGGAATGTATCAATTCCTGGCGATGCAAAGAAACGGATTTCATCCACATGCCAACCAGCTTATTAAATATTTTCTATCGTTGTAGCTTAGTGTATTCCATTATTTCTCTTCTATTTACAAGAAAGCATTTCTGCTAATGTTTATCTCAATTAGCATGGAGTAGATAGAAGAATAAGCTTTTTAATAATGATTTGTTGCAGAGATGGAGAGAAAGTCATGGAATAGATAAGATGTTTCCAGTGAAGTTTCGGTATCTAATTTTTGGGTTGAATGAAATGCTTTCTCTATCTATTTATGTGCAAGAGAAAGTAAAAATGAACTCCTTCCCACCCAAATTTTGTGTCTTTATGGTACTGGTATAGGTTATTCAGTACATCCTACTTTTGCACAGGAAGTGTGGCAATCTGATGCGTAAGGTTACTAAACTTTCTTTATCCAACAATTGACAGGTAGTGCTTCTGTATTTTGCCATTCATAAAGTGATTTTCTATAGATAGTTCATTGCCATGATGATACTGTCCGAAATGTCAGATTAATGAAATCAACTGCTGGATTTACCTTGATGTTTTGACCTTTGGTTTGCAACGCCCCAAAACTCGAAATATGGAATGTTACTGACCTTAACTACAGAGTTTACATGTACATTGCCTATTAAGGTTGAACAATAACGCAGCGATTACTGCGAGAACTTCCATTTGAAGGAAATAAACGATGCGTTAATATTCATGCTGTAAATTTAATTTTGTGCGTAAATCAGTGTTTTGTAGGGAAGGCATTCCACGAGCACAAAGCCGCGTTGCTACGTTTGGTGTGTAATGAAATGGAACACGACAAGCAAAATGGACCTAAAAGCAATTTGGATCTGACAGCGGTTTTACCCAGCAAATTGAACTGCATGCTAGCCGAGGAAAGGCGTACTATTACCATGCTGTTTTTCAGCCTCCCCTTTCTTGTTAACGCGAGGATGTCGTTTAATAGCGTCCGTACTTCTTGTGCTGCTTATTTTATTTTTATACGACTTCTCAATTAAAATTTCTAGATGGCTCCATAGATTGGCACTGTCATTCCACGGCAGCTAATTAAGTTTCCTATTTTTATGTGTCGTCAAGTTTCTGACATCCTTTACTGGTTAAAAGTTATTTCTATGGCAGGGTCTCTCTGTACACCATATTCTCTCCTCCTTATAAAACACAACTAAAATCAACTTAAAACTTTTTTATGTTATATTCTCTGATTTTTACTTTCTCTACACTTACTATGGACATAGTGTATAGAAAACGTATGCACTACAAAAATTCGATACCGAGATTTCACCGCAAATATATGTTTTAGGGTCCCTTTTATATATATAAAACATTTTCACAAAAATCTGATGTGTACCATTCACATAACTTTCTCCATATCCCTGCAATTAATTATTCTTAAAAAGCTTATACTTTTATTTACTTTCTGCTAATCAGAAAAAAATAGCAGAAATAGTCTAATTACTCGCTTCCTTGTAAGTAGAAGCGAAATAAGGAACAACTGTAGGTTAAAGTGATAGTCAAAAGCTGGTTACTATGGCAATGAACTTCCTTTGTCTATATGGATAGGAGTTGACAAGTTCCTGTGTGAGAAAAGTATACGTTTTTCATAGCAGAAACCAAAAATAAGGAATGTCACAAAAACGACGAACTGCACGAAAAAAATGTATATAACATAAATTGTGTGTTTTAATGTGCTCTACATTTTTTGTGAAGTAAGTTTTTGTCCATCTCTTACGGTATAGCAGTTATTCACACACACACACACGGACCTTTTTGTGAAAATGCTTTTTTTGGATATTGGGGACCCTAAAACATATATTTCCGGTGAAATCTCGGTATCAATTTTTTTGGTGGAGTGCAATACTTTCTCTATACACTATGTACATAGTGCGTATGGAGAAAGTAAAAAGGTCCGTGTGTGTGTCCGTGTGTCTGTGAACACGATAACTCAAAAACGAAAAGTCGGTAAAATACCAAACTTGGCATTTAAGTTTAGTATTTTCCAGGGATGCGACACGAAGATTTTGAGAAAAATCCCCCCACACCAAACTACCCTTTACATGAAACTTTTTTCGAAAATTTAGATTTTCTCAAAAATGTCTCTAACAATTTTGATTAAAATACCCTATATTAAAGACATTCACCTGACAAATAAAATGTATATCTTACATTTTCTGCGAATAGCCTCTGAAGAATAGTTTATTCTGGATGAATTTTACGGAATTTTGAATAACTGTTAAACCGTAAGAGATGGACAAAAACTTACTGCAAAAAATGTAGAGCACAGTAAAACACACAAACTATGTTACATAAATTTTTTTCGTGGAGGTGATCGTTTTTAAGGTATTCGTTGTTTTTGGTTTCAGCTTTGAAATACTTATACTTTTCTCAAACAGGAATTGTCAATTGCTGTCTATACAAACAAAGGAGCTTCAGTGATAAAACAACCAGTTTTCGACTATTACTTTAACCTATGGTACTCTCTTATAACGCTTCTATTTACAAGGAAGCAAGTAATAAGACTATTTCTGCTAACTTTTTTTTTTTTTTTTGATAAGCAGGAAGTAAATAAGAGCATAAGCTTTTTAACAATAATTTGTTGCAGAGATGTAGAGGAAGCCATGTGAATAGTACACATCAGATTTTTCAGATTATGTCGAGTGTAATTCTGAAAGGATGCGAAAAAGAGCACTTTTCCTGTGCTGTAAATCAGAGGCTATGTTTGTTTTGGTTGTAGGGACCCTTTCTCACGCGCGATGTAAGAAATAAAAGTTACGTCACAGCTGTTGGCTCGCGGGTATAAATCCTGATGAAAGTAGCGGTTTACAAAGCACGTCTAGGTATAAATCGCTTTCCCTGCTTTATGTAAAGCAAATAGTGGAAGTGGAGGATACAAATTGTTGACCAATACGTTTTTTTTCTCTCAAAGCCTTTAAGCTGCTTAGGTAGTCGAATAGATAGGCATGATGCACGAAGTCTTTCGATAGCTCTCCTCTTTTGTGGGTCTAGTGTTGGATATTTTGCCCATTGGAGCTTGAACCCTGTCTCTCATACAAAGTACCCTCTCCTGATAGGCTCATAAAAACATACGCATTGCGTCTAGTTAAAACCACGCGTTTTGACATTCTTGACTGGTTTCAATCGACACAGGTAAACACGATAACGGTGAGGCTACATTTCAAATTCTACTAGAATGTCCTCCCAAACTGAAATATCTCCGGGTATTTCTCAATCTTTCTATGCTGGGGAATTATTCTTAACTTAGAATAACAATGATTTAATTCATGGTTCTCATTTCATTTCATGTATAATATTTTTGTTATACTACCATGTTAATTCATTGCACAGCATTAGTAACAACATTCAAGGAAATCTTGTCCAATTATATGCGAGCCACCTAGCGCACTGAGAGCTATCGTGCGCTAACATTCTCAGGAGGAAGGGATGAAGTGAAGAAACCACAGGAGGCCACAGGTCGCAGACCGCAGTCAAACCGGTGACAGGTACACGCTGTAGTCGCTAACTTAGTGGCTTAAAGTTCATCCCAGGATTCGCCGTGAAGTCGCCAACAGCATGATTTCCGGCTTTCATCCAAACGTCCCTGCCAATTGCGATCACAACGCAGCCTCAACGCCAAGAATAGCATTAACGGTGCACATGCACCCACACCATTTCTTAGTGCTGCCACGCAGGAAATATTATGAGAAGAAACGAGGCAGAGAAAGAAAGGCCTATAAAATAGAAGCACAAAAAATTCGAAGTCAAGAGTGCGCGATCAACGAAAATCGATCACACGATATGCCGAATGCGAGTCGCACACGTTATCCTGGCAGCATCTTCATGTCCAACTGACTACAAAGAAAAGACGATGTTTTCAAATTAGATTGTATTAATTAAGAGTAAACGTAAATCCATGGCATGACAGTCCACAAGGGACGATATCCTACCGCTCGGCCGCTGCATCCTCCATCTCGGCCCGAAGGCTTCATGAATGGGGTGCAGTACTGGAGGGTGAGACGTGATCAGCTCCTCGAGTACCTCCCGGCCGGTTGCTGCGATCTTCTCGTTCTGGAGCCGCTACTTCTCAATCGGGTAAAAATCCCAACGCCGGTATCGGGAATCGAACCCAGGTCTCCTCTTGGCAAGCAACCGGTACTACCGCGCTAAGGAGACGACTATTAATTAAGAGTAGAATTGTCAAATTGACGCACAGAGAAAATAAATATACATGTACTGGGTGTATTTAAATATTACGAAATTGAAGAAGTGCTAGGAATTTCCAATATTTTTCAGTTTCTCCTCTTTAATTTTTAAATAAACTTTTGCTTCAGTCTACTCAATTTTTAAAATAGATAACAAATGATATCCCTTCGATAACACTGTAAACAGCTACCATCAATGATAAGAAATTGTTCGTTGAAATTAGTCTAGTATAGAATAGGATTGGAAAGGTGGAATCAGATTGAAAAAGTCAATGTCATAACCGGGATTTGATTACGTATCTTCCGGTTTCCGTCTGGTTACTCGGAGGTACCGTGGTTTTACAGTCTGATGCTACTTGTCCAAATGCTATCAATTTCAAAAATATTGTATAGATAATGTATACTGTATACTGTGATTAATAGAGGTGGTGAGGCGAGACAAGGACAAAACATTGAGTTGCGCAGTAGCAACTCTTTACCTGAAGGGCTGATGGTGGGAGAATTTGCGCCAGAATATATGCGCAGAAGTCATAACGTTTCTGTCCACGAAGAAGTGAAGTGCGCTAGCACTAGTTTTAATGTGGTATTCATTAGTATTTATGTAAATAAGCACTAGTAGATCATTGTCAACTTGAAAGAAAACAGTGATAATGAGAATATCTAAAGCAATGAGGATGAAGGTGATGGTGCAACGAGCGAAATAATTGAGGATCTGTACAAAAAATGTGGTGAGTACATTAATATTGGCTATGTTCATAGTAGCCAGCTCATTGTGTGAGGACTGGATTGCAACCAAAACTAAATATATCAACATTCCTTCTAGGAAAATACTTCGTCTCACGCTCAACATATTTTAATGGCACATTATATAGGCATAAAAAGCTAATTGTTCCATTCACATGACTTTCTCTACATCTCTACAACAAATTATTGTTAAAAAGCTTATTCCTCTATTTACTTCATGCTAATCGAGAAAAAGTTAGCAGAAATAGTTTTATTACTTGCTTCTTTGTAAGTAGAAGGGAAATAATGGAGTACCATAAGGTTAAAGAGATAGTCAAAAGCTGGTTGCTATGTGACTGAAGTTTTTTTGTAAGGACAGGAGTTCACAAATTCCCGTATGAGAAAAGTATACGTATTTTTAAAAAAATGAAACCAATAACAAGGAATATTTCAAAAAACTTCAACTCACGAAAAAAATATAAACATAAGTTGTGTGTTTTAAGAGCTTTACATTTTCTATTAAGTTAGTTTTTGTCTATCTCATACGGTTTACAAGTTATGCAAATTTCGGTAAAATTCATCCAGAATAAAGTAGCCTTCAAAAGCTATTCCCAGAAAATTCAAAATATACATTTCATTAGTCAGATAAATATCTTTAATAGACAATATTTTAATTAAAACCGTTAAGAGTCATTTTTGAAACATTCAAAATTTTCGAAAAGTTCCATGTAAAGAGTAGTTTGGGGTGGGGGAGAATTTTCTCGAAATCTACGTGTCGCATCTCTGGTAGATACTAAAATTAAATACCAAGTTTGGTATTCTACCGACTTTTCGTTTTTGAGTTTTCATGTTTACAGACAGACGAACCTTTTTCCAATTTTTTTGATATAGGGGACTCTAAAACGTGTATTTTCGGTGAAATTGTGGTATCAAATTTTTGGATGGAATGCAATACCTTCTGTGTATACTATGTATATGTTACGTGTACAGAAAGTAATAATTAGCTTTATAACAAAGTGATTTCGCTATAACTATGAATATATGCCAAGTTACTTTTATGTGAACTGCAATACCTAATTGCTGCACGCTGTTGTGGTTGTGTTATTCGTACCAAGTTGGCATATCTAATACCCCTGTCAACCCTTGCAGAGAGGAAGGAAAGGAACTTCCCACATTTGAGAGATTTGTTCAGGTTTCTCCTCACCACCTATACCTATATAAGTCACACTGCATTAGCTGGTTGGACAAGTGCTAAAATACACAACTAAGGTGGTAATAAATAGATATGATCTACCAATTTTGGCATCCAAAATAATTTGGACTATCAGCGCATTTTTATGCACAAACTTTAAGTGCAAAAGCTTCGCATTCTATGACGGTATGTTACTTGCGAATTTATTAATGGCTAATATGCCCAAGATGATTTTAGCATATGGTAAGTAATGGTAGAGATTTGAAAACCAAATCGAAATTTTAGTAGGTGTCTAAATAAATCATCTCCAAAACTGTAGTATGATTTAATTTAATTAATTTATATAAATATAACACATTTATTGGTTGCATATTTTATTATTTCATTAATTATAACCTTATTTACACATGTATGTTAAAACTTCTTTTCTTTTTGTTTCAGGTAAGTCACGGAAAAGTACCTTCTTTCCATGTTTACTTCATCTTTGTAAAAAGTAAGTTAAGAATTTGATTTCTTTTCCTTTATTAGGCACTAGAATGTAACATAATGATCGAAGTTCAATAAGGCTGTCCTTTTTCTTCTCGAAAATTAATAAAGACACACCAAATATACACAAGCGGCGAGAAGAAATATATATCGGGGAAGGGGGCGGTTTGAGGCAAGTAGACTATTATTATATTTTTGCTTTCTGTGCATGATACCTATGAAAGTCAAGGACGATATTCCATTTAAAACATAAGTGTTGATCAGGTACCATAAATAGAAATAAACTCCATCAAAGTGGAATAAAGCTGAAGAACAGAAAAGAAAACTAAAAGACAAATTTCCCTAATTAAGTTCAAACATTTTCAAGATTGAAGATTTTTTTTAAATTCCCCCATTCCTTAGGTGCAGAATGTTTAAAAAAAATGAAGATTGCTTCCTGAAATTCCGCCCTTGTTAGAGTATCCTATATTTATTTTCCCAAAATGCTGCAGCAATGTTTATTAAAATGTTGTAATTTCATTATATTCTTGTCTAAATTTTCAGTATATAGCATGTCAGAACAGCTTCATTTTATTAAAGTGTATAGAATTATGCGTTCTTAAAAAGAGGTTTGCATTTTTTATGTCTGAATTTCCATTGACTTATGTCAGCAGTCTGTAAATGTCTATCTCTGACGTAATGCAACCGTCAGGGCAAAAAAAAAAAAAAAAAAAAAAAAAAAATCTTACACTAATTTAACCACAATGGTGTACACTGCATTGATACGAAATAGCTCTTTCGAAACCACGAAACACATACATTGAGGAATAGTCTGTTCCAAAAGTAGCTCATCACATGCATTGGTATTAATATACATCCTTCTAATTCATAAAGGAACACAATAAAGCAATTATTTCATAATATGATTAGTAAATAAAAAGGCAATGTACTTTTACAAATAAAAGTACAAAGCTTGATGCAAAAAAAAAATATGATGTGTTCCATTCACATGACTTTCTCTATATCTCTGTGACGAATTACTGTTAAAAAGCTTGTTGTTCTATTTACTTCTTGCTAGTTGAGAAAAAATTAGCAGAAATAGTCTTACTACTTGCTTCCTTGTAAGTAGAAGCCAAATAAGGGAGTACCATAAGTTAAAGTGATAGTAAAAATCTGGTTGCTATGTGACACAAGTTCCTTTGTTTGTATGGACATGAGTTGACAAATTCCAGTATGAGAAAAGCATGTTTTTCAAAGCTGAAACCAAAAGCAAGGAATATCTAAAAAATGATCAACTCAACGAAAAAAATGTAGACAATATAAATTGTGTGTTTTAACGTGCTATACAGTTTTATATGGTAAGCTTTTTCTCATCCCTTACTGTTTAGCAGTTACGCAAAATTCCGTAAAATTCGTCCAGAATAAAGTAGTCTTCAGAGGCTATTCCCAGAAATTTTAAAATATACGTTTTATTCGTCAGGTAAATATCTTTAATATACGATATTTTAATCAAAATCGTTACAGCTATTTTTTAGAAAATCAAAATTTTCGTTTTTGAGTTATTTTCACAGACACACGGACACACACACACACACGGACCTTTTTCTCAAAATATTTTTTTTGAATACTGGGGACCCTAAAACATATATTTCCGGTGAAATCTCGGTATCGAATTTTTTGGTGGAGTGCAATACTTTCTCTATACACTATGCACATAGTACGTGAGAAGAAAGTAAAAATCAGGATGATAATACGTAGACCTTTGAAAAGACTATTAAACCCACTCAGAATTCATTATAGTGAATTATAAGATACATTTTTATCGAAAGAAAAGGCTTTCCTCCTGTCACTCAAAATATATTAGAGTCATGCACAAGTTCGTTCAGTGTCGAACGGCTACCTTTTCGTATTTTCGACATATTTGAATCTGTGCTCTCTTTCCACAGAAAGGTGTTTCACTGGTTTAGTGTTACTAGAACGTATGTTTCACTGGTTTATCTACTAGCAGGAACTGAGTGAGACCAGGCTGTGAGCAATGCTTGTTTCGAAACTGGCTGTAGAGACCACCCCTTCTCCATCACGTCATACTTATACTCTATGTGCACCGAATCTCAATCTGGCAATTTCGTGACCTCGGACCGAGCTCTAGTAATCATATGTAATCACTGGTAAATAATATTACGCAAATCAATTGCAGCAGCACAAAACTGAAATTTCAGGTAACACACCTGCTGTAGAAAATAAAAGAAAACAGTGAAACAGTTATGTCGATACATTAGAAATTGGGAAGCCACTCAAAGTTTATACTGATGGGCAGTTTCTTGAAGTTTTAACACTATAAAGTTTTCAACATGTACAATTCAAAGAAGAATATACCATCAAATTGGTTACACATATATTGTGCCAGTAATTTGTTTTGTTAATCTAAGATTGTAAAACTTGAAAGTATCTTTGGTATTTCTTTGTTTTACTGCTCTGGCACCGCAGGCGATGACGCTGATGATGCATAAAGATTCAGCGCCGGTGGAATGTGATGGCGGGGGAAACAGGAGAACCCGGAGAAAACCTGCTCTTGCGCCGCACAAATCTCGAACCCGGGCCCTCTAGGTGACAGGTCAGTGATCTGACCACTCTGCTACGGGGATAGCTATTGCCAGATGAAAACCTGCGTGCTGTATTATTCGCCGAACCTGTGAATTCAAGTTAGATGCATCTGAAAATGTAAATCTCTCGTTGAAGTGAACAATAAGGCGGAAACATTAACGTAAAAATTCTCTCAGACTATCTATATATGTATTAAGCACAAATAAAAATTAAAGGTGGTTGGGGAAGTTCCGTTTGGTACACCGTCCTGCGACCTTTGAAATCCTCTCCTTCGAACCTCGCGTCGTGTTGTACTCCCAGACTATCCTACAATCGCGATAACCAATCTGCTGACTTCTGTCTTATGCAATAAACAACTGAAACTGTATTTCCGTTGTTTTATTTCTCCTGAGGTCATACAGGGCAAACACATACTGATTTTTACTTTCTCTACATGTATTATATACATAGTGTATAGAGAAGGTATTCCATTCCACCCAAAAATTCGATACTGAGATTTCACCGGAAATACACGTTTTAGGGTCCCCTATATCGAAAAATTAGTTTTAGAAAAAGGTCCCTGTGTGTGCCTGTGAACATGGTACCTCAAAAATGAAAATTCGGTAAAATATCAAACTTGGTATTTAACTTTAGGATCTTCCAGTGATGCGCCACGATAATTTTGAGAAAAATTCCCCCCACCCCAAACTATCCTTTACATGGTACAAATATCGAAAATTTTGATTTTCTCAAAAATGACATTAACAATTTTGACTAAAATATTGTGTATTAAATATATTTATACAACAAACAAAATGTGTATGTTGAGTTTTCTGGGGATAGCTCTGAAGAACTCTTCATTCTGAATGAATTTTGCTGCATTTTGAGTAACTGTTAAACCGTAAGAATATTATTACTATATATTATTATTATTAGACAAAAAGGTAAATCACGTTAAAACACACAATTTATGTCATATACGTTTTTGTTTGTGGAATTCACCATTTCTGATATATTTCTTGTCATTTGTTTCAAATAGAAACTATTGAAACCTTTTTCACACAGAATGTTGTGAACTGCTGGCCCTGCATAGAAACGGATTTCAACCACATGGCAATCAGCTTTTAAAAAGGATTTGACTATCGTTTTAGCCTAGTGAATTCCCTTATTTCTCTTCTACGTACAAGGAAGCAAGTAATTAAGCCAATTTCTGTTAATGTTTATTTCGATTATCATGAAGTAGACAGAAGAATATGCTTTTTAACAATAATTTGTAATAACAATGTAGAATGAACACATTAGATTTTTTTCAGGTTTTAAACTCTTTAGCCTGGTAGGTCATATTGGACGTTAGTTACTTGACATTCGTCTTCCCAAGATAAGGGAAAACTCCAAAGAAACCCCTTATTCGGGCAATTCGCCCTAGCCGAGATTCAAACTCGGGACCTCTTAAGTAAGAAAGAGACACTACCCAGACACTTAAAGGTGGGCAGTCATACTTTAAAAAATTTGACTGTCGTGCTAACGTCCTTTTCTGTATCTTTTAATCTGGAGTGAAACTTCGAAAACATTTAAATTACTGGAGTGTTGAAATGGTGCAATTTTTCAAACGTTTATATTTTGAAGCTTTTGATCTCTACATTTTGCTCACCACAGTAACCCCGCTGGAGAAAAGTTAAAGCCTTTATCATTATGAGCATGTAACGCGCAGCCCCGTGTGCGTATTTTTGTTTATGAAGTTGTAAAGCCAGCTCTGTATTACCTCTGTTCGTTTAAAACCGTGGAAATATTAGCGATACCCTCATTTGATTCCACGCAGTAGCTTGCTCTCTTGCAACGTGAAAACATGAGAACGAAATATTTCGATACGAGAGGCAAAAAGGAGCAGAACGTGTAATGACGTTGAAAAATGGGTTTGGGGGCAGCGCAGCAGTCCGCAGGGCCCCTCTGGTAGTTGCAGGATCCAGACTCAAAGTGCTTTTTTTTTTTTTGACCTCATTTTCCGTTCATATAGGGTTACTGAAAAATCGGAAGGTGCTGGAAACAGATCAATTCATTAAACATAATTTCTATTTCGGTAAATGTGTTTACATTAATACTATATAAGAGAAGCTATTGCATTCCAGTCACTAATTCAATGTACCCCGCCTCGATAGTGTGGGGGTAGCGCGTGTCTCACATTCAAGAGATCGCGAGTTCGAATCTCGGTTAGGTTGAGTTGCCTGGATAAGGTTTTAATTCGGGTTTTTTCCTTATCCTCAGAAGGCGAATGTCGAGTAACTTTTAGCTCCATAGAACCAAACACAATTTAGCTCATCGTCGGATATAACTAACAAGTTAAAGGACCTTATGCTACGCCTCCCCCAAATAATCGATGTTCCGATTTCAATGGAAATACATGTTTGGAGGCACTTTAGTTCAGTAAAGGGATATTTTTTAAAAAAATAATTCGCGCACGCTTATGTGTGAACAGCATAGCTGAAAAACGTAATGTTCGATAGATATTAAATTCTTCTTCTTTCTTTGGTTACCTACCCTTCTCGATATGGAGAACTTATCTCCCAGGACTTACAAGTCAACATCTGGGATCAGATTCTTGTTGCGGAGCAGATAAACTCTGAATCAGAGAGAGAAAGAGTAGTCAAGATGGGGTCACCCCAATGCCTAGCATGAGTAAGGAAATGATTGACATGAAATGATGAAGCAGAAGAAAAGAAATATGAGTATGCAGGAATCGGTGGAACGAATGGCTCAGTTCCACTTTGCTCACTACAAATCAAACAAGCGGTCCCCTGGGGACAACGTGGACCGCCTTGGTGAGAGGCGAGCGGAAATTCTAAACTATGTAGTATTTAATTTAATATCTTCCACAGATGCAACACAAAGACATTCAAGAAAAGTTTTACTCTAAATTACTCTTTAAATAAAACATTTTTATTTTATTTCAGAAATGGTTTTACAATTTAGATTATTTCAGATATGTGTGCGACACATAAAATTTGTAAGCAGCTGCTTGATATTGGCATTTTTTCAATGTTGTATGATTATTTATATGTTTCCATTTCTATATTTTCTGGGAATAGCCTCTGAACCCCTGTTTATTGGAAACGAATTTTGCATAACAGGTACATCAGAAGAGATAGAAAAAACTATGTAAAATATGCGACTTATTTTAATATGATTTTTGCTATCCATTATTATCGATTCAAAGTTTTCAATACTCGTCATACTCTTTAAGTGCTGTCGCTACTTATATGTTTCACGCGATGTCCTGGAAATAATCTGGAATATTTAGCCCGCATAAAACCGTAGATTTTACTGCATATGTGCCTTAACAGTAATATATGTAATTAAGTGTATTCTTTAAAGTTTTATTTCGAGTAACATGAAGTAGAAAAATAACCTTTCGTAAGAACGATATCCACTGAACTATGTAGAAGCTATAATTATAAGAACACGGGACAGTAGTTATACATATCAATGTAACATCAGATGTTTTATACAAATAGCACTAAGAATAAAATATACTTTTCAGAAATGCAGATATGAACATAACATCCTCAGGTGTTGCACCTTTGGAACTTGAAAAATGTATGTAATAGGTTAATAAAGAATAAAGATGCGGCCCCATAGTTCAGTCCGTAGAGCACCTGCCTGCTCGGCTTCGCTTCCCGGCTGGGGACTAGGGATTTTTCTGCTGTCAAGATTACTTCCTATCCGCCTCAGTTTGGTAGTATGAACGAGAGTGTGAACTTGCGCGCGTAACTTTAAAGGTAAAATACACAAAGTTGCGGATATAACATATATATCCATTCCTGTGAGTCGTCTTAAACTTAGGTCTTTACATATTCAAAAAATATTTTATTTCACAACTAAAAACTAAAATATACTTGGATAATCTGATACACTTACTCCACTACTAGTGTAAAATTCTATTTTCCTACTGAGCCCCAGCAGTACCTATAATGTATTTCAAATGGGAAGAGTTCTACTCTGCAGCGAATGAGATGTGTTGTACTCTACGTTGCCAGGTCCCACCCCCAATCTTTTCATATTTCTCTCTCACTCGCACACTGGGCGTTCAAATCTGCTTGGCGACGGGTTTATTTTGTGTATTTTGAAAACTATTTGAGCTAAAAATCTATGGCTATCTTTCTCGTAAATTATTTTTTGCAAAATTTAAATATTTTGTCTTAGCGCAGGTAGTATTTATGAGAAGCGGAAGCGAATGCAATATATCAAGTCAGCTGCACTCCGAATGGCTGCCGACCTGGTGGCGCTCATCCTACTTATTTATTATTGGTATTCAGAAATCCCAACCCCTTTTTTTTGGCGGTGGCTGTTTTTGTTTAACGTCCATTAACCTCGTAGGTCATATCGAATGATAAATGAGAACGGTGAAATAATAATGTACAGATGAACCCAGGGTCCATGGAGCTTAAAAGATTGTCTTCTAGGGATGAGGAAAAACCCCGGAAAATCCTTGTCAGGATGACTTTCCCTAATCGAGATGCAAATTCGAGCTTTTTTGAATGTGAGGCAGACATGCTACCGCCACATTATGGAAGTGGTTTTCTGCTCTTATTACCTCAGTTCATATTCAACCACAATGCTATCCTTGTCTGCTAGAATATGTAATATTAAATTTATTACAACTAAATGTATTAATTATAAAACTAGATTTTGGCCGAAACTGATTACAATAAACTTTCCTCTTACATATCCCAAGAAAAATTTATATTTTAATACTTTTTGTCTTCATTTAATAATAATTCCTGAAAGTAGTAAAATGGTGGTATTAAGAACATTAAGGAAAATACTTCTTCTTCTGTCTTTCAAAGATTAGGCTTTTGGACCTGTTCCGGCCTCAATTCCATATTTTAACTGGTTTTCCTAATGTCCCTCTTTCCTATATATTTAAATTGTAAGGCCCTCTTTCCTATATATTTAAATTGTAAGGCCATCTGTTGAATCCTTATTTCTTCTATTCTTTCCAGATGATCCTTCTGTTTTTGTTTATGTTCTTCTGCTTATCCTTTACTGCAAAAATATTCAATTCCTGTCTAATTAGGAATCTTGTCCAGTTTAATACAACCTTTAACTGATCGTAAAAATTTCATTTCTGCAGCCTGCACATGACTACAATCCTGTATCCTTATCGCCAAAGTGTCCCTACTGTACAGTAAAATAGATAAAGCCTTCATATAAAATTGCATTTTTGTATCTCTTCGTGTAATTAAATATGCCTAACTTATCTAAATCATTGCTTATTTTACCTTCTACTATCTATCACTCTTTCTTAGTCTAAACAGATGTTAGAGATATTGGTAAAGATATTTTGATACCTCAATTTACACCCATTTTGGTCAGTCGTTTGTTTTTTTCTTTCTTCGTCTTAGAATTTTCCCATAGACAATAACTTATTTATCACTCGATTTGCATGGTTCTAACTGCGCCGCGAAATGAATAACGGCTGAGTATAGACTATCTGGTTTGCTTTGTAATTTCATACCTCAATAAGTGGCCTGCTCGTCTAGGCAGTATGGAATTATTAGCCTTGCAGAAAGCTTTCAAACTTAGTTTCGATACAACATTCGGTATAGCAAGGCCTGCCCACTCAAGCTTATGTTTTCCAACTCTCGATCTCTGGAACGTAAACACGTATGCCGTATACGTCACGCCCAGTTGGAGGTGGTTGTAAGTATGAAGGGTGTGTGGGTGTGATGTTGGATGGGATTCTGCTCTGCAGTCAGTGGCTTATTGTTCGTCAGAGGCCAGGAGGATAGGATGAGTTGATAGTAATACCATCGGCCGCCGGAACCGCAAGACGGGGAAACAGCCACAGTGGAGGTTCCCTAACAGATGCCAATCAGTTCTTTATCCCGAGCGCCCCAGGTCTGACCAAACTCCCTCCTTGGGTCTACAGACGACTTCCAACGCCATCCTGCTACCGCCACCGAGAGCGGCATTTCCAAAGTGCAGTTCAACACCACTACCGCTGTCATAGCTGAAAGAGACCGGTTGGATGAAATAAAGATGAAATGAAGGAACAGGAAGTTCGGTTCGTCAATATTTGCCTAATGCCCCAGGAAAATCCTCGAAAAACCGCATGTATCAGAGAGGTCAACTGCGGGAATCGAACCCAGAGAGTCCCGAATGCCAGTCCAAGACGTTAACCTCTGAGTCACAACAACCACCACCACCATCAGTATATTCCTTCTGCTACTGCTATGACTCTTAAAATAAAAACATAAGTTCGTAAATGAAGCAAATGTTCATGTAACTTTGTTCACACACTGTTCTAATTACCAATACAAATATCTGCACTTATACGCCCAACAACCTGTATAAATTATTCTTGCATTAAATATAATTATTTATTCATTAATCTTTAGGCAGACTTTAGGTATTTACTGCATTTACCTATTTTAAATATTTTAAATATTTTTAAATATTTTCTCTTTAATTCTATCTTTTCGCAACACTCTTTTTATTATTATTATTATTATTACTATTATTATTATTATTATTATTATTATTATTATTATTACTTTTTTAATTGTTTCGCTTGTGCAGCCACATTTAACTTCAATGGTCATATTGGAGGCATTGGCTTCCGAAATAACTCGTAATACTGAACGTTTAGACCATTAAGGTTTCTCATTTTATATTACTAAACACAGGCATATTCACTCTCACATTCATATTTCCAGACTCTGTGAGGGATAGGGAATAATTCTGATTAAAGAAAAATTTCCCGCCCCGCCAGGAATCGAACCCGGGACCTCCGGGTGAGAAGTCAGCTCGCTGACCATGGATGCAGTTTCTTTTTGTATTATGTTTATATAAAAGGGATAGGTATTGGTAGAATTTGGTTAAGTTTAGAATAGGTATTTTAATTCATGAAAGAGATTATAATATGTATTAACTTTTGATTTTACACTTAATTACAGTTTTAGTAGTTTAAGTACCAAGTGCAATAAGTGAAGTTAATATCAAACATACATATAGACAGCAGTTGGACTCCGGAACATACGTTAGTTCAATTGCTAAGAGTGTCCGTACCTAAGACCAAATATCGAAGCTCGAATTCTGTGGCATCTTGAATTTTTAATGACTGATTCTGCTCTCCAATTTGGACTGAGATGTTTTTCTTGTGACTCCACTGTTTTCTACACCACTGTGTGAGACCCTCGGACTTAAAAGCAGGATCACATTGATCTATTGTATCCTATAGATCTCCTCCGTTTGTCATTATGTCTTGCGCCCTTCAACTTTGTCCTGCCACTCCTCCTGCCCCAAAGAAAGTCTGGACATCTTCCATCCGTTACTTTTGCTGCAGATGTCTAAGTCAATACCCTGACAAATCGTTACCAGACTTGGAGAAATTGCTGCACGATCTGGGAGAAGATTAAACGTTCTAATGAAACTCCGAGAAAGCGAGGAAAAAAACTTAGGCGAGGAGAATTACCTCTTCACGTTAACCCCCTAACCTTCTTTGAGAACGGAAACCGACTCCGTGGGAATAGCTGGCATTTGTTTTCCACACTTTTGACGGATCCGAGGCGCACGAAAAGAAAAAGCAAAGCGCTAGTGGAAGCAGAGAGTGAAAAGGGAGTGGGGTATTCGCGACTTTCATTTGTTTCATACTGCAAGCTTATTTTCATAGACGTATAGCGGTTCGTAAGGTTCAAACCAATTACTGAGCGGTTAAAATCCACAAAATATACACGTATAGCCGAGTATTTTCTTTTCTATTTCATTTCGAATTATTAGCTGAGATTCTGAATAAAGCCGCTTGCCCCAATAGATACTTCCTAACAATACCTCAATATTAGTTGTAAGTATTTTGTGTCCAGCACCAGCAGATGATTTTTCTGTAGTATATTTTTGGTATTATAAACTGAAGAAGATGATAATGTGTCACGCATTCCAGAGATCCTGAGGTTCAGCATAATCTAAGTCGTCGACACAATTTGACCTTAAGTTTTTCGTGGTTGTCTCTGGAGGAAAATCTTGAAATGGCTTCTTATTTTCAACGATTTCCTTTCCTTCTCATTTTTCAAATGTGCTTCTGGGCTTTGTGGTGTATGGCAGTACCAGACAGATTGTGTAGATAGTTGGTCAAAGTAAAGAGTATTCCTGAAGACACTAAAGATCTGTTTTATCGGCTTTTCTAGGCAATACCAGAAATGGGATGACATTGTTAGTGCAAATGGGAGGATATTGTTTGCGCACCAACAGAGAAGCAGATTACTCACGACTCATATGGCACTATCTGCAATATGAAGTAGAGCGTAGCGTTTTGGGCAAGCTGAATGGAGTAAAGAGTTGGAAATGAAGTGGAATGATGCAAGCCATGTGGTATAATCTCCTGGTGACGCTTTGGCTATCATGCTCTACCTAAAGACGGGTTCTGAGGCTTATAACTGAGCATGCACTAGTACTCTGATTCCTACGAGTAGAGTTGGAATAGCCTATTAGAGATTTCTGCAGGTCTCTGTGACCTATAGACTCAAGCTGTAGCCTCCGGCGGTTTCTTCACTTCATCCTGGGGTGCGGCAGCCATAATAGATCTATGCGCGAGATGTCCTTTTTTTCATTAATGCACCAGCATTACGGGCTTTAATTATTCTAATTCATTTTATGTACTTCTGAAACATTGCTTTAATAGCTGCATGAGCTTCAAATACTGTACCGTGGCTATCTCACCAAGGAGTTCAATTCCAGCGGACTGTATGTGAAATTTGAGATCAACGAAGCAGCGTCTAGGCGGTTTCTTTTCCGGCTTCTCCTGTCATTCATTCCAACAATTTCTCCATAATCATCTTTCTTTTATCATTTTACCTTTATTTCATATCATCCACCTCCTCACTCTCATACGAGGCATCGGGCTGATCACCCATCCTGGTTTCTCTCTGATTCTAAATCCCCTGATCCTCTACAGGCATCATGACCCCAGGCGCTGGCTTTTTAAGTTCTGAGGTTTAGTTATAAATAATAATAATAGTAGTATTTAGCAAGCCTATGATTTGAAATATTCTTAAAACCGAATTTGGGCAAATTTAATTATTCTGGCAATATAATATATAATGTATATATATATATATATATATATATATATATATCCTTATACGAGGAGGGCAAACAAGAAAAAGAACTGCATATTTAGACTGCAAGTACCGACTTTTAAATATTAATATCTGCTAAGTATATCTTTTGTACTATAGTAAAATTTTTTTCTTTAAACAACATAAAAATTTAGATTTATATCAATGATGTGATAAAAAGAGTTTAAATAGAGAAATAATAGTACTACCAAGCAAGTCCCTAGAGAGAAAACATGGATTTACGATCTGTAGAGTCCACACGTACACTTTACCACACCTTTGCGTTTTCAGACACATTGTCCATTATTTTTTGTGCATTTCAATTTCACCACTCCATTTTTAAAAAGGCGGAACGAGGTAAAATTTGAATATAGCCCTGACAGCCATTATTGGCACCTTGGTAAAGAAAATATCTGGTTAAGATAAGAAAGCTGAAGGTCTTAAATATTAACAACCGGAAAAATTCACATCAGTTTAACCAGTGAAATATACCCGTGCTATTGCTACCATTAGGCAACCTTGATGTTACCTGTGCTAAATTATATAATAAGAATTTTATCTATAGCATTTCCTAATTTAGCTTTTTTCATTTATTAACTGATGCTTTATTTTATGACAATTTAGCTCCACCATTAAAGTGCTAATGCAATGGCCGAGATTAGGCAATTTTAAACACTCGAGGACATCTACTGTAGTGATGTCGAAACATTATCGCACTTGATGATCATTTCTTTGAAATATTGTCGCACCTGATGTTCGTTTGTTTAATCTCCTGCCTTGGCTATTGGTAACAAGGTGACAATCCAATCAGAAAAACTACACTTTTAATAGCTATCAGTTCCACAATTGTACTTGCAATTATATCAGTTACAATGTTAATTTAAAGTTTTATCCAGTTCATATGCATTTAGTTCAAAAAAGGATTGAAAATAATTGTCTGTATTTCTTTTGTATTAGTTGAGTGCAATAACCTCATATAAAATTAGGTTTGTTTCCATTTCATGTATTACTTATTACAAGCTGAAAGAAAATAATTGTTCCCTGCTTCTATTGTTGCTATCGATATTCGTACATTGGGTACAGGCACGGTGGGCAGTATCATAATCAGGAGCCAGTGAGTAAGAAAGAAAAAAAAAAAATGTTGTTAAATAAACATGGTCGAATGCTTCATCTACCATCTGAGAACTAATGTAAGTATTACAATTATAGCCTGATAAAATCTCTCTTCCTATATATTATAAATTATTAATAATTTATTTCGCTGAATTATATAATCAAATACAGCTCGTGTTTTGATCTGTTAGGACAATTCACTCCTGTCGCTTCGCTCTGAATTATCTACAGGATGAAAACACTCGTGGTATTAGTTATGATAATTAGGTTTTTAATGCAGAGGACCGAAAGAGTAGATATGTCCACTAGACAGGACAAAACAGCTTTGTGCGGCTATAAGGTTTTATGGTCAACGTTTGTTACTGCTCTAGAAGAATACAGGCTCGGTGATAACCAACAAGGCAAAATGTATAATACAGAGCTTGCGTTCTAAATGATTTTTTTTTTTTTGCGAAGTGCTAAGTTTCATTTAAAGTACTAAAATATCAATTAGCTGCTGCTTTTTTCATTGCCAACCTTTTCTTCTTCTGAATTTTTACTTTCTCTACGTGCATTGTGTATATAGAAGGTATTGCACTCCACTCAAAAATTCGATACCGAGATTTTACCGGAAATATATGTTTTAGGGTCTCTTATATCCAAACAAATCTGATGTTCCATTCACATGACTTGTCTATATCACTGCTACAAATTATTCTATTTACTTCATCTAATGGAGCAAAAATTAGCAGAAATATTCTTATTACTTGCTTCCTTGTTAGTAGAAGCGAAATAAGGGGGTACCATAGGTTAAAGTGATATTCAAAAGCTGGTTGCTCTGGGACTGAAGTTCCTTTGTTTGTATGGAGACGAGTTCATAAAGTCCTGTATGAGAAAAGTATTAGTAATTATAACTGAAGCCAAAAACAAGAAATATCTCAAAAACAATCAACTCCACGAAAAAAATGTATATAACATAAATTGTGTGCTTTAAGGTGCTCTACATTTGCTGTGTGGTAATTTTTTGTCCATCTCTTACGGTTTAGCAGTTATGCAAAATTCCGTAAAATTGACCCAGAATAAAGTAGTCTTCAGAGGCTATTCCCAAAAAGTTCAAAATATACATTTTATTTGTCAGGTAAGTATCTTTAAATGCGATATATTAATCAAAATCGTTAGCCATTTTTTAAAAAATCAAAATTTTCGAAAAAAAGTTCCATGTAAAGGGTAGTTGGGGGTGGGGGGATTTTTCTCAAAATCTTCGTGTTGCATCCCTGGAAGATACTAAACTTAAATACGAAGTTTGGTATTTTACCGACTTTTCGTTTTTGATTTATCGTGTTCACAGACACACAGACACACGGACACACACACGGACCTTTTTCTGACAATATTTTTTATTTTGGATAAAAGGGGACCATAAAACATTTATTTCCGGTGAAATCTCGGTATCAATTTTTTTGGTGGAGTCCAATACCTTCTCTATACATTATGTACATAGCACGTATAGAGAAAGTAAAAAGCATTTTCATAAAAAGGTCCGTGTGTGTGTGTCTGTGAACACGATAACTCAAATACGAAAAATCGGTAAAGTACCAAACTTGCTACTTAAGTTTAGTATCTTCCAGGGATGTGACACGAAGATTTTGAGAAAAATTCCCCCACCCCAAAACACCCTTTACATGGAAAAATTTCGAAAATTTTGATTTTCACAATCCCAGTGATTGTAGTAAATGACGGGTAGCGCACAAGTAAAATAATCGGAGTGATGCTCTGAAGTTAAAGGAGTTACATTTGGCTTAGCTATGTCGGTTTTCTCTTTTATTTATAGGTATTTAAAAAAAATCACTGAAATTTAAGGACAAAAAATTGTATATATTTTTACAATATAAAACAGTTTCGATTACTTATCATTTATGTTTGAGGTTAGTATAGTATGAAATTATATAGTTACGCTTAAAACAAGCGGAATTTATAGGTACCCACAGGCATCAAAGGGTTAATATAACTATTATTATAGACAAATACACTTAGGAGAAATATACACACATAATAAAATAGCATGCTAAGAAACAGGAGTGTTGAGTCAGAAGTTTTCCTATAGATACTCAATTATGTTTGTTGTCAAAAAATAATTTTGGGTGCTCTGACCGACTGTAGTCAAAATTTCACTTAAAAAGGATTCCTAAAATAGCGTTTTGAATACTGAGCCTAGTGAAACATTGTTTTACACCTAGCTTCACGAGCACCATACCATATTACAAGAGGGTAGGTAGACTTTCCAGTCTTTTGATGGAGATGTATGGCTGAAGTGCCAACTTGAGCCGCGTGCTTGTTTGCGGAGATTAGAGAGAGAGGTATGGTTGCAGTGTTTGAGATCTGCATATCCCACAAACCACAGAGATGCACGGAAAAGCTAAGCTGACACTCACTTTAGCGCTTTGTGCTACATGAGAAATGATTTGTGAGAGCACGCAGCGAAACAATGCCGTTCCTACAATGTGTTTTAAAATACATGTGTGTGTTGTTGATGAGAGTAACGCCAATGCGGCATTATTTACGTCACACTAATTTGAGACTTTAATATATTAATAAAGTTTAATGTATAATATGTACACAAAATCGTGCATAATTTTAAATTAGTTTCTAATGTATTAAGTTTTATTTTTACTTTCTCTACACGTACTATGTACATAGTGAATAGAGAAGATATTGTGTTCCACCCAAAATTTGATACCGAGATTTCACCGGAAATACATGTTTTAGGTCCCCCTGAATAAAAAAAAAAGCATTTTTGGAAAAAGGTTCGTGTGTGTGGGTGTGTGTGTATGTATGTGTGTGTCTATGGACAGCATAGCTCAAAAACGAAAAGACCGTTAAATACCAAACTTGGTATTTAAATTTGGTATCTTCCAAGGATGTGACACGAAGATTTTCAAGAGAATTCCCACACCACTAACTACCCTTTACATGTAACTTTTTTTCGAAAATGTTGATTTTCTCAAAAATGGCTCTAACGATTTTGATTAAAATAGCCTATATTAAAGATGTTTACCTGACAAATAATATGTATATCTTGAATTTTCTGGGAATAGCCTTTGAAGACTACTTTATTCTGGATGAATATTACGACATTTTCCATAACTGCCAAACCGTAAGAAATGGACAAAAACGTACAACACAAAAAATCTAGAACTTATCAAAACACACAATTTATGTTATATACATTTTGTTCCAGGAGTTGATCGCGTTTGATATATTCCTTGTTTTTTGGTTTCAGCTTTGAAAAACTTGTACTTTTGTTATACAGGAGTTTCTCAACTCGTGTCCATACATACAAACAAAGGGACTTCGGTCACCTAATAACCAGCTTTTGACTTCACTTTAACCTATGATACTCCCAGTTTTCGCTTCTACTTACAAGGAAGCAAGTAATAACACTATTTCTGCTAATTTGTTCTCGAGTAGCATGAAGTAAATAGAAGAATAATCTTACTAACAATAATTTGTTACACAGAAGTAGAGAAAGTCATGCGAATGGAACACATCAGATTTTTACTTTCTGTATACTTATCATGTATGTAGTGTGTAAAGAACGTACCTATTGTATTGCACTGAAAAATTTCATGCCGAGATTTCACCGGAAATACATGAATCCAAAAAATAAAAAAAAGCATTTTTAGAAAAGGATACCTGGGTGTGTGTGTCTGTGGGCAGCATAGCTCAAAAACGAAAATTCCGTTAAGTACCAAATTGGGTGGTTAAGTTCGGTACGCTCCAAGGATGCGTTCAGGAAAATCTCCCAACCCCCGACTATCCCTAACATGGATACATTTTCGAAAGTTTAGGTTTTCTAAAAAATGACCCTAAAGATTTTGATTAAAATGTCGTATATTAAAGATACTTACTGGACAAATAAAATGTATATATTGCGTTTTCTGGGAACAGCCTTCTTTATTCTGGATGAATTTTACGGAATTTTTCATAACTGGTAAATCGCAAGAGATAGACAAAACTTACTTAACAGAAAATGTAGAGCTCGTTAAAACACACAATTTAGTTATTGACCTTTTTTTTTTCATGGAGTAGATTGTTTTTGAGATATTCCTTGCTATTGGTTTCAGCTTTAAAGTACTTAAATTTTTCTCATGCGGGATTTGTCAACTCCTGTCCATTCAAAGGAACGGCAGTCACATATCAACAAGCTTTTAATTAATACTTTAGCCTATAGTACTCCCTTATTTCGCTTCTACTTATAAGGAAGCAAGTAATAAGACTATTTCTGCTATTTTTCTCGATTAGCATGAAGTAAAAACAAGCATAAGATTTTTAATAATACTTTCTTACAGAGATGTAGAGAAAGTCATGTGAATGGAACACATACGATTTTTAGAAAAATGTACGTGTGTGTCTGTGCTGTGTGTGTCTTTGGGCTGCATAGCTGAAAAACGAAAAGTGCGATAAATACCAAACTTGATATTTAAGTTCAGTATCTCCTAAAGATGCGACATGAAGATTTTAAAGAAAATCTCCCCACCCCCAACTACGTGGAAAAACATTCGAAAATTTTAATTTCTCAAAAATGTTTCTAACGATTTTGATTACATTTTTATAATAAAGCCATTTACATGGCAAATAAGTTTATAAAATATAAAGTGTGTTTCTTAATGAGATCTACATTTTTTGTATATCTCTTACGGTTTACCAGTTGTTCAAAATTCATCCAAAAAGAAGAGGTCCTAAGAGGCTATTTCCAGAAAATTCAAAATATATACTTCGTTTGTCATAAAGATGTCTTAAAAATGCGGTATTTTAATCCAAATCGTTGGAGGCATTTCAAGAAAATCAATTTTTTTGAAAACTGTTAAGTGTAAGGCGTAGGAGGTTTTTCTTCAAATTATTCGTGTCGCATCCTTGAAAAATACCAAACTTAAGTACCAAGTTTGATATTTAATGGTCTTTTCGTTTATGAGCTATGCCGCCAAAGATACACACACACACACATGCACACACGCACACATGCACACACACACGACAGACACTCACTCGGACATTTTTCTAACAATGGTTTGTTTTTTTGGATTCAAGGGGTCTCAAATCATGTATTTCTGGTGAAATATCGAAATAGCACTATCAATAAAACAAATTTCTGGTAACTGAATAACGTCAAACAAGAACAATTTTGGAATTCGCATACAATAGCAAATTAAGTTACCTGCGTCTATACACAGAAAACTTGAATGCAATTCGGTGTACAAGCTACGCTTCTACCGTTATTTTTACTTTCTCTACACGTACTATGTATATAGTGTATAGAGAAATTATTGCACTCCACCCAAACTTGGTATTTAAGTTTAGTATCTTCCAAGAATGCGACCTTTTACATGGAACTTTTTCGACATGTTTTATTTTCTTAAAAATGGCTCTAACAATTTTGATTAAAATATCGTATATTAAAGATATTTACCTGACAAATAAAATGTATAACTTGAATTATCTGGGAATAGCCAGTGAAGACTACCTTATACTGGTTGAATTTTCGGAATTTTGCATAACTGCTAAACAGTAAGAGATGGAAAAAACTTACCACACAAAAATATAGTGCACGTAAAACACACAATTTATGTTATGTACATTTTTTTCGTGGAGTTGAACCTTTTTGAAATATTCCTTGTTTTTGGTTTCAGCTTTAAAAAACTTACAATTTTCTCATACAGGAAATTGTCAACTCCTGTCCATACAAACAAAAGAACTTCAGCCACTTAGCAACCAGCTTTTGACTATAACGATAACCTATGGTAGTCCCATATTTTCCTTCTACTTGCAAGTAAGCAAGTAATAAGACTATTTCTACTAATTTTTCCTCGATTACCTTGAGTAAATAGAAGCATAACATTTTTAACAATAATTTGTTACAGAGATGTAGAGAAAGTCATGTGAATGGAACACGTATAAACTGGTATCGTCCCATCTAACTTGTTTATGACGTTAATTTCTAGGATTATATCAGCACCGCAGGAGTTTTGTTATGTGCCTGAAAATATATGATATTCGGCTGTCGCTTTCAAGCACATTTAAAGACCACCGGTCTAGGCCAAGTTTGAACCAGCAACCTTGTGTTCAAAAAGCCAGCACCTAACGAACTGAGTCAATACACCAACTTAGCAATTAGATCAACTTAGTTATTTATTCGTAATGGGCTTACCCTCCCCCTAATTGTACGACTTTTATTTATTTTGGTAGAGTTTAACGCCTGCTTTAACCATTTATGACACCGCAGGCGTTGACACTGATGATATATGAATGAAGATGGAGCACCGGTGGAATGCGATGGCGGAGGAAACCGGAGAACCTGGAGAAAACCCGCCCCAGCGCCGCTTTGTCCACCACAAATCTCACATGTGGGCCGTCTAGGTGAGAGGCGAGTGGTCTAACCACTCGGTTACGGTGCAACCAATTGTACGACTGACACCCTCCTAGGAATTGCAAACCTAAGGGTCAGCCTACGGCGCGAAACCACAGAATGGAGAAGCTGTTACGAGGGGTCGACCCGTAGCCATCAGCATTAGGAACTGGATGATATGAAATGTAAGTGAAATTGATGATTGGAAAAGTGATGATGGAGAAATTGGTGGAACGAGTAGTGTTTCCCCAACCGCAGAACCCGGAGAAAACCCACCCAGACGCCGCTTTGCCCACCACAAATCCTACATGTTTGGGATCGAACCCCTGCTGCCTAGATGGGAGGTGAGCGGTCTAACCACTCAACCACGACGCCGCCTTAGTTATTTATTACGATCAACAATAGGTGAATGGCAAGATGAGGTTTTATATGAATGGTCTTAAGATTTAGGACTATGTGAATTCGTAATGAATAGAAACAGTCATATAGAAGTTGCTACATTATTATTGCCAATAGTTATTATTATCGTTATTATTTTATTATTATTATTATTATTATTATTATTAGTGGTAGTAGTAGTAGTAGTAGTAGTAGTAGTGGTGGTGGTGGTGGTGGTGGTGGTGGTGGTGGTGGTAGTAGTTTTTTTCTTTTTGTAAAGAGGGGGAAAACCCTCATGGGCATCAGGGGAGATAGCCCTGATGTGCCGGACTCAGACCGACTAAGAAAAACCCTCTGTTATTCACTTGCTCACATTGCGGAAACTGCTTCACAGAATTACTTCACAATGAAGTAGTGGTAGTGGTGGTGGTGGTGGTGGTGGTGGTGGTGGTGGTGGTGGTATCTTACCGACCTCTATGCCTATTAAACGTAATAGGAAAACTTTATGAACAAATTATAAATAAAATACTGATTAAAGACACCGAAAGAAAAGGAGGACTTGCACAAATGCAATTCGGTTTTTGGAAAAGGCAAATCAACCCTGGATGCAATAGAGACAGTTAAACAAATTGTACAGAAGGACGTAAAGGAAAAACATATGTATGCTGTTATGGTTACTCTGGACGTCAAAAATGCCTTTAATTCAACACCTTGTAGAGGTATAATAAATGAACTTGTAAGAAGACAAGTAGCCCCATACTTAATTAAGATTGTTTGTAGTTACTTAGAAGATAGGTCTACAATGATTGGTGATAACATAAAAATGAGTACGAGTTGCGGTGTTCCGCAAGGCTTCGTTTTAGGTCCCACCCTATGGAACATATACTATGACCCAGTAGTGGTGATGGTGGTGGTCACTATCTTCTACAGGGAGCTACAAAGTATACGCATATATCCAGTGAAAGTTAAATTGTAATCTTACGCAACACTATCCACTGTGAGCGAAACAGAAATTAATGGCTATCACGTACAATTTATTTCGTAAATCAGTTAATGTATGGAACATTGTAATTCCTAGCCGCTTAACTTCTGCATAAAAAAGTGTAGGATTTTAAATATAAAAGCAAAAGTTATTCTGTGCTTACTTTAATACCAAAGGCAATCCTGGTTAGGGTCCACTGCGATTTTATAAACTATATTTCAGTGGACTTACCGCGCAATCACAGACCGACGACAAAGGACCATTTCAAACAAAGCCCTTCGAGATTTGACTTAAAAAAAACCGCATAATCAGTTTGCACAACTTTTTTATTCGTTCATCGGCACGTTGTGTTTGGTGGCAGCAGTGGGATTTAACCCGGTCGGTGTGACTAAATGCGACATTTGGGGATTAATGCATCAAGTGCCGTGTTTTACTGTGGTGGCTATTAAAAACAGTCTTGGGAACAAGCTTGTATGCGGGATTCCCCCCGCCCCCGTGCTTGTGTGTTCTGCATAGAGAGGGAATTGGAATGAGAGAGAGAGAGAGAGAGAGAGAGAGAAATAGAAGTGGCCTTAATCTGTTTTCTAGCCCCGTTTCAGACATAACTCTCAGTTCACGTATGTAATGGTTGTTTGGGTAGTTGAAGTGTCCAAGTTTTCTTTATATTTCCTGGTGAAACTTGGGAAGGTCAGAACAGAAAATGCAAACGCACAATATGTATTGCAGGCACATTTGTGAGCATATTGATTTTTACCATAATGGCCACGGAAAAGCTTTTACACAGCTGATATTAAATATATGCACACAGGCTGTTCCCGAATCCTCCTCCACTTCTTGATAATTCTTAGAAATAAATAGCCCCCCAGTAATGTTGGTTGTATGTTGAAAAAGTTTCAGGGGTAGAACAACTTGTAATCATTTAACGACTTCAGTTCTCTACCTATATACATTATACCTCAAGTACGGTATGTATTATACAGGGTGATAATGAACTACACGGAAATAATTTGCGAGATTGTGCACGTGTCTGATATAAGTAATTTGAGATCGCCGATGTATGAGCCCCGTATAAACATAACGCAGCTACATAGCTGATAAATCGGTGTTAAAGCAAAGCAGGTTGAAGAAATGACTTAGAATGTCTTTAAAACTGCTACCCGAGTATAGAAATATCGATTTTTAGCAGCTTCTTACTAGCGTTCTCAAGATTTAATCTTGCAAATATCTGTAAAATCTCGAACTAATCCCTTGACAATACGACACTGAGCATTGATTAACTACGTTCTTTGGTTATGTTGCATACTCTGGAGGCGTTTTTGCAATTGTTCTGGTGGCTTAATTTGTAACGTGGGAAGATGCTATCCCACAGGTTATGAGTTCGGTGCCTGTCATAGAGTAAATGTTTTTTCATATCAGACGATACGTGTACGAGACCCAAACTCCGAAACTATCTTTCACTTGAAAGCCCATGTCATAAACCACTACGCTAGAGAGGTACGCTGTAATACGTCCCTTCGTTTTTCGTGTTATGTTCTCGAATGGTTGATAAATTAGCCAGTGGCGGACTGGCACTTCAGAAACTTATATCCGTTGCTTCATTTCAATAAACAGGTCATAAGTCTCTTATTTAAGTAATCTACATATTCTGTGAAAATATTTCGGTATAGTTCATTAACACCCTGTAGATATAAGCTGACGGCTGCAGGCTGCTTCGTGGCCACCCGTCTCTCATCTAGACGACCTAGGTTCGCTCCCAAGCGTCCGCATGTGAGATTAGTGGTGGACAAAGCGGAGCAGGGGCGGATTTTCTACGGGTTCTCCGGTTTCCCCCGCCATCGCAATCCACCGCTGCTCCATCATCATTCCATGCATCATCAGTTTCATTGCCTGCGGTGCCACAAGTAGTAAAGCGGACATTAAACATTATCAAAAAAAATATCTGATGTGTTCCATTCACATGACTTTCTCTACATCTCAGCAACAAATTGTAGTTAAAAATCTTATGCTTCTATTTACTTCATGCTAATTAGCAGAAATAGTCTTATTACTTCCTTCCTTGTAAGTAGAAGCGAAATGAGGGAGTTCCATAGGTTAAAATGATAACCAAAAGTTGGTTACTATGTAACTGAAGTTCCTTTGTTAGTATGTACAGGAGTTAAGAAATTCCTGTAGGAGAAAAGTATAAGTTTTTCAAAGCTAAAACTAAAAACCAGGAATATCTTAAAAATTATCAACTCCACGAAAAATATGTATATGACATAAATTGTGTTTTATCGTGAGCTACAATTTCTGTGTAATAAGTTTTTCCCCATCTCTTACGGTTTAGCAGTTATGCACAATTCTGTAAAATTCATCCAGAATAAAGTAGTCTTCAGGGGCTATTCCCAGAAGATTCAAGATACATTTTATTTTAATATACGATATTTTAATCAAAATCGTTAGAGCCATTTTTAAGAAAATTAAAATTTTCAAAAATTGTTCTATGTAAATGGTAGTTAAATATGTATAAAACTAATGATTGGAGTAGTAATCCACGCGTAGGAGACAAAGTAAAACTGGAGACAACTATTCCTTCAGGGATCTTCACTTGATGGTTTATGGGATAAAAGCAGCTACCCTTTATGCAGGGAGCATTGCAAAATGTGCCGCAGGAACGGAGAAGAAATGGCAGATGCTTGTGTGTAAAGATCGTTATAAAGAAAAGCGCTGTGCGTGGAAGCAGACAGAAGCGATATCACCCCAATGTCAAAGGAATTCAGAATATGAGTTTATCTAGACTTTGCCTCTCGTTAACCTTACTCCCTAAGCACGAGTTTAACCGTTCACAAAGGGATATTTAGAAGAGAGTTTGCTGTTGCTGCTGCTGCAAAGGAGAATTTATCAACGTGCCAAACTTGCAAGATAAGATAATACTTGACAACAAAACTTATGTTAGTTCACCGCGCTAGAAGCTAAAATTACAAGACGTGCACGCATGTTCTACAATTTAATTTTGGTATGGCTGGAAACTTTATCTCACGGTTCGGTGAGAAAATTATATTATTTTGTTTTCTATTTGATACATTTGCAAATTAAAATCCAAGACTTTTATTTTTTACTTTCTGTACACGTAGAGAAGGTATTGTACTGCACTAAAAATTCGACACCGAGAGGAAATATATCTTTTGGGGTCCCTTGTGTCCAAAAAAAAAGTATTTTAGAAAAAGGTCCGTGTGTGTGAACACGATAACTCAAAAACAAAAAGTCGGTAAAATACCAAACTTGGTATTTAAGTTTAGTATCTTTCAGGGATGCCACACGAAGAATTTGAGAAAAATCTCCCACCCCAATCTACCGTTTACATGGAACGCTTTTCGAAAATTATGATTTTCTGAAAAATGGCTCTTAACGATTTTGATTAAAATATTATATTAAATATATTTACCTGATAAATAAAATGTATATTTTGAATTTTCTGGCAATAGCCTATGAAGTCTACTTTATTCTGGGTGAATTTTACGACTTTTTGCATAACTGCTAAACCATGAGAAATGGACAAAAATTTACCACTCAAAAAATGTAGAGCACATTAAAAAACACAGTTTATGTTGTATACATTTTTTCTTGGAGTTGATCGCCTTTTAAGTATTCCTTATTTTTGGTTTCAGCTTTGAAAAACTTAGCCTTTCTCATGCAGGAAGTGGTAAATTCCTGTCCATACAAATAAATTAACTTCAGTCAATTATCAACCAGCTTTTCACTATCACATTAACCTATGGTACTCCCTTATTTCTCTTCTACTTACAAGGAAGCAAGTAATAAGACTATTTATGCTAATTTTTTGTCAATTAGCATGAAATAAATAGAAGCATAAGTTTTTTTAACAATAATTTGTTGCACAGATATAGAGAAAGTCATGTGAATGGAACACATCAGTTTTTGCCACTTATTATTCAGTACATTACTTTATTGTTTAGAGGAGGCATTGCATTCCACCCGAAAATTCCATTGCAAGTTTTCACTGGAAATTCAAGGATAAGCAATCCTCTATAAAAAACATTTTTAGAAAAATGTGTATGTGTGTGTGTCCGCGAATATGATAACTGAAAACTAAAATTCGATTATATTCAGCATTTTCAAAGGATGCGAACGTAGATTTTCAGAAAAAAAAAACCTTCACTCACAAACCAACCTGCACAGAAAAAAAAAAATTAATTTTCTTAAAAATGCCTCTGCCGATTTTGATTAAACTACCGTTTATTAAAAATGCTTACCTGTTAAATAAAATGTATATCTTGGACTTTTGCATAACTGGTAAACCCTAAGAGACAGTCAAAATGTATTACACACAATTTAAAGCTCCTTACAACACACAATGTACGCTACATAAAATGTTTTGTGAAGGTAACCTTTTTTGGAGATGTTCCTCCTTATTAGTTTAAAGTTTAAAATTCTTTAACTTTTCTCATACGGAAATTTGTCAACTCCAGGCCTTGAAAATAGAACCTAATTTCAATCTCATAGCAACAGCTTTTAAAGGTTTGACTGCCGGTATTCCCTTATTTTTGCTTACAAGGAAATAAGTAATAAAACCATTTCTGCTAATTTTTAAACCTGATTAGTATGGAGTAGTTAGAACAAAAAGATTTTAAGAATAAAATCTTACAGAGAGGTAGAGAAAATCATGTGAATACAATACATGTATTTTAAGGGTACGGATAGCACTTCGAATGGCTATTCACACTTCACTGATTTCATTGCTGAGTTCCTTCCACACTGACGATCTCATGCTCTTCTTTTTGAATACGTCGGTCTATAATCTGTCTCGTACAAGAATAGTTCTTATATCAACATAGGATAGGAAAGTCAGTTGAGAAATGTAATGCTATGCCGGCATTCTGCTATGGTAGCTCAGTGGTAGAGCAACCGGCTAGAGACCGGGAGATCCGTGGACGAGATTGCACATTCTAGTTCAGTTTTAGACTAAAGCCCTTTCCTGAGCCTTTCCTATTGGTTATGGAAACAATATGGCTAGGTGGTAAGTGAACGACAGGTTTCGAGATTTCGTCGAGGTTAGGCTACGTTAGCTTAGATTAGTTGTATGTAAATCAACAGAATCAAAATAAGAGGTAAAAATGGACTTTCTGAAAATCGGTTCTGCTTTCCAATGCGAAATACACATTCTTCCGTTCGTTCTGTCTGCTTGCCTATGGGCAGCCATGTTGGTCAATCGACCAATGACAGAGTCAAATCTAAAACTGAACTAGAATCTGCATTGTCGCGATCTGTGGTTCAAATCCCCGCTATGATATTAAATGTTTCAGTCTGACTCCACCTATCCAAATCCTGTCCTACACACGCCTTGTATGAAAAAATAATTACACCAATAAGGTAGGGAAGATCTGACACGAAACACTCTTGACCGCTGACTGAGGAAGTGAAGTTCATAGGTGTTTCCTTTAGTTTTCTATCTACAATAACTACCTCTAAGAAGTTCAGCACTCTAAACAATGTTATAATCACTCTTTTGAGCGAAATTATTTCGGTGAAAGAAACGTAAATAAATATTTATTTTCATTTTTCTTTATCCTATAATACATCATACACACAGTCTATACTAGTGAATTTTGAAAGACCGTTTAGAAGAATAATGGTATAGGTCAAGCAGAAGACAGCACAGTTATACATTATTAACTTATTACTTTCTCTAGCCCGCATGTACAATGTACATAGTGGATAGAGAAGGTATTGTATTCCATCTAAAATTTTGATGTTTTGGATATTTGTTTTGGGGTTCCCTGAGCCCAAAAAACATTTTTAGAAAAAGGTCCGTGTATGTGTGTGTCTGTGGACAGTGATATTTGTCATCAAGGTAATACGTAACCTATAAATGTAGCTATAACTAAAAATAAAACTACTACTCCTACAACTACCATAGCTTAAAAATGAAAAGACCGATAAATACTAAACTTCGTATTTAGGTTTAGTATCTTCCAAGGGTACGGCATGAAGCTTTTCAAGAAAATCCCTCCACCACAAACTATCCTTTACATGGACAAATTTTTTATAAGTTTGATTTTCTCAAAAATGGTTCAAACGATTTTGATTAAAGTGCCGTATATTAAAGATATTTACATCCCAAATAAAATGTATATCCTATATTTGGGGGGAGGGGGAGAATAGCTTCCGAAGACCTCTTTTTTCTGCATGAATTTTGCTGAATTTTTCTTAACTGCTAAACCATAAGAGATAGACAAAAAACTAAAACACAAAAAATGAGATCTCGTCAAAACACACAAGGTATGTCCTTTACGTTTTTGTTGTAGAGGTAACCGATTCCGATATAATCCTTGTTATAGGTTTCAATTGTAAAGTACTTGCGTATTTCTCAAACAGGAAGTGTCCTTCCTTCTTTTGTTCTACTCCTGGCCAGGTAAAGAAGCGATTAGCAATAAAAATCACATAACGACAGCTTTTAAAACATTTGACTATCACTTTAGCATAGCGCATTCCTTTAGTTCCCTTCTACTCATTAGGAACTAAGTAATAAGAACATTCTGCTAATGTATATCTCGATTAGCATTATGTAGAAAGAAGAATAATTTTTGATAAGAAGTTTGTTCGTAGAGCAGCTAGGGAAAGTCATGTGAATGCAACACATTATTATTGTTTAATCATATGTAGCCACGTATTACTAAAACATATTTATATAAGTTTTATTCCTATAATATATTGCCATTCTCAGAACAAAGTTGGTCTTGAAGTGAATGCTTATCTAGATACTATTGTTTATCATTCAGAATCACTTCTGATGTTTGTCACCTTAACTCGCATATCTCATTAGCCCAGGATACTCTTAAGCTATTTAAAAGCAGTCGGTGTATCATCACGGAGCACTTTAGTTAATATGTCGAAAGAAAACAATGGAAGCAAATCTTAAGAAATGGTGAGAAGCAAATGATCGCACATTGTTTCACAATTCTTATAGAATGGTAAGAGACTCTGTCCCATTTGCGCGGAGGAAGAGTCGTGGACCCACATCTTGACAAGATGGTGGGGGGGTTACGGATGAATGGCGGGAAAAATATTTATCGCGATTCTTTACCACCGCGAATGTAGAGCTAGAAGCATGTTGGACGCTACTGGCAGGCACGGAAGACGTGGATGGGCTAGGTAAATTTATACTTAAGGCAAGACAGTTGAGATCTGAGGGATAAAAACAACTAAACAAAAGTGACTACAAAATATATAATGTTATACTTAGGTTACTGTTGTGTTATGGTTTTATATATTGTGTATATATTAAATGTAAGTATATCTTTTAAGTGTAATTATCTATTATAAAAGGGTGCATTTATGAAGGTATACTCTGTACTGTAAATTTGAAATGCTATATTTGAGTATCTATGTATCTTTATTTTCGGGTTTACTCTTTTAGTTCTTTGTTGTTGCTTTAATATTCCCTTTAATTGTGTATTAAAACTTTGATTTTTATTTTCGTGTATACTCTTTCAATTCTTTGTTGTTGTTTTAATATTGCTTTTTAGTGTGTATTTCAAAAGCACGTACGGTCTGTAGACCCGTGCGGTTGTTGACATTCTATGTATAATATTGCTATATCAATAAATACACTTATTTATTTACAATCCTTATGAAGGGAATACCGAACCGTTGGCATCATGCTACTGCGCGATAATATTAATTATGAACATATAGATTTAATAAGTTTCTGTAATAACTTCATTTATTGTCAAGAAGTTAGCGCTGCTGCAGTTAGCGTTGCAAAACTTGTTCGCATATCTTAGCGTCAAATGTTGAGTCTACTCTTGCTTGCTGTTTACATTATATCATTCTAGTCTAAGATAGAGTACCTGGTTCATTGCCGTCTACATTTCGTTTTCGAACTCTGGGGTCCCATATGGCTGTTCTATATGACCCTCTTGAGGTTTGCAACGCACTACATGTCCTCTCCATTGGCATTTCTGTCTGTCCTATGCATTACCTCCTGTGCCTTAAGAGAGGTCAATTTAGCACTTTAGATCACTCACGTTCCGAAATGTGCGAAGAACTTGAGATCACATACATAACAAACAATTTATAGATAGATGATGATCATACCAGTAGGATTCTAATGGTATACCCAAATTAATGATATGAACCTAGAGGTGCACGGATATAATTGGACCTAGAAAAATTAATTTTAATAGAAAATATATTAAGAGCAGGCGAAGCAGGCCTAAACCATCATTTATATGTATGATGAATATACATAACCAATTGCTCTCCACTAATACATACATGCAGAATAATAATAATAATAGCAATAATATAGTCTATGACGGCTTATCATGATCATGTCCTGTTATTTTTATCCTACATAACTATTCTCCTAATGATTATATTTATGATCTATTTTCAAGCATACTCCTTAATGCTATTTCTTTAAAAATGTTATGTCATCTTATTATGCTCTGTCCTGATATTTTCTTTATTTCATCAAAAAATGGGCCTCAAGATTTCGGTTGGTTAAAAGTAAATGTATTTAAACTATTATTGATAAAAGCAATACGCTCTAAAATATCAGCTGGGTTCTATTTGAATAGGAAAATATTTTAATTTTTAATTGACATTTAATTTGTACGTTAAAGTGATTAATTATTTACTGCTGAAAAATATAATAACCTTAAAAACCTTTGGAATCAGTAAGTTTCGTCTCTATTGTACGGTTCCAAAACAGACAAATAAAATAAACTGCGCATCCTGTTCACTCATTTAAATCGGACAAAAATTCTAATCCACCTCATTTTGGTAACCATTAGATACCCATACCTCTAGTCTATCATTCATCCCTTCTCCTATTCTATATTACACTGTTATTTATCTATGATTCTCGTTTAAAATCAGACCTAAAGCTTACATAAGAATTAAGAAAGGTCTTGTTTTCGTTCATGCATACTTGGTTGTTTATCAACTTTCCGTATCGTCGTATTCTCCTTTTGTAAATTGTTTATTTTTCTTCTTTGTCAGATTAACCTCTACTTTATAGGAGTTAAGATCCTAAGGACTTGGAAACTAATATTCTTGGATCAGTAAGAGGTGCGCAAACTCTGGATCATAGCACATCCAAGATGGGTGATCAGTGCAATGTCTGGTATGGCAAAGAAGGATATGAAATGTAGTGGTGAAAACAATAATAGGAAAATTCACAAATCATTATCCAACCCAGCAGCCGCTTAGCGGCCATGGAAACCCGTGAAAGAATTTTCGGTGAATTGGTCGACTCGGGGATTTGAATCCGGGAGCTCCCGAATATAGACGACACAGTTTACCGCCTGAGTTCGGTGTAAATTATTTCTACCAGCCCAAATATGTTCCTCACCATGCATATAGTCAAATATTTTAGCGATACCCTACAGGGAGTGAATATGGTACTAATACATCAAAATCCCTTTCATAATCATCAGAGCTAGGAAGTTCGTACCGTTCGCGGTTCCGTATATAGGTTGCGACGAACCGTCTTGCCGCATCAAAACACTCGAACTTCCTAGCTCTGATAATCATCTTCTGCACCTTAAATGTTTCCACCATCATGACACCAAAGTTCGCTGAATAGTTCAGGTTATAACCATTCCGAATTATTCGCATTATTGGAGTCAAATAACGTCACTCGAAACAATAGTGAGTCTGCATTATCTTTAGAAGAAGCATTCCGCTATTCCCTGTTGAGGGACCAGTATGGCAAATCTCAGTTAACTGATAACAATATCAAACCAAAAAAAAAAAAAAAAAAATGTTCCATTCACATTATTGCTCTACAAGCTATTGTTAGTGATCGAGATATGCATAGCAGAGATGGTTGCAATGTATGAGTTGAGAAATAAGGCAATACACAAGGCTAAATAAATAGTAAAACCTTATTAAAAGCCAGTTGCTATGTGAAACAACTGAAAACAGTTTTTGCTTTGCACAACTAGGAGAAAAATAAAAGAAAGATGAAACAAGGAATATCTCGGAAACAGTTAACTGTACAAAAAAAAAATGCTAATGTCATAAATTTGTGTTCTAACAAGAGTTACAGTTTTTGTGTAGTAAGTTTTTGTCCAACTCTTAAGGTTTAGCAGCTATACAAAGTTTATCTACAATGAAGAGCACTTCAGAGGCCCAGAAAATTCAAGGTATATTATTTTATTTCTGATATAAACATTTTTCATATACGATATTTTAATGAAAATGAAGGAAACAAAATGTAAAAAAATATTCCATATAAAGGGTAATTTGCGGTAGGGGAATTTCTAATAAATCTTCGTGTCGCATCCTTAATTACCAAATCTGGTATGTAACGGTCTTTTCGTTTTTAAGTTTTGCTGTCCACAGACACACACATGAACTTTCTAAAACATATCTTTATTTATTTTTGGGGGGGGGATTTTGAAGGCCTCAAAAATATATTTCTGGTGGGATCTCGACATAGACATTTTGATTGCAATACTTACCTTCTCTACCTACTGTATGCATAATGGATACTTGTAGAGAAACTAATAGAAGATCGTAAAATTTAGTATGAACAAATCGGCCATTATAATAATTACGCCATACATTTAAATAGGGAAATATATAGCTTTTTCTGGACCTACACTGAAGAAATATGGATTTTTCTGCATAATTGAGAGTACACTGTAAAAGCTACTGTAACATCAGTATACATGCAGCTATCTCGTTGGAAAATATCGTCTTCATATGTCGAAACAATTAATAAATACTCAAACACCCGAAGAGACATAAAAGTATTTGCATTTGTGAACTATGTTTTCTCAAAAACTATTTGAACATACAGTTGGGATCTTTCCTCTCTCCTAATACAATTTGGTTAACCTCATGGAATTAAAAATTATAAGTCCTATATATAATAAAATTGAAATAAAACTTCTGTTTTAACATTATGTGACTGAATATGCTATCGTTTTCAAACAATTTAATACTAATTATTGCTTAAATATAATTAAGAAGTCTTCGGCTTTTTAAATCTAACAGTTTCATAGAAAATGGCGCATTTGTTTAGAAAAGATGCAGTTTTAATATACACTCAACTGAAATTTAGTCTAAAAGATAACTCAATCCATGTTGCCTACTCATTGAATAGTTAATCAGAGCTGATATGTTTGACAGAAGAGAGAATGTTTAAAATCACCTCAAGAGTTTCACAAAGATACACAATAGGTATTAAGAATTCAACTAGTTTTTGTGGAAAGTTAGTTTTAGACATCTGATGTTCCATTCGCATGACTTTTTCTATATCTCTGACACATATATTGTTAAAAAGCTTATTCTTCTATTTACTTTATGATAATCGACACAAACATTATCAAAAATGGTCTTATTACTTGGTAGAAGGGAAACAAGCCTAAATCGACAGTCAAAATTTAAATGTGGTTTGCCATGAGATTGAAAACCGTTTCATTGCGTGGCCAGGAGTGGATAAGTTACCTATTAGAAAAGTTGTAAATTCTTTTAAAACTGAAACCAATAACAAGGAATATCTCCAAAACCAGTCAAATCCAGGAAAATAATCTGACGTGTTACACTCGCATGACTTTCTCTAGCTGCTCTACAAACCTCCCACGAAAGATTATTCTTCTTTCTACACAACGCTAATTGAGATAAATATTAGCAGAATGTTATTACTTAGTTCCTTATAAGTAGAAGGGAATAAGGGAATGCGCTATGCTAAAGTGATTGTCAAAATTTTAAAAGCTATCGTTATGTGATTGTCATTGCAAATCACTTCTTTGCTTGGCCAGGAGTAGAACAAAAGAAAAACGGACACTTCCTGTCTGAGAAAAGTTTAAGTACTTCACAATTGAAACCAATAACAAAGAATATCTCGGAAACGGTTACCTCCGCAACAAAAATGTAAAGGACATAAATTGTGTGTTTTGTCCTGATGTACATTTTGTGTGACGTGAGTTTTTTTCTATCTCTTACCGTTTAGCAGTTAAGCAAAATTCGGCCAAATTCATCCAGAATAAAGAGGTCTTCAAAGGCTTTTCCCAAAAAATTCGAGATATACATTTTATTTCTAACATAAATAACTTTAATATACGGGATTTTAATCAAAGTCGTTAGAGCCATTCTTAAGAAAATCAAAATGTTCGAAATTTTTTCCTTGTAAAGGGTAGTTTGTGGTGGGACGATTTTTTTGAAAATCTTCGTGTGGCATCCTTGGAAGATACTAAACCTAAATACCAAGTTTCGTATTTAACGGTCTTTTCGTTTTGAGGCTATACTGCCCCCCCCCCCACACACACACACACACACACACACACACCCCCAAACACACACACGAACCTTTGTTTAAAATGCTTTTTTCGGACTCAGGGAACCCCAAAACATTTATTTCCGGTGAAATCTCGGTTTTGAATTTTTGGGTGCATTACAATACCTTCTCTATCCCTATGTGCATTGTACATAAGGGGCTGGGGAAAGTAAAAATGTATATGACATAAATTGTGTGTTTTGAGCTCTTGAATTTCTGTGTAGTAGGTCTTAATGGTTTACTAGTTATGCAAAATGAAAAAAAGAATCATCCAGAATAAAGAGGTCTTCAGTGACTATTGCCAGGTTATGCGTTTCATTTTTCATGTAAATATTTTTAACATTCAATGTTTTAATCAGGACCGTTAGAGGCATTTTTGAGAAAGCCAACATTTTTGAAAATTTTCCAGGCAAAGGATAGTTGGGGGTTGGGGGTTTTTCTTGAAAATCTTCGTGTCGCATGCTTGGGAGATACTGAGTGTAAATATCAAGTTTGGTATTTAACTGGTTTTTGTTTTTGAGCTATTCTGCACCCCTTCCACACACATACAGACCTTTTTCTAAAAATGCTGCTTTTGATTCAAAGGGTCCCAAAACAGATATTTAATTGGGGTGAAGATAAGGAAGGAGAGGACAGGTGGAGTGAGCTACCAGCGCAAGGAAAGACACAGTGCAAAGTGTGTGTTGTGTACAATGTGTGCGGGGGGGGGGGGGTTGCACGTGGTCAAGCTAGAGAATCGTCGTCATTTGCACCTCTCCCGTGCAATACACGGGTCCAATGCAGCCTGAAAAACCTTGTTTTAGATATACATTCTTTGTAGATATACTGATTCAATTGAAAGGAACAACATTATTTTACATTCACAGCCCCTTAAAATGCCCTAGACGCTTCACCAGCTGTTAATCAGTATGGACTGGTGTTAGTCGGGATGTTTACAAGCCCACCTAGAGTATTTTAAGAATTTCACAAGGGGGGGGGGAGACAAAAAAAAACAAAAACAAAAAAAAAAAAAAAAACTTTACTGCCTTCTTGTTATCGGAACTATGGTATCTAAAAACTACAGCTGTACATTTTTGATATAAATCATGATGTTAATAAACATTTGCAGCATTTCAGGAGAAGAGAACAATGATGAAATTCTCTAACTATAAAGGAATTAGGGACATAACTTTAGGAAGGTGCTTATGAGTGCACTCCCTTTTTGCAAATACGTAAATGTACACATAAATGAATATATAATCTGTATGCATAAAAAGAGAGAGAGTTTCTGTATGGCAGTATAAAAAATAGTTTTATCTCATTCTCGAGTTTCGTCCGTAAAGGAAAGCCGAAGAGTCAGTGGTGGTTGTTTTTCAAAGAGACGTGTGCTGGAATGTGAGGCTGGAGGCTCGCTCAGTTCAAATGCCTTCTACCTTCGTATTCGCTGACATAGCCTTTTGAACTGTCCTAAACAGTTTTTAACACCATTTCTTTGCGTACCTCTAACTTTTTCAAGGATGCAAGAAACATATTCCTCGCGCCAAGAAGAATTAATAATCCGATGTGTTCCATTCACATGAATTTCTCCACATTTCTGCAATAAGTTATTATTAAAAAGCTTATTCTTCTTTACTTCAAGATAATTGAGATAAAATTAGCAGACATAGTCTTATAACTTGCTTCCTTGTAAATAGAAGGGAAATAAGGGGGTACTATAGGTTAAAGTGATAGTGAAATCGCTGCTTTGTGACTGAAGTTACTTTGTGAGGCCAGAACTGACAAATCCTCGTATGAGAAAATTATAAGTATTTTAAAACCGAAACCAATAACAAGCAATATCTCGAAAACGCTCAACAAAATATATATGATATAAATTATGAGTTTTACGGAACTCTACATTTTTTGTACAATAAGTTTTTGTCTATCTCTTACGGTTTACCAGTTATACAAGATTCAAAAACATACATCCAGAAAAAAGAAGTCTTCAGAGGCTATTCCCAGAAAAATCAGGATATACAGTTTATTTGCCATGTAAATATTTTAATATAAGATATATTAATTAAAATAGTCATTTTTGAAATATCAACATTTTCGAAAATTTTGCCATGTTAAGTATAGTTCCGAGTGGAGGGACTTTCTTCAAAATCTTCACATCTTTGGAAGGTACTGAATTTATATCCCAAGTTTGGTATTAACGGACTTTTCATTTTTGACCTATAATGCTCACAGACACACACATACACATATTTTTTTTTGGGATTCAGGAATCTCCTAATATATATTTCCGATAAAATCTCAGTATCGAATTCTTCAGTGCAATATAATATGTTTCTCTATACACTATGTACATTGTACGTATAGAGAAAGTAAAAGAATGCTCCTCATCTTTCACTGCTCTAACAAATATTTTGAATTAAATATAATACCATGTTGTATAATATTAATTTTCTGTAAATACATCAAGAAGCTGGGAAACCATACGAGTAGACAAAAAAACTAATGGTGAAGAATATAATATGTTCCATTCACATGACTTTCTCTAGCAGTTACACAAACAACTTTCCTTACAAAAGATTATTTTTTAATCTACGAGGTGCTAATCAAGGTAAACATTAGCAGAAATGGTCTTATTACTTGCTTCTTGCAAGTAGAAGGGAAATAAAGGAATATACTAGGCTAAATCGGCAGTTAAATATGTATTTTAAAAGCCTGTTCTATGTGAAACAACCAAAGCTCGGTTCGCTTTGCATGGCTTGCAGAAATCAAAAGGGATGAAACGAAACGTCCCTTCCCACTTGAGAAAAGTAGTTTAAAGTTGAAACCAATAACAAGGAAACGATCACCTCTACATAAAAAATCTGAGGTGTTCTATTCACATGACTTTATTTACATCTCTGCAACAAAGTATTGTTTTAAATCTTATGCTTCTGTTTGCTTTATGCTAAATGAGAAAAAATTAGTTGAAGCGAAAAAATGGATTACCATAGGTTAAAGTGATGGTCAAAAGCTACTTGCTCTGTGACTGAAGTTCCTTTCTTTGTATGGACTATGGACAGGAGTTAAATTCCTGTATGAGAAAAGTATGTTTTTCAAGACTGAAACCCAAAACAAGGAATATCTAAAAAACGACCAACTCCACGAAAAAAATTTATATAACATAAATTGTGTGTTTTAATGTGCTCTACATTTTTTGTTTGGTAAGTTTTTGCCTATCTCTTACGGTTTAACAGTTACACAAAATTCTATAAAATTCATCCAGAATAAAGTAGTGTTCAGAGGCTATTCTCAGAAAATTCAAGATATACATATTAGTTGTCGGGTATATATCTTTAATATACGACATTTTAATCAAAATTGTTAGGCATTTTTTAGAAAATCAAAATTTTCGAAACTTTTTCCTTGTGAAGAGTAGTTGGGAGTGGGGGATTTTCTTGAAAATCTTCGTGTCGCATCCTTGGAAGATACTGAACTTAAATACCAAGTTTGGTACTCAACGGTATTTTCGTTTCTGAGCTAACACACACACACACACACAATGGACATTTTTCTAAAAATGCATTTTTTGGATTCAGGTGGTGAAATCTCGGTATCAAATTTTGGGTGGAATACAATACCTTCTCTATACACTATATAAATAGTACGTATAGAGAAAGTAAAAGGTATGTGACATGAACTAAGTGTTTTCACAATATCTAAAATTTTGTTTGTTGATCACTCAAAACCATATCCTGGATTTTGTCAATCATTTCGGAGGAAGTCACTTCTACTGGACGTCTGGAACGATGTTCATAATTTGTGGATGTACGGTCACATTTAAATTCATTTATATGATTGTAAGTTATTGCAAACGAGGAGCACATGTGACATAAACCTCATGCAATTCGACTGCCATCTCTTTCTATGTTAAACCTTTTAAATAGAAGTGTTTAATAAACTCACAAATCTGTTTTTTTCCCCATCTTTCTAAATAAGCACAAGATGTTGATTCAATCGCATATGGCAACGAAACCACATAATGGATATAACTAAAACGTTAACTGCAATTAGTAACAGACGACGGTTACTGGATACAAACTTTTGTCTGTGCTAAGAGCGTGATTTTTTTGATTTTCTAAGAATTTATTGAACGCCCTTAAAACGTTGCATAATATATTTTTTTTGGTTTTTGCAAGGAATCGTGAACTAAAAGGTAACGTTAGACCAATTAGAATGTGTTGTCTCACGTGAGCCTCTTTGCAGATTAAATTGCTATTTAATGATATTAAAAATATTATTTTTGCGTTTGCGTTCTTATATTATTTTGGGGTTCTATGTAAAATTTTCTATCAGAATATCTCATACGTTCCTAATTTCTTTCATAATTTTATGTTGCACATATTGTCTCTTATTGCTTCATTTTTTTCTACATATAGCATAGGGGAAGCAGTATATCCCACCCAAAATTGTTTACTGATATAACTACCCTTTACATGGAAGTTTTTCGACCTTTTTATCTCCTAAAAATATTTATAATTCCTTCATCTGGAAGTAATTTTGTATAATCTTGGATACCGTTAAGTAATAGACGAGCTTACGCTACACAAAGGATGCAGATTCTTTTAAAACATTTTTTATGTGTCATAAGCCATTTCCGAGATATTTGTTTTTAATGGCTGGAATTGCTCTATTCTTGACCATTATTTTTAAGTCTTTTCCACAGGCAGCCGTTTTTTGAGATTGCATGGAAAGATTACGTATTCTTAAGGTCAGGATATAGTGTGCAGTTCTCAAACATGTGATTATCACTAGTTACTTTGCTTTTATAACGAAATATGTAAGGTAGCTATTTCTGTAAAGTTTTATCTCGATTAAAATGAGGTTTTCGTAAGAACAGTTTTATAGCCATTATTAAATGACGGGAGAGTAAAGAAAGTCACGCGAATGTAATCTATTAGGACTTTTAATCTGTATTACCAAAACTGGTCCTCAAAATTTAACTTGTTTGCTTATATCTTATTTTCTTGAAAGTTTTGATCTTTACTTGCAAAATAAACAGGTGGATGTATCCATTGTTGATCATACTTAACAAATGTGTCCTTCCTTGTTTTAGTTTTAAGTATATTTTAGATAAAACAGTGAATAAGTTAAACAAATATGGTATCTATCGAATTAACTGCAATGATTGTGAAAACAAAGAGAAGCTTAAAAGTTCGTCTTAAAGAACACCAGAGAAATATTAAATTAAAACAGTTGGATAAATCAACAGTAGCCAACCACTTTTGAAGTACCAACCATAAAATTGGGCAAGAAATACAATTAGTGAAGGCCAATAATTCTCCTTCAGAGTTAGATATTTGGGGAAAAAATGTAATCCATAGTAGTTGTAGTAATGTGGTTAATTTAAAAATACCACCAGCAGATGTCATTTTAAAATTTGTACAAAAAACAGCAGAAAGTCGAGCTGTAGACTCAAAACCAGCAAACAGTTCCGAGATGTCCCACCAGAGGTCACCAAGGACTAGAAAGAAGAAGACAGTTGTCAAAGATGTCCGACTTCTACCACCAGAAGCCACTCCTGTTGGTCAGACGCCTATATTAGATGCCGATGTTGTCTAACTTCCTCAGATGTCTGCAAACCTGCAAGAGGATGACAACGAAGGTTGTTGAAACTCGCCTCCAGGGTACTCCATCTACACCATGACCAAGTGAAGCACGTGTTGGAAATAGATGTCCAGATTTTAATAAAATCTTTTAGAGTGTAACATATCTGGTAAATGGTTGCATATTTACTTCTCCTTGATTTGAAAGTTTGCAACCGAGATAATTAAAATTATTTTCTATTCTATAATTTGTTCTTAAAAATTACCTTATACATTACTCGGGTGTTGCCTTTAAAGCTTTCACTGTTTGGGACGATTGTCATAATTATGATGTTCTTCTGTTTTCATTTAATACGTACATGTGTTATGATATTAGATATAAGCACTAGGACAGTCATAAAATACGGAGATTAATATTTGTAGGGAGATATCAACTGAAAATGTGTTCCCTTTATTTCCAATAAAGGTTATTTTACTTTATATAAATAAATATAGCAATTTATAGGAATATAGTAAACAAATATTTCTCAATAAGAACTTAAATATCAAAAGGCTGAACCTGTAATATTTTGTCCCAATTGTCCTTCATATATACAGTCTGTAATTCTTGTCTCTACTGTGGGTAACTTCGTCAATATAGTTACAAACAAAACAGTAACGAGATATTCCACAACCTTTTCTAACCCATGTTGATGCCTCATTCTAAAAGTCTGATATGCTTCAGACTTTCTCAACATCTCTGTAACAAATGATTGTTAAAACACTTATTCTTCTATCTACTTCATGATCTTATCATTTGTTTTCTTGTAAGTATAACGGAAATAAGGGAATACACTAGACTAAAAGGATAGTAAAATCTTTTAAAATTTGGTTACCATGTGGTTGAAATCCGTTTCTTTGTACTGCCAGAAGTTGAAAAAATCCCATATGAGAGAAGTTAATAGTATTTTAAAACTGAAATCGATAACAAGGAAATCTCAAAAATGGTCAACTCCACAAAAAAGTGTATTTAGCATAAATTGTATCTTCTAACGAGATCTCTTAGGATTTACCAGTTATCCAATATTCAGTAAAATTCATTCAGAATGAAGAATTCTTCTGAGGATATTCCCAGAAAATTTTAAATATAAATTTATTTGTCACGTAAAAATCTGATATTTTAATCAATATCGTTACAGCCATTATTAAGAAAATCAACATTTTGGAAACTTTTTTCATATAAAGGTTGGGTAGATACTAAATTAATACCAAATTTGTTATTTTGTCGACTTTTCGTTTTTGAGCTATCGGGATCACAGACATAAGGCTCCTCACAGTCACACAGGCCTTTTTTCTGATACATGGACCATAAAACTTGTATTTCCGTGAAATATCGGTAAGACATTTTTGGGTGCAATGCAATACCTTCTCTACCTACGTACCATGTACTATATAGAGAAAATAAAAATATCATATTTTATTGTGGCACAGATTATAGTATAGATTTTAATTTATAAATCGGACAAATCTTGTTAACCAATTATAGAGTCAGAATGTAATAGTGTGCATATGGATTGATAAAACAAGAGAAGTGCATAGTGTGAAATTGAAAGAGGACAGATGGGGAAGCTTTTTCTTGCTTTTCATAGATCACTTCTGGCACGATGGTTATCGGAAAGTGTAGACAGAAAGCAAAAGGATAACCTCATGAGATTAATATAAACGAGAGAAAGCTTTTTAAGCATGTGATTGAGTAGGGCGGGGAAAAGTTGTTAAGAGGGAAGGGTGGCAGATAATCGGGATTCTAAAGAGGATGTTTTCCTCAAGAAAGAAGTGGAATATCTTCTTAACTTATCTGGAGTAGTGTCCTCACTCTGAAGTGATTAACTGATTGTTCAGTCTCTAGTGAACCTTTCTGTAAACATCTCTGTTCTAGTATTATATTTACTACCGCAATTGTGGTTATCCTTACAAGATAATTCTAGGTAGCACGTTTTTGGCGTAAACTGGCGAGAGAATGTTTCTTCGGGAAACCTGAGGTATGAATTCTCAACCACAATTGTCACATTGCCCGCCTGGGTAGTGTGGTGGTAGCGTGTGTGCCTCATATTCAACAGGTAGCGAGTTCAAATCTCGCTTAGGGTGACTTACCCGGATAAGGTTATTTTCGGGGTTTTCCCTTATCCTGAGAAGACGAATGTCGAGTAACTTTAAGCTCTATGGACCCCGAGATCATTTGAGCATCATTTCACCAATTTCATCCATCGTCGGATATGACCAAGCAGGTTAAAGGACGTTAAGCAAAAAAGAAGAAAAAAAATATCACACATTACTGGCATTTACTTCCCTATGAAGAACTTGAATCATCCTAATACTATACCAGTTTCAATTACGTGTCTGATTGTTACGTTTAAGTCGAAATACAGCACAATTTACTCTAATTGTAGTCATCAACACAGCTGAAGAATTTTACACTCTATTCTGTAAGACAAACATTTTACCTGATTAGTGAATAAAACTAAATTTTAATTACTTGTGTATGAAAGTGTGTATACTATAGAATCTCTCTTTCATAGTTCAATTGATTGCCAATTAATAATATGACGAAACTGTTCCATATGGCGCAACCGTCATAATTAAAATTCCGAAAATATTCTATATTAACATTAAACTTAATATAAACATCTGATGTGTACCATTCACATGACTTTCTCTATATCCCTACAGCAAATAGTTCTTAGAAAGCTCATGCTCCTATTTACTTAATGCTAATTGAGAAAAAAATAGCAGAAATAATCTTATAACTTGCTTCCTTGTAAGTAGAAGCGAAATAACAGAGTACCCTAGATTAAAGTGATAGTCAAAAGCTGGTTGCTATGTGACTGAAGTTCCTTTGTTTGTGTGGACAGGTGTTGACAAGTTCCTATATGAGAAATTTTTGTTTTTTAAAGCTGAAACCAAAAACAAGGAATATCTAAAAACCGGTTCATAAAAAATGTGTATAACATAAATTGTGTGTTTTAACGTGCTCTACATTTTTGTGCAGTAACTTTTTATCTATCTCTTACAGTTTAGGAGCTATGCAAAATTCCGTAAATTTCATTCAAAATAAAGAAAGCTTTCGAGACTATTCCGAGATAATTCAAGATATACATTTTATTTGTCAGGTAAATATATTTAATATACAATATTTTAATTAAAATAGTTAGAGCCATTCTTAAGAAAATCAAAATTTTCGAAAAAGGTTCCATGTAAAGGGTGGTTTGGGGTGGGGAGATTTTTCTCAAAACCTTCGTGTTGCATCCCTGGAAGATGCTGAACTTAAATACCAAGTTTGGTATTTTACCGACTTTTCGTTTTTGAGTTATCGTGGTCACAGACAGACACACGAACACACACACACACATACACGGACCTTTTTTTGAAAATTCTTTTTTTTTTTTTTGATACAGGGGACCCTAAAACATACATCTCCGGTGAAATTTCGGTATCGATTATTGGGTGGAGTGCAATAAATTCTCTATACACTATGTACATAGTATGTATAGAGAAAGTAAAAATCTTGTTTGTTCCACTCACATGGCTTTTTCTCTCTGTTCCACAAACAAAACATTATTCTTTTATCTACGTCATGCTAATGGAGGTAAATATTAATAGAAATGGCCTTATGACGTGCTTCGTGGCAAAAAGAAGGGAAATAAATGAATGCACTGGAGTAAAGTGATATTCAAATATTTTAAAAGATACTGTATGTGAAACAATTTGGTTCTCTTTTGCATTCCCGAGAGTAAAGAAAATGATGAAACGAAAGTTTATTTTCCGCTTGAAGAAGATTAAGTAGTTTAAAATTGAAACCAATAACAAGGATATTTCGAAAACGGTTAACTTTATAAAAAAGTCTGATGTGTGCCATTCACATGACTTCCTCCGCATCTCTATAACAAATTATTGTTATGAAGCTTATGCTTCTAATTACTTCATGTTAATCGAGAAAAATTTAGCAGAAATAGTCTTATTACTTGCTTCCTTGTAAGTAGAAGTGAAATAAGGGAGTACCATAGGTTAAAGTGATAGTCAAAACCTGATTGCTATGTGACTCAGGTTCCTTTGTTTGTATGGACACGAGTTCACAAAGTCCTGTATGAGAAAAATATGTTTTTTATAGCTGAAACCAAAAATAAGGAGTATCTCAAAAACAATAAACGCCACAAAAATGTATTTAACATAAATTGTGTGTTTTAAAGTGCTCTATATTTGTTGTGTGGTATGTTTTTTTCCATCTCTAACGGTTTAGCAGTTATACAAAATTCCGTAAAATTGACCGACAGTAAAATAGTCTTCAGAGGCTATTCCCAGAAAATTCAAAATATACATTTTATTTGTCATATAAATATCTTTAATATACGTTATTTTAATCAAAATCGTTAGAGCCGTTTTCAGAAAATTTACTTTTCGAAAGAACTTTATTTGAAAATACTTCTTTTTGGATACAGGGGACCTTAAAACATATATTTCCGGTGAAATCTCGGTATCAAATTTTTGGAGGAGTACATATAGAGAAAGTAAAAAGTGTATGACATTTATTGTGTGACAGGCTATTCACATTATATTGAGAATATAAAATTCGTTTGGCATAAAAATATCTTAAAGGTATAGTATTTTTAAACATCGTTGGACCTTTTTTTTGAAAATTAAAGTGTTCCATGTAAAGGGTAGTAAAGGGATTGGGGAGATGTAGGTGAAAATCTTTGTGACGCATCCTTAGAAGATTCTGAATTTAAATACTAAGTTTGGTATTTAACCAAGTTTTAGTTTTTCAGTTATGTTGTCCACAAGACACATACAGAGGACCCTAAAACACGTATTTCTGGTGAAATATCTGTATCGTATTTTGGGTGGAATACAATACCTTCTCCATCTATTATGAACATTGTAAATACGTGCTGGAGACAATATAAACATGTTTTACTGTCCGAGATAGAGGTCTAAAATTTTATCACTTTTATATGCGTATTAATTGCATACTGAAGATTTCTTAAGCTTAAATAAATCTGATACAAAGAGAAAAATGTAAACGATTCATATCATAGTTTTAATTTCTTATAGATTGAGGAAGCTACGTTGAAGCAGATAAATAGAATATGCATTGCATAGTATGGTAGATAGTAAGAATTAGGATATGGAGGAACAGGTGTTTAAGATGCAATAATGGTTGCTTTAAGAGGAGTGGAAATAGGAATTTCATTATGTTTTTCCACGTTCATCTTTTAATTGCATGTGCGTATTTGGAATCTCCTGCTCATTTTGATATAACTTTCATAGGGGTACACTAAATGTAAATAGTTTAAAGATATTGTTGAAAATAATCCTGCTAAATAGTTATTTAGAATATTTTGAGGGACTCACAAGGTAAAAATCAATAAGTGTGTAAATATTACTGTTAGAGAAGAGGTCTTTCTCTTATTTTGATCGGCAAGTTCTACTTAAGCTACTCACAGTAATGGCATCCCGCTGATATTTTCATGTGAGTGTTTTGAAGTATTGCAAAGTTGCGATTATTTTTTTTAAATGTTATGTTGGAAAGCAACTTCTGAAGAAGTAACATTTTCTATACAGATGTCCTATTATTTCATAAACTAATTGACACTAAGGTGTAAAATGCTTACCATACATTTGCACCTAAATAGACATTATTCCAATAAAAGGCTTTTTATGCATATGGATTAGTTATTTTTTGAAATTTAAAAATCATAATTTTTCAATAAAATGTTATGAGCTTTATTTTAAAAATTCATACCTTTCCTTCTAATAGGCAAAAGTATTCTGTTTTTCATTAATAAGCTTTAAATGTATTGCTGAATATACTTTGAAAGTTTTAGCTCAATATTTGAAATAATTACTGAAATAATGGGTCAAACTTTAACATTGGCAAGATAAGGCACTGTGATAGGTCGTTTAGAAAATTTCAGATTAGGTAAGAGAAAGAAGGTGAAGAAGAAGAAGAAGAAGAAGAAGAAGAAGAAGAAGAAGGGAAGAAGAGACTGAATGCTTGATCAAAATTTTCGAAAAAAGTTCCATGTAAAGGGTAGTTCGGGGTGGGAGGATTTTTTTCAAAATCTTCGTGTCGCATCCCTGGAAGATACTAAACTTAAATACCAATTTTGGTATTTTAGCGACTTTTCGTTTTTGATTTATCGTGTTCACAGACACACGGACACATACACACACATACACACATACACACGGATCTTTTTCTCAAAAAGCTTTTTTTGTACACAGGGGGTCCTAAAACGTGTATTTACGGTGAAATCTCGGTATCGAATTTTTGGGTGGAATACAATACTTCTCTATTGCTATGTACATTGTACATACGGGGCTAGAGAAAGCAACAAAAATTGACAAATAAGAAAACGAAGATGTGCGATAACCAAATTGTAAAAATTCAAATTTTAGCTGAGCAAACTGGCGGCGTTTAGGCAGTAAATGATCGGAAGAACAGAACTGCAAATTGAATGATTTTGCATGTTTGAGATTTTCTGTCCTTAATTCTAATTTTGTTTCGAAAAATTATTGTTGAATATGCTTAAACCTTAACTGGATATTGCATAATTTTAATTACTCATAGCCTTTTTCTAATTTCAATCATATAAACTACTGTGGTAGGTTTAGTCTTGTGTACTCTCCTAAATATTGCCAAAACATTGGAGTAATTATGAAAAAATCTGATGTGTTACACTCACATGACTTTCTCTAGCTGCTCTACAAACCTCCTATAAAACATTATTCTTCTTTCTACACAATGCTAATCGAGATAAATATTAGCAGAATGTTCTTATTACTTAGTTCCTTATAAGCAGAAGGGAATAAGGGAATGCGCTGTGCTAAAGTGATTGTCAAATTTTTAAAGCTATCGTTATGCGATTGTCATTGCAAATCACTTCTTTGCTTGGCCAGGAGTAGAACAAAAGAAAAACGGACACTTCCTGTCTGAGAAAAGTTTAAGTACTTCACAATTGAAATCAATAACAAGGAATATCTCGGAAACGGTTACCTCCACAACAAAAACGTAAAGGACATAAATTGTATGTTTTGTCGTGATGTATATTTTTTGTGTAGTGAGTTTTTTCAATCTCTTAGGGTTTAGCAGCTAAGCAAAATTCGGCAAAATTCATCCAGAATAAAGAGGTCTTCAGAGGCTATTCCCCAAATATTATACATTTTATTTCGGACATAAACAGTTTTAATATACGGGATTTTAATGAAAATCGTTAGAGCCATTTTTAAAAAAATAAAAATTTTCGAAATTTTTTCCATGTAAAGGGTAGTTTGTGGTGGGGGGATTTTTTTGAAAATCTTCCTGTCGCATCCTTGGAAGATACTAAAACTAAATACAAAGTTTGGTATTTAATGGTCTTTTCGTTTTGGGGCTATGCTGTCCACAGACACACCCAGACAGACAGACACACACATACAAGGACCTTTTTTAAAAAATGCTTTTATCTGACTCAGGGGACCCCAAAACATATATTTCCAGTGAAATGTTGGTATCGAATTTTTGGATGCAATACAATACCTTCTCTATCCCTATGTACATTGTACATATGAGGCTAGAGAAAGTAAAAATGCAATCAGTATTAATAAATAAACGTTCTTTATAATAAAATCTGATGTTACAGCACATGGCTTTCTCCACCTATTCTACCACCAACTATTCTTAGAAAGGCTTATCTTTCTCTTTACGTCAAGTATAACAATATAATAATTTGCAGAAATAATTTCATTACATACTTCCTTATAGATTCAAGAGATAAAGCTAAGCCAATAGTCTAATACTTTGAACTGCCGTTATATGATGACCCTGAAATGCCATTATGTTAAGATGATCAGGTTAAAAGACGAAAAATGACTTCCCGTTTGAGAAAAGTAAAGGTTTTAGGAATTTAAATTAATCACAAAGAAATATTTTGAGCTCCTTTATATGATGACCCTGAAAACTCTTAGATGACCAGAATAAAAAGCAATTGATAACTTCCCATTTGAGAAAATTTAAAGTGTGAGGTAATTTAAACCAATAACAAAGAATATCTCGAAATTGTTAACCCCATAAAAAATGTATTGGACAAATTGTGTGCTTTAACGAGATTAAGATATTTTGCGCGGTAAGAATTTGTCTTTCGGAAAAGTTTAGCAGTTTTGGAAATTTCATCCAGAATTAATTTCAGAAATTTAAACATACACTTTTGAGAAAATCACAATTTTCAACACATTTCCCATGTAAAGAATAGTTTTGGATGACAGGATTTTTTAAATCAACTTGTTTCAATTTTGTATATAGTGGACTTTTCGTTTTTGAGTTAGGATGTTCGCGCGCGCGCGTGCACACACACACACACACACACGGACCTTTTTTCTAAAAAATGCTTTATTTGGGTTAAGGGGACCCCAAATTGTGTATTTACAATAACATCTCGGTATCTTCTCTGCCACGTACGTAGCGAAGAAAGTGATAATCTGTAAACTTAGAAGACACCCAATTACTCCGTAAGTCAGTCTTATGTCTTAAATACGTTTCTGAGATAGTGTAGCATCAATTTAGTGAGATGGGTTTTCTAAACTCCCCTTGAATGTAACTTTAGACAACTAGTGAGTATTGAAGTTTAATTGGGGAAACTAAGAAGTGTGGCTGTACTTGGCCAGAGCAGAGTGTTTCCACATTCAGGTCAGCAAATGATATGTCTTGACAAGAAACAGTTGGACGCAGTTTCTCCCGCTAGTGTCGGTCTCAGCTGGCGCAACTCATGGTTGATGAGTCTGGGCTACCGAGGCGTATATCCCGGGGAAATCAATGAAAAACGGCCCGCGGTGGGGAGGTTTCCAACAGGGATGTATGATTGCGGAGCCACGTCTCTTGCTCACAACCGATGCAAATGTGGTGGCCAGATGGCGTGAGATGCGAACACTGCACCAGCGGTTTCAAGACTTCGCTCACAACCTTAACCAAGATGTATCGAACTTCTCTCTTCCTTCATAAAACTATTAATTCTCAAGTACCTAAAGAAGTGTAGATTCAAATCCAGGCTTATTTAAAATATATATTGGTGTTACGTTGACACTGCGATTAAAATTTTGACTACAATTGGTTTAAAAATTCGAAAATTGCTGTTTAATTTTCTCTACTGCTAGGTACATAATGAAAAGAGAAGGTACTGTATTTCACCTAAAATTATGATAGCCAGATTTCACCTTTAAAATAAACATCCTAACATCTCCTGAGTTAAAAAATAGCATCCTTAAAAAGATACTCCTGTGTGTGCGCGCGTTTACGTGTGAACAGTATAGCTCAAAAACGAAAAGACAGTGGATAGATAAAAACTAAATAAAAAAAATGTAGACCTTATTAAAACTCACAGATTTATGTCATATACGTTTTTTTTTCAGATTTAAGCGCTTTCGAGATATTCCTTGTTACTCATTTCCGTTTTAAAGTACTTAAGTGTTTCTCCAACAGGAAGTATTCTCTCTATTCTTTGGCTTTACCCATCGGAAATCCATAACAGAAGCCAATTTCAATTGTTTCACACAGAGATAACTTTGAAAGGAATTGCTTATCGCCTTAGATTGGTGAGTTTTCTTACATCCCTTCTGCTTACAGGGAAGCAGGTGTTTTGCTTAAATTAGGTGGTTATGGATTATCAGGGGTATTTGAATTTTTGATAGGAATTGGTTTATTAATGTATTTTGATTATCAATTAGATTAGTAGGTGGATTTTTGGTTAATATGTTTACGTCAAGTGGATATAACGGCTTTAATTGTTTATGCTAATGATAATGTTTATCTCGAATAACGTGGCGTACATAAAGCGAGTAATCCTTTTTTTCTTAAAAAGTTTGATTGTAGAACAGCTAGAAAAAGTCATGTGAATAGAACACACAAGATTTTTACTTATTTGTCATATGTAAAAATTTGTTGTTCAAGTGCTAATTTATCGGTAGCAATTTCGGTGAACTAATAAGACAAAAACAGCAACGATAAAAAAGTACTTCTAAGCAAATAACACACAACACAGAAGTCTTAAATAAACTTTTACCTTTGAGATGCACAATACACAGGTTCTAGTTTTTAGGCCATGGACAGAAGGAAGCAACCGATGCATTACATACCTGATAAACGCAGCATTGGGCGGGACATTTACCTTTAATGCGGAATGGACAGTGTAATGAAAGCCAACTATTCATATACGCAATCTGTGTCTCTCATACAGGGAAGCATGGGTTCTATCACCTCTAGAGGCGCAGCGGTGTGAAAGAATAGCTTGCGAGATGACAGTTGAACTACACTGACTGGCCAAAAGGAACTGTTGCTCCTTTGCGAGCCCTCAGAATTGCAGCCCTCAGATTCTGAGGTATTGGAATCGTTTTGGAGAGATACGGACTCACACATCTTGCAGCCTATCCACAATTCTTCTGGTGTAGGTCTGGGTTCATTAAGTATACAGTACCATAGACAGCATCCCATAATTTCTCGATTAGATTGAGATCGCCTGATCTGGAGGGCCAAACCATAGTCGTAAATTCACTAATGTGTTCATCAAACCACCCGCTTCATTCAGGAAGTCGCAAGTTCGATACCTATTGACTGCAAACTCTGTTTGGGGCATCTCAAGGTTCCTTCTTGTCACTTAGATAAATGCTGGAGTGCTTATTCTCCACAACTTCTTTTCCCTCATTTCCCTTTCATGCCCTTTTCTTATCATCTCCGTGGTATAGGGGGTAACATGTTAGCCTCTGGTTCCCAAGGTTGCGAGTTCAAACCCACTCACGTGTCACCAGAGAGCGGTCCTGTTGAAATGACATCTTTATCAGGATACTCTGATGCTAGAAAGGGATGCAGATGGTCAATAATGTGTACATAACTTCATTGATCTCTGCAACTGAACAATGAAGCCCAGACCACAACTGAGCACTTGCCTAGATACAAGTTTGTTGACAAACAGGATCCATGGCTTCCTGGGGCATACCCACACTCTTACGCATCCATCAGCCTGACACAACAACTGGAACCAAGATTCGTCCGACCATACCATACGCCGCCACTGTTCCATGACCCATTGCGGAGCCCAGTGGTCCATTGGCGGGACATGCGTGTCGCTGAGCTCTGTGTCGAGGTATTAGCAAAGAGACACGAGTTGATCATTGGCATGTACATCCTTACAGTCCTGGTGGAAATGGATTTCTGATTCCCAACAGAACTGACTCTCAGTAACTTTTTCAGCGTCCATACAGTAGGTTCAGCTGAGGTGACGTGATGTTTATTCGTTTACCATATGTAATATTTTTACTTTCTCTATACGTACCATGTACATAGTGTATAGAGAAGGTATTGCATTCCACCCAAAAATCCGATACCAAGATTTCACCGGAAATATATGTTTTGAGACACCCTGAATACAAAAAAGCATTTTTAGACAAACGTCCATGTGTGTGTCTGTCGATGTGTGTGTCTGTGTGTATGTGTGTGTGTCTGTGGGCAGCATAGCTCAAAAACGAAAAGACCGTTAAATACCAAACTTGGTATTTAATTTCAATATCTTCCCAGGATGTGACATGAAGGTTTTCAAGAAAATCCCCCACTCCAAACTACCCTTCACATGGAAATGTTTTCGAAAATGTTGATTTACTAAAAAATGGATCTAACGATTTTGATTAAAATATCGTATAATAACGATATATATCTGACAAATAATATTTATATCTTGAATTTTCTGTGAATAGCCTCAGAAGACTACTTTATTCTGGACGAATTTTACGGAATTGTGTATAACTGGTAAACCGTAAGAAATAGACAAAAACTTACTACACAAAAAATGTAGAGCACATTAAAACACACAGTTTATGTTATATACATTTTATTCGTGGAGTTGATCGCTTTTTAGATCTTCCTTGTTTTTTGTTTCAGCCTTGAAAACTTGTACTTTTCTTATACAGGAATTTGCCTGCTCAAGTCCATACAAACAAAGGAGCTTCAGTCACATAGCAATCAGCTTTTGATTATCGCTTTAACCTGTGGACTCTCTTATTTCGCTTCTACTTACAAGGAAGCAAGTAATAAAACTACTTCTGATAATTGTTTCTCGATGAGCATGAAGTAAATAGAAGCATAAGCTTTTTAACAATAATTTGTTGCAAAGATCTAGAGAAAGTTATATGAGTGTAACACATCAGGTTTTTTTTTTTTGCTGGAGTTTATGCGTGCGTAAACATTTTCTCTGTGATATTGAAGATCCAACATAGAAATTGTTGACCTTAGAAATTCTCGCGTAATCTGCGATATGCTATGACCCATACGTCATGCACTGATTATCATCCTACACTCAAAGTCTGCAAATCGCGAAGTTTTCCATATTCACTACACATGTGTCTGTAACAAAGTGCTCAAATATCGCGTCAAAACACGCGACATACGCCACATCTAGCTACAACACTCGGGAACCATACACTGCTGGTTTTGTCAAGGGTAATTCTAACGTAATTAACGGATTGAAATATTCGTTCTCACAATTTTCCAAAGTCTAAGCGAAAACTGAAATATTGACGAATAGCAAGTTTACTATGGGGCATCGAGAGAGCAATGAAGTGATGAGACAGTGCATCAGTTGTGACTTAGGGAAATAAGTGTGTTTCTCTTGTTGCAAATGGCATATCATTGCCTTTTACCCATTTATAAAAAAAACCCTAATGTGTTCTATTCACATAACTTTCCCCACAAGCTATTACTTTCTCTACACATAATACATAGTGTATAGAGAAGGTATTTTAAATACCCAAAAGTTCGATACCAAGATTTCACCGGAAATATATGCTTTAAGATTCTCGAATAAAAAAAAAAAAATTAGAAAAATCTGATGTGTTCCATTCACATGAATTTCTATACATCTCTGTAACAAATTATTGTTAAAAAGCTTATGCTTCTATTTACTTCATGCTAATGGAGAAAAAATTAGCAGAAATAGTCTTATTACCCGCTTCCTTGTATGTAGAAGAGAAATAAGGGGGTACTATAGGTTACAGTGGTAATCAAAAGCTGGTTCCTTGTTACATTGTTTGTATGGACAGGAATTTACAAATTCCTGTATGAGAAAAATACAAGTTTTCCAAAGCTGAAATCAAAAACAAGGAATATCTAAAAAAACGATCAACTCTACGAAATAAAGATATATAACATAAATTGTGTGTTTTAATGTGCTCTAAATTTTTTGTGTGGTAAGTGTTTGTCCATCTCTTACGGTTTAGCAGTTATGCAAAATTCCGTAAGATTGATCCAGAATAAAGTAATCTTCAGTGGCTATTCCCAGAAAACTCAAGATATGCATTTTATTTGTAGGGTAAGTATGTTTAATATACTATATTTTAATCAAAATCGTTAGCCATTTTTAAGGAAATCAAAATTTTCGAAAAAAGTTCCATGTAAAGGGGTGGAGGGATTTTCTTGAAAATCTTTGTGTCGCATCCTTGGAAGATACCAAACTTAAATGCCAAGTTTGGTATTTAACCGTCTTTTTGTTTTTGAGCTATGCTGTCCACAGACACACACATACACACATGGAATTTTTTCCAGAAATTATTTTTTTTTTTTGGATTCAGGAGGACCCAAAACATGTATTTGCAAAGAAATCTCGGTATCGAATTTTTGTGTGCAATACAATACCTTCACTATACACTATGTACATAGTACGTGTAGAGAAAGTAAAAAAGCTCCTTGTGTGTTGGGTCTGTGTGTGTGTCTGTGGGCAGCATAGCTCAAAAACGAAAAGTCCGTTAGAAACCAAACTTGGTATTTTGGTTTGGTATCTTCCAAGGATGCGACACAAAGATTTTCAAGAAAATCCCCCCTTCCCGAACTACTCTTTACATGGAACTTTTTTCGAGAATTTTGATATTCTCAAAAATGGTTCTAACGATTTTGATTAAAATATTGTATATTAAAGATATTTACCTAACATATAAGATGTATATCTTGAATTTTCTGGGAATAGTCTCCGAAGACTACTTTATTCTGGATGAGTTTTGCGGAATTTTGCATAACTGCTAAACCGTGAGAGGTGGATAAAGTTACCACACAAAATTAAACATACAATTTATGTTATATCTTTTTTTTCGTGGAGTTGATCGTTTTTTAGATATTCCTTGTTATTAGTTTCAGCTTTGAAGAACTTATACTTTTCTCAAATTTGTCAACTCCTATCCATACAAATAACGGAGCTTCTGTCACATAGCAACCAGCGTTTGGTTATCACTTTAACCTACCCTACTCCCTTATTTCGCTTCTACATACAAGAAATCTGCAATAGTAAATCTTGCTTCAATACCTTCAAACAATTGTAGGTCAGTAAAATAAATACCTAATAAAATAGTAAATGCTAATCCTTGAATGGCTTGATTATTATTATTTTCTAATAGTGCACGGTGACTTAATGTAATTGTAATTCCAGAGGCTGGAAAAACAAATACTAAGACTATTTCAGCTATTATTTACCCTATTAGCATGAAGTAAATAGAAGCATAAGCTTATTAACAATAATTTGTTGCAGAGATGCAGAGAAAGTCATGTCAGATTATTTTTACAAAAGATTGTTCCTTTATCTTCATCGTTGCATCCAAGATAAACTTCAGTAGAAACGTCGTACTAGTTCCTTCTAAGTAGAAGGAAAATAAGCTCACACAATAGGCCAAAACGATACTTAAATCATTTAAAATCCGGTCGCTCTGTGAAACAAATGAATTTCGGTTTTCGCTTTGAACGCTCAAGAGTAAAAACAAAAGAGCGGTGGAATAAAAGAATACCTCCCGTTTGAAAAAAATCTTAAGCAGCTTTTAAATTGAAACCATTAATAACGAATATCCCAGAATCGGTTAATTCTCAAAAATATATAGGTATTGCATAACCTGTATGCTTTAACGAGATCTACATTTTTGTGGAGTAAGTTTTTGTCTATTTCTAACGGTTTACGAGGTATACAAAGAGCATCCAGAAAGAAGAGTTCTCGGATGCCATTCCCAGAAAAATTAAGATATACATTTTATTTTTCATGTATGTATCTTTAAAATACGCGATTTTAATCAAAATCAAAGTAATTTTTAAGAAAAACATATTCAAAAAATTCCATGTAAAGAGTAATATGGGGTAGGGGAATTATCTTGAAAATTTTGATGTTACATCCTTAAAAGATAATAAACTTGAATACCAAAATTCATGTTTAACGCTCTTTTCGTATTTCAGCTATGCTGTCCATAGGCACACAAACATAGATACACACTGAGCTTTTTAAAAAAAAATTATGTGTTCCATTCACATGACTTTCTCTACATCTCTGCAACAAATTATTGTTGAAAAGCTTATGCTATATTTACTTCATACTAATCGAGGTGTCTGTGAACATGATAACTCAAAAACGAAAAGTCGGTAAAATACCAAACTTGGTATTTAAGTTTAGTATCTTCCAAGGGATGCGACTTGAAGATTTTGAGAAAAATCCCCCCACCCCCAACTACCCTTTACATGGAACGTTTTTAAAAAATTTTGATTTTCTAAAAAATGGCTTTAACGATTTTATTAAAATATCGTATATTAAAGATATTTACATGACAAATAAAATGTATGTTTTGAATTTTCTGGAAATAGCCTCTGAAGACTACTTTAATCTCGGTCAATTTTATGGAATTTTGCATAGCTGCTAAACCGTAAGAGATGGACAAAAACTTACCACACAAGAAATGTAGAGCACGTTAAAACACACAATTTATGTTATGTGCATTTTTTTCGTGGAGTTGATTGTTTTTGAGATATTCCCTGTTTGTTTTTTTCAGCTATAAAGACTTACACTTTTCTCATGCAGGACTTTGTGAACTCCTGTCCATACAAACAAAGGAACTTCAGTCGCAGAGCAACCAGCTTTTGACTCTCACTTTAATCTATGGTACCCCCTTATTTCGCTTCTTCTAACAAGGAAGCCAGTAATAAGACTATTTCTGCTAATTTTGGCTCCATTAGATGAAGTAAATAGAATAACTTGTTGCAGTGATATAGAGAAAAGCATGTGAATGGAACACCTCAGATTTCTAAAAATGGACCGTGTGTGTGTGTTTTGTGTGTTGTGTCTGGGGGGTGTGTGTGTGTGTGTGTGTGTGTGTGTGTGTGTGTGTGTGTGTGTGTGGACAGCATAGCCACAAAACGAAAAGACCGTCAAAGAGCAAACTTGGTATTTAGGTTTAGTATCTTCCAAGGATACGACACGAAGATTTAAAAAAAAATCCCCCTACTAAAAACTATCCTTTACTTGGAACTAATTTCGAAAATTTTGATTTTCTTAAAAATGGCTCTAACGATTTTGATTAACATCCCCTATATTAAAGCTATTCGTGTCCGAAATAAAATGTATATCTCGAATTTTTGGGGAATAGCCTCTTAAGGCCTCTTTATTCTGGATGAATTTTGCTTAACTGCTAAAACGTAAGAGATAGAAAAACATTCACTACACAAAAAATGTACATCACGACAAAACACACAATTCATGTCCTTTACGTTTTTGATGTGGGGGTAACGTTTCTGAGATATTCCTCGTTATTGTTTTCAATTGAGAAGTACTTAAACTTTTCTCAGACAGGAAGTGTCCGCTTTTCTTTTGTTCTACTCCTGGCCAAGCAAAGAAGTGATTTGCAATGACAATCGCATGACGATAGCTTTTAAAACATTTGACAGCTTTTAGCATAGCGCATTCCCTCATTCTCTTCTACTATTAGGAACTAAGTAATAACATTCTGCTAGTATTTATCTCGATTAGCTATGTGTACAAAGAAGAATAATCTTTTGCAGGAGGTTTGTAGAGCAGCCAGAGAAAGTCATGTGAATGTAACACATCAGATTTTTACTGAACAAATTCAAAAGTGAATAAAGGTTAGAGAAGATGCATGTGACTTTTACGCGTTATTTTTGCCTCTGCATTGCAGTGATAACATTGAAAGCTCTTTCTCTGCAATAAAATAAAAACACCTGTCATGTTCTCTCTAAAGGAAACAACAAAGGTAATAAAACTGGATAGAAAAATAGAGAAAAAGCATTTTACTTTTACTGGCTTTCAGTTAGTTAAAAACAGCTTTCCTCTGAAGAGAAAAATGCTACTGTGTGAATAATTTACTCATAGAAACGTCAATATTCACTGCAGAAAGCGTATAATGCGACAAAAACGCGAATAGCTTATCGATGAAATACTCTATGTTCATGTTTGTCGGTTATAGAAGAATGATTCTTCTACTTTCTACCCCTTTTCCCTTTGCCAATTTCCTGACTACCTATCAGCGATGGAAGCGGGTAGCATAATTAAACGGAGAGCAACTTTTACACACATTATTTTGCAATCAAATTTAAAGTTAAAAACAGAAGATAAAATGAAAATATAGTATAAAGCCGAGCATTTTATAGCCATAGCACTATCGTTTACGTAATGAAATTGGAGTTCATTTGGGAAAAATTGTGATAATCCGAAATTTTAATGAGTAAATATAATAAAATAAGGATAATTTAAATTAAAAAATCTTATGTGTTTCACTCACATGACTTTCTCTAGCTGTTCTACAAACTTCTCACATAAGATAATTCTTCTTTCTGCACCTTGCTAATCGAGGTACTCATTAGCACATTGTTCTTATTACTTAGTTCCGTATAAGTAGGAAGAAAATAAGGGAATACACTAGGCTCAACCAACAGTCAAATGTTTTACAAGCTGTCGTTACGCGATTGTCATTACAAATCGCTTCTTTTCTTGGCCAGGTGTAGAACAAAAGAAAAACGGACACTCCCGTCTGAGAAAAGTATAAGTACTTCACAACTGAAACTAATAACAATGAGTACCTCGAAAACGGTAAGCTCCACGAGAAAAATGTATGACATAACTTGTGTATTTTAAAAAAATCTACATTTTTTGTATAGTAAGTTTTGTCTATCTCTTACGGTTTACTAGTTATGCCACATTAAGCAAAATTCATCCAGAATAAACAGGTCTTCAGAAGCTATTCCCAGAAAATTCAAGATATACATTTTATTTGTCAGGTAAATATCTTTAATATACGATATTTTAATCAAAATCGTTAAGAGCCATTTGTAAGAAAATCAAAATTTTCGAAAAAAATTCCATGTAAAGGATAGTTTGGGGTGGGGGAATTTTCTCAAAATCTTCGCATCCCTGGAAGATACTAAACTTAAATACCAAGTCTGGTATTTTAGCTACTTTTCGTTTTTGAGTTATCGTGTTCACAGACACACGGACACATGGACACACACACATACACACACACGGACTTTTTCTGAAAATGCTTTTTATGGATACAGGGGGTCCTAAAACATGTATTTCCGGTGAAATCTCGGTATCGAATTATTGGGTGGAATACAATACTTCTCTATCCCTATGTACATTCGCTGTTAGTAAAAATTGTATGTGTTCCATTTACATTTCTCTACCTGTTTTGTAAACAAACTTGTTATGAAAAATTATTCTTATTTGTAGTTCACGCTAGCTAGATAAACATTAGTATAATGATCTTATTACTTTTTCCTTACAAATTAAAAGGAATACATTAGATTACAGCGATGTTTTGAAAGCTGTCTGTATGCGATAGTCATTGAAATTTGCTTCCCATGGTCAAGAGTTAAACAAAAGGATCACGGACCACTGGCTGTTTAAGTAAAGTATAAGTGTTTTAAAATTTGTATCCAATAACAAGGAATATCACAGAAATTGTAATCCCACAACAAATATATACAGGACAGCAATTGTGTGTGGTTTTTGGGGGGGGGAGATCAACATTAGTAAGTTTGTGTATTTCTTACTGTTTACCAGTTATGCAAGGGTCAATGAGAATGACGAGCACTTCAGGGTATATTCCCAAGCTGTTCAGGATTACATTTTATTTTCCATGTAAGCATTTTAATATACGGCATTTTAATAAAATTCTTTACACATTTTTTAAAAAATTAAAAATGTCGACAAATGATTATTGTAAAAGATATTTGGTATATTACCGGTTTCCTTTTTTGAATTATACTGTACAAAACACACACAGACACAGATTGTGACATTTTGTATATTTTTATTCTGGGGCCCTCAAAACATCTGAACCTGCATTAGCTAATTCTTCAACTTTTGCTACAGCAGGAGCTTGTATATTAATTTGATTTAGTAAAGCTTTTTCTAGATGATTATTAAAGTTCTTGGTGAATTAAAATATAAACTTCAGTATGTCAAAAAATAAAGTAAGTGTTGATAAAGAATTGGATCTCCAACCGAAAAATCTCGACATTGTTATTTTGGGTAGAATACAATACTTCCTCTATCTACTATGTACTTCTAAATACGTTATAAAGAAAGTGAAAATGTATAGCGCAGGTACTGTATTATTTAGTCAAATCTGAAGTTTTGGTTTAATAAGATTTTGTCTATCTGTTATGATTTACAGGCTATGCAAAAGTCTTACAGAATGAAGAGTTCTTCAGAGGTCTTACCAGAAAATACTGGATATACATTTTACTTTTCATGCACACATCTTAAGTATATGGTATTTAACACACCTTTGAGCCATTTTTGATGAAATAAACATTTTCGAAGCTTTTCCATATAAACGTTAATTTGGGCGGTGGAATTTCTTGAAAATCTTGGAAGATGTTGTACTTAATGATCATGTGTGTTATTTAACTGACTTTCGTTTTTTAATTATATTCTTCAGAGACACATAGACAGACACACACACACACACACACCCACACACTCGGATCTTTTTATAAAAGTTAGATTCAGGCAACGTAAAATCTCATTTTCGGTGAAATCTCGACATAGAATTTATGGATGGAATGCAATATCCTCTTTACTTACTATGTACATAGTGCATGGTAACGAAAGTAAAAATATAACGGGTAATTAGTCATAATACAATCGTTTTACGTGAGAAAATTGCAATTTATTTTGGGGTTGTAATGTGTAATTTAAAGGTTTGATACAATCAAATAAAAATAATTTGACTAAAATGTTGTTTCATCTCCAAAATGGAACTAAGAGTCGTGGTAGGGTATTTATTGATTGTTCGATTATCTACTTCAAGAAGTCACGTCTAATTCTTTATGAGACTAATCATTTTAATTTTTTCCTAACAAATAATAATATAATAATATAACAATAATTGTTTTTCATTGCATATGGGACATTTAAATCCCTTATTCTAATTTTGCGTCATAAAATTACGTATAAATGTGCCTTTATTTTGTGTGGTGGTAGTATTTTATTGCAAACCCACAAATGGAGTTTTTATTTTTTGTTATTACAAATACTTACATTTATGCAGTTCTTACACATTTCTAGAAACTAATGTTGCTTCCCTTTAATAATTCTCTCATCTACATTTCCACTGCAGATGTTCCCACGTTTCCTTTTCCACTTCATAGCTCTGCATTTCTGTTTGTCTGCTTTTTCCCAGTATCTTGGGTGCAGGTTCACTTCCACGCCTGGATCTCGCTATCGTTTTTATCTTTACTACCAACTAATATTTATGTACATAGTAAATATCCAAGGTATTGTATTCCTTCCAAAATTTCGATACCGCAATTTCACCGGAAATGTGCGTTTTGAAGGCATCCATATAAAATGGCATTTTAGGAAAAGGGTTTATGCATACGTCTGTGTAAGGAGGGCAATACAACTCAAAAATGAAAAATCCTGAAACAACAAATTTTATATCTATGTTTAAAATACTACAATTTACATGGAGGATTTTTTTTATATTTTTGATATTCTCAAAACCAGGTCTAATACTTTTGATTAAAATACCGTATCTTGAAAACATTTGCATAAAAATTAAACGTTTAACTTGAATTTCTTGGGAATAGCATTTAAAGTACTGTTAATTCTGAGTTAACTTTTACATAACTGTTAAACCGTAAACGAGTAGCAAAAGCTTACTACACATAAGATATAGATGTCGCTAAAACACACACTTTATGCTACTTTTATGTAGAGCTTAGCATTTTCGAGATAGTCCTTATTATTGGTTTTAAAATTTCCAATAATTAGATTTTTCTCAAATAGAGTATCATTATTCACTATTTTTATCCTGGTGATATCTCATGCAATCAGCCTTTAAATAATTTGACCATCGCTTTAGCCTAGTATATTCCCTTACTTCTATTTAAGGGGCAAGTAAATATTACAACCATTTCTGCTATGTTTATCTAAATTGCTAAGAATATAATAATCTTATCTCTGCCTCCATTTAGTGGAATGGAAGTATTTTATTGCAAAGGCACAGTGCAGGAATGGCCTGAGTGACTCTCGTTTTACCCCTCTCGCCGATCCCGCTGATAAGCAAAGGTTATACTAGGTGCCCCAACTGCCCCGTATTTGATGTGTGGAAATATCCCTTCGGGGGTTAAAAATGTTTCTCTTTCAATTTAAAAGCTGTCATTGTGGAACTGAGCTACCTTCGTTTTGCCCCTCTTGTTTATCAGCGGAATCGGTGCTAAAGCGGTAGCCACGTAACATCCTTAACTCCCCTTCCCTCTCACTCAAAACACTCAGAGCAAATATATTACTTGACGTGCCAAACCAATAAACATGGAAACCTCTTGCATGCATTTCCCTCCTAGGACGTGATGTAACCTAGTAGAAACAGAGTCTGTTTGGTGATTAATACTTTTAAATACTCTAATATACCGAGATGTATTTGTAGCTTTGTTGCTTAGAGAAAACATCAAAGAGTAGTTTTATCTTCTCTCGGCAACTTGGCATACCGCTGTTTCTATAGGAAATGCCTCATTACTATTTATGGCATGTATATCATATTAGGCAGTTATGCAGGATATTGAAGACAGAAAAAATCTGATGTGTACCATTCACATGACTTTCTCTATATCCCTGCAACAAGTTATTCTTAAAAAGCGTATACTTCTATTTACTTCACGCTTATCAGAAAAATTTAGCAGAAATAGCCTTATTACTTGCTTCCTTGTAAGTAGAAGCGAAATAAGGGACTAACATAGGTTAAAGTGCTAGTCAAAAGCTGGCTGCTATGTGATTGAAGTACCTTTGTTTGTTTGGACGCCAGTTCACAAAGTTCTGTATGAGAAAAGTATGTTTTTTATAGTTGAAACCAAAAACAAGGAATATCTCAAAAACAATCAACTCCACAAAAAAAAAAAAAATGTATATAACATAAATTGTGTATTTTAAAGTGCTCTACATTTGTTGTGTGGTAAGCTTTTGTCCATGTCTTACGGTTTAGCAGTTATGCAAAATTCGTAAAATTGACCCAGAATAAAGTAGTCTTCAGAGGCTATTCCTTGAAAATCTAAAATATACATTTTATTTGTCAAGTAAATATCTGAAATATACGATATTTTAATCAAAATCGTTAGCGCTATTTTTTATAAAATCAAAATTTTCGAAAAAAGTTCCATGTAAAGGGTAGTTTGGGGTGGGGGATTTTTCTCGAAATCTGCGTGTCATATCCCTGGAAGGTACTAAACTTAAATACCAAGTTTGGTATTTTACCGACTTTTGGTTTCTGAGTTATCGTGTTCACAGACACACGGACACACACACACACACACACGGACCTATTTCTGAAAATACTTTTTTTGGGATACAGGGGACCCTAAAACATATATTTCCGGCGAAATCTCGGTATTGAATTTTTGGTGGAGTGCAATACCTTCTCTATACACTATGTACATAGTGCGTATAGAGAAAGTAAAAAGCTATCTATAACGGCAGGGTTATACAAACTGCGTTTATTAACATAAATAATCACGGATCGGACTGTTGAACTTGGCTTATATGCAAGACACACTGAAGTGTAGAAGCGGCTAGTTTAAATCTATGTCATGTGGTTACCCACTACAGCTTCTGGGCTCCTTACAGCAGCAGCCCCTGACTAACTTCCGGATGGCTCTCTACGTGGCACAAGGATTTACGACATCTCTAGGGTTAATAATTAATCTGCGATTCGTTGAGCCGTTTACAACGCCATGCATAATTCATGGCACAATATTCCTTACTCCAATTTGTTCAGGAAGTAGCTATCTGAAGGTTTCATTGGCAGATTTACTGCACTTTTATTGCCATATACTGGAACGTTACTGGTTCACGTAATGATTTTTGTTGCTTTTGAATCACAAAATGTACTTCGTGGACTTTTAACTTCACCCTTATTGACTCCCAAACGGATCATTCTAATATTTCTAAATGCATTCGTGATTTTCTTCTAAATTATGCAACTTAAAAGAGAAATATATGTGAAAGTTGGATAGGTAGAGTCAGACTGAAAAACTCAATGCCAATGCTGGGATTTGAACCACGGAACTCCCTATCTCTAGCCGGTTGCTCCGCCACTCAGAACAAGAGATCCGTGTTTCAAATCCCGGCTATGGCATTGGATTTTTCAGTCTGACTCTACCTATCCAACTCCTGTCCTACACATTGCTTGTGTGAAAAACAATTAAAACCAATACCAAATGACAATAATAGTTGGCTATACTATGAATCCTGGGACTTAAAGTACCTACAGCATTGTATGTCGCTATTGGGGATGTCATCTCAAAACTAATTTGAGATCGCCTTGTGGTTTACCGGGAAACATGCGAGTCAGTTGAGAAATTCAATGCTATGCCGCATGTTGCCATGGTAGTTCAGTGGCAGAGCAATCGGCTAGAGATCGGGAGATCCGTGGTTGAAATCCTGTCTATGGCATTGAAGTTTTCAGTCTGACTTTTCCTATCCAACTCCTGTCCTGTGAAAAACAATTAAAACCAATATGTGAAAGTAATTAACAAGTCTTCTAGTCTAGCTTATGTAAATTAATTGTTTTTTTTTTCAAAAAAATCTGTGTGTAGGACACAAGTTAGATCAGGTGAAGTGAGACTAAAAATTTCAATAACATAGCCGGGATTTGAACCACAGATCTCCCGGTCTCTAGCATTTACTCAAACTATTGAGCTACCGTGGCAACATGTCAGCACATCATTATATTCCCCAATTGACTCGCATGTTTCCCGAGTGCACCTATCCAACTTGTGTCGCACACACGTTGTGTGAAAAAAAAAAAAGTAAACAAAAAACAATTAATATTGATTGGCTTAATATTTGGTTAATTATGAAGCCTGACACTTAAAGTACTTACAACATTATAAATCGTCATTGCGGCTTGGCATATCAAAAAGATTTGAAATCACCTTATGGTTTACCTTGTTCTATAAACACTTTATCGTTAAAACAGGTGTCTCAAATATGTTCCGAACTGAGGTGAATGCACCAGTACGTTCACTCCATGACCTGTCAGTTGCCAACGAATCCCATAAATATATATATATATATTTTTTTTTTTTTGGGGGGGTAGCTTAATGTCCTTTAACCTGATTGGTCATATTGGACGATAAATGACTTTGGTGAAATTATACGCAAATGATCTCGGGGTCCATAGAGCTTAAAGTTACTCGATATTCGTCATCTCAGGATAAGAGAAACCCCTGAAAAAACCTTATCCGAGAACTCACCCTAAGCGAGATTCGAACTCATGACCTGTTGAATGTGAGGCAGACACGCTACCACCATACTAAGCAGGCGGGCAACTAATTATTACCACTATCACAGATGATGTCAGAAATGCTTCCCTTATCCTGTAGGGAGAGCTCTTGTTTCGAACACTTTTTGTAGGGATTTCCGCGATATCGTAAATATGTAATTTGTGATTTATTCCTTTAGTTCATTTTACTTACATTTATGGGGACGCAATTCCATTACTTTACTAACAGGTCCATGTGCTGTCTGCACAGAAACTGCTGTTTCCTACATTTATTTAGTTGGGCTTCTTAACATTACATCTGAAATTTCGTTAAAAATGTAGGCCTACCGCTTTTCGGAGCATAGTGTACAGACCCGTTTCACGGTGTTTAATAATTGAATCTGTCACAAGGACACACTGAATGTGCAAAGCGTTCAAGAACTATACGTTTTACATGTTCTGAAATCTTATCATCATCAAAGAATACACAACTGAAAATGTTCACTCTTCAATGGCCAATATTTTGACTCCGTTTTACAAGTTCGATTACATAGTTCTCACAGTATTATTCAAGTAGGACAAGGGAGAACAAACCTCAAAGTATTATTCCCCTCCATAGTTCCGTTACCAAAGTAGCCACAATTACAACCAACCGTTCGAGTTCACTGTGGAGATTTTTGAGACTCTTAAATGGTTTCTAGGTCATGAAGTTAGCAACTGTAAAATTGGGGAATAGGGCTTTCAGTCGCCGCTTGAAAAGGGCAAGTCGAAGAAATTGTCACATATTAAAAGAAACTGGTCCATCTGCTGATAAATGTTTGGCCACTGAAATGTTCATGTTGTGACTACGCGCCTACACCTTGTCACCCGAATTGTTGCCGGCGGTTTCCTTTCCAAGCTCCACCCATTGTCGCACATCCATAAGTAAATACGTCTGCGATCAATGGGCGCACTACATCAAAGTCTCTTCTGGATATTTCTTGCCATGTCATCGAGAATTACATCAGTGGAGTTGGCAGATTGCGGTTAAATGAGAGAGAGAGAACAATCGTCAGCCTTTTACGAGCGTCGAAGCGACGAGAGATAAAATTGCGCTGCAGCATTCAAATAAAGGCATTCATTGTAATCAGAGTTGTTATTACAATATATAGGGAAATGAACGCAATTCTCCCTCAGCTTTTGTAGTTGACGTTACATTAATGAAGGGGCAAACACACTTCATCCTTGGGGAGGATTGGGAATGATCATAGTCAAATAAACACTCCCGACATTAGTTGGGAATCGAAATCTGGACACCTGAATTTATTAATCAGAATTGCAAAATTAGATAAATCAGATAAGAACTAAAAAACAAATCTCACCACGATCTTACAGTATGAAAACAAATTATATATCTCACCGTCTCTTTAAAAATTGGCTGACAATTTTAGACTTAGTTTTAAAGCCGTTAATCATATTATAGACACATTATTTTTTGCAAATGACCAGGTTCTCACACCTAGCTGAAAGAGTAGTTTACACATATCAATTAAACAATATTACAAAAAATTATGGTTTTAATATATCAATCAAGACGACCAAAGCTCTAGCCTTTAAAGGTTTGGATTGCTTAAGAGGCAAGTTTATTCTGGATGAAAACCAATGTTTTAATTGCCTGAGTTTCTGATATCTCCTATTTTAAAAGTGACTTTTATTTAATAAACTTAATACTTATATAAGTCATACAATTGTAAAAACCTTAATCATTAGAAGAGGAACTAAAAGTGTTACGGTATTACAATATAGCTTTAACGAGAAATGAAGAGAAAATCATAAGCAATGAGATCTTTTTGTTAGCGTATTTGGTTATAAACTCTTGGATGAAAGGAAAAGTGAAGATATAGTGCATAAGTTAAATGTTTTAACCCGACGTTTAAAACAAATCAATTTAGGAACAATTTGAAAAAACGTCTCCAAAATAGAAAACCACCGCAAACTAAAGATTGTACTGGATTGTAAGCCGAAAATTGAAAAGAAAGTTGGAATGTTTGAACGATGCAGCTTTTTGATTGAAAGGCTTAACCCATGAGTATGTGTTAATATTTTTGTTGTTGTTGATGATGATGTAGTTTTATAATGAACTGAGCACAGTTTTATAGGATGCTACTCAAAGAGATCAAATGCTAAGCTATTTTGGCGAAAATGAGGTGGAAGGCTACTTTCTTACTCTGGATAATCTGAACGTAGAAGCATTTGCGTTGCGTTCTAGGTTGGGATTACTTCCTATATTTGTGTGGAATTTAGAGCTTTTAACTCCTATTTCCCATTCAGCTGAAAGAAATGAGTTCAGCTTCTCGGCTACCTCCAAAGCCAGGTTCTTTGTGTGTCTGTGACTTTACAGATGCTGCAGGCATAGAGATTTGTTTTCAGAGCCTCAGTAATTCGGTTTCCGAAGATTACAGTTCCGAAAGTAAAAATGAAAAACGGTCGAGGACAAAGGGGAAGGGATAAATGAAAGGTCTCTTTGGAGCCTCCTTCGTTTGTCTGATTCTCTACTAGATTAAAGACTGGAAAGGGATTCTCCGACACCATTTGGAACGCTCGACCGCAGAGAGTTCCAGATTTGCACAGCAGCGAGAGGCTATAGGAAAATTCGACCCGAAGAGATTTATTGAGCATTTACAGTGCCTTGAAGGTAATCTGGAAGAAAGATGTTTTAGAGATTCATAAGCATTGCCTGACAACACTGAGTTTGCAAGGTCGCGTTTTCGTGCGATCTAGCTAACTACATTACGTGGCTATAATCGTGCCATAAAGTGTCCACTGGAGAAACATTCTGAGATTCATTACTTTCTCTACTTATTATATAACAATGGTAATGATTATTTTAATTCATTTGGTTTATTGCAATGTAAATATATATTTTTTATAATTATTTTACAAAGATAGATAAGAAATTGCGTTCTACTAAAAGTTTTGATACCGAGATATTACTAAAAGCTCTGATGTGTTCCATTTACATGTCTTTATCTAATCTCTGCAACAAATTATTGTTAAAAAATTAATCTTCTATCTACTTTATGATAGTCAAGATAAACATTAGCAGAAATTGTCTTAATTACTTGCTTCCTTGTAAGTAGAAGAAAAATAAGTGAATACACTAAGCTAAAGCGATAGTCAAGTATTTTGAAACCTGGTGGCAATGTGGTTGAAATCCATTTCTAAGCAAGCCTAAGAACTTACAACTATCCGTGTGTTTAAGCATTTCAAATCTGAAACAAATAACAAGGAGTATCTCAGAAATGGTCAATTCCACGAAAAAATGTGTTTGACATAAATCGTGTGTTTTAACTTGATCTAAATCTTTTACGGTTACATTACGCAAAATTCAGCAAAATTCATTCAGAGTCAAGAGGTCTTTAGAATTTATTCCCAGAAACTTCAGGATATACATCAAATCATGTTATTGGTTAAACCAACAAATATTTAACATATTGTAGTAGGACCATGACAAGTATTGCGACATGAAAAGTCATTTAGCTCAGCTTGCTATAAACACATATTTACTATTTCAGGCTGAAAATTACAGACTTCATTATTTCATATTGCTCAAATAAAGGTTTCAAATTTTTACAGAATGCGCTTTGCCAAGAAACATCACGTTTATTTGTATTCACGTTACTCATAATATTCTAAACTTGGATTCATATTTTTGGCTTACCTACATTACTGTCTTCTTAAAAATGTCTTGCCTTTGGGCACCTTGTTGTTTAACACAAAGACAATAGGAAGAATTAATAGCAGTACTACACATAAACAGCAGAATTATTACAAATCTTGTAGCCAGTGCTTGATTTAGCATACAAACAAGGCTTTATTTTGAAAGAGGGCTTCATATGCATCCTAAGTCAAAACAGGGAAGAAATATCCCTCCGCACTTAAAATTTGAGTTCTGATATCGCAAATAACAAGAACGTTACAGCATAATAAATTGTTTTAAATATTTTTATGTCAGTTCACTGTCATTTTGATATATGCTGCATAATTTTAAAAACAAGTATAAATTAAGTGCGCAGTATATTTCAAAAAGAATAAATAAAACACAGTTTTGAAAATTTTGATATTTTATGCTAGATAAACCCCTTTAAATTCTACAATATTTAGTGTCTCAAATGAGAAGTTTTCCATGTTTTTTCATCCTGATCGAGAAACAAACTGAAATTCAACACTACCCCATTGTGGCCGGATCAACAACTTCATCTCTAATGTATCATGCAAAATCGAAATTGCCACTTTTGTTCGACAATCAGCGAGAATCATATCGCGGGCTTTTCCAATGGTTTCCTCTATAACCACATCTGTCGAGCGGCCTGAGTGCAAGACATCAAAAATGGATGTTCGAACCACGTTTAAAGCGTAGAAGGAATATATAACTGTTCTCGTAGAAGATGAAGGTTCTCATAAACAGTATTCAATTTTGCTGTTAATTCCTCGGAAGCTTTTCCTCCAAAATTAAAAAGCGAGTCACTGAAATGTTTCCATTTTGGTGGAAACTCGTTGAACAACTAGTTTAAGTGTTGTCAATTGCAATAAATCAGTACTAAATTTGTTTTAGCAATGTGTAACAAATGACTGTCCAGGATGGTAATACTAATTTTCCTTACCAACACCATCTATGTTGAAACACAAATACTACCCTCGGACTTTACAATATTACAGATGACACTGATGATGGAGCTCATCCAGAACATGCAGTATACAGGAGAAACAACATAGTTCTGCATGTACAGGGAGTAGTGAAAGGTTAACAGGCAAGTGGCTGGTTGTGTGTTGCGTTATCCAATCCAACAAAAAACTGACATGTTGATAGCTTTAATCGTTTTCTCACAGAAACCGTTTGTAGTACAAGAGTTGGATAGGTTGAGTCGGACTGAAAAATTCAATGTCATAGCCAGGATTTGAACCAAGAATCTCCCGGTCTCTAGCCAGTTGCTCTACCACTGAGCTACCATGGCAACATACCGGTATAGTATTGAATAGTTGCTTATGCTATGAATCCTAGGAGTTAAAGCACTTACAAATTCTAAGTCACCTTTAGGGTATGTCATCTCAAACATGCAAGTCAGTGGTTTACCGGGAAACATGCAAGTCAGTTGAGAAACTCAATGCTATGCTGGCATGTTGTCATGGTAGCTCAGTGTAGAGCAATCGGCTAGAGATCCGTGGTTCAAATCCCGGCTGTGGCATTGAATTTTCAGTTTGACTACCTATCAAAAGCAACATTTGTTCATGTATGATCATATAAATTGCAATGGTTGTGTAGCTGGACTCCCGAATCGAGAGCAGCAGACACCGTCCATCGTGCAGATATTTCCCGCTGTGTATTGTCGCGAAACTCTCCAAAGCATCAACAACCAGAATGTCCAACGGAGGAGTGTTAAATAGTGGTCATCTCTCACAGTTCAAAACTTTGGGATGTTCGCTTAATAAAGCTTCCTTTTACTTAATAGCTTAATGCTGCCCAAACTTGTGGACCGTGTCGATCCCACCATATACGTAACCTGTCCTGGAGGTACATGTTTACGGTTGAAAATGAGTTATGTACAAGTGGCCCCTGAAATGAATTTAAGTTCCAATCGAATTTGCGTGCGTGGCAATACTTGTACCAGGAATTCCATTGTTTTGTGGGCGGTTAATTCACATAACCACTACTATAACGAAGTGTGTGTCATTCGTTTTATTCACCAATGAGGCTGCATTTCGTACATATAGGTGGCATCATAAACCGCATAACTTACCTACGGCAGCACGAATGAATCCAAAGAATGCGGTTATCGCTAGATATCAACGCCAACTTGGGCTCCAACATATGTTGAGGTATTATCATGTAATCCGCCTATATATGCTCTCCCGTCAACTGTATAGACCTTCTTGAGACACGCTGTCTGTATTACTAGGCAATGTGCCCCTAGTATAAGGTCTCTCAACCTATGCCGGTGCATTGTAAGGTGCAAAAGACGACTTAACCGACTCCACTATTTTTGAACAGTCACTTTTAGTATCATGGCACATCAGGCGATGACACTGGTGATACACGGAATTAAGATCGAGCACCGGTGGAATGCGATGGAGGGGGAATCCTGAGAACCCGGAGAAAGCCCGCCCCTGTGCCTCTTAGTCCGCCACAAATCTCGCATGCGGTCGCTTGGGATCGAACCCAGGCTTTCTAGGTGAGAGGCGAATGGTCTAACCACTCAGCCACGGCGCGGCCGTACTTCCTTCTCGGTTTATATTAAAGTACTATATATTAATAGCTGCGGCGCCGTGGTTGAGTGGTTAGACCGCTCGCCTCTCATCTAGGCGGCACAGGTTCGATCCCAAGCTCCTGCATGTGGTATTCGTGGTGGACGGATTTTCTCCGGGTTCTCTGTTTTCCCCCGCCACTCATTCCACCGTGTGCTCCATCACCTTTCCGATCTCCAGTTTCATTTATATTTCATGTCATCTACTTCCTAATGTTCGTGCCTTGCTACAATCCAAATCCTCGTAACAGGTTCTCCATTCTGTGGTTTCGTGCCGTTGCTCCCCGACAGATTTCTGACACCTAGGTATTGGCTTGTAAGTCCTAGGGGGTGTCAGGCCCACAAATACTGGTAGGACGATTACGAAACGAAAATTAAAAACTATGGGTGGTCGAGATGCTTAAAAAATCCCATTTTTAATTTTTCATGTTATAAAAATCTGATGTGTTCCATTCACATGACTTTCTCTACTTCTGTGTAACAAATTATTGTTAATAAGCTTATTCCTCTATTTACTTCATGCTATTCGAGAACAAATTAGCAGAAACATCTCATTACTTGCATCCTTGTAAGTAGAAGCGAAACATGGGAGGATCATAGGTTAAAGTGAAGTCAAAAGCTGGTTACTAGGTTTACCGAAGTTCCTTTGTTTGTATGGACACGAGTTGACAAATTCCTGTATGAGAAAAGTACAAGTTTTTCAAAGCTGAGCCCAAAAACAAGGAATATCTCAAAAACGATCAACTCCTCGAAAAAAATGTATATAACATAAATTGTGTGTTTTAATGTGCTCATTTTTTGTGTGGTAAGTTTTTGTCCATTTCTTACGGTTTAGCAGTTATGCAAAATTTCGTAAACTTCACCTAGAATAAAGTAGTCTTCAGAGGCTATTCCCAGAAAATTCAAGATACACATATTATTTGTCAGCTAAATATCTTTAATACATTATATTTTAATCAAAATCGTTTGAGGTATTTTTGAGAAAATCAAAATTTTCGAAAAAAGTTCAATGTAAGGGGTAGCTGGGGGTGGGGGATTTTCTTGGAAATCTTCTTGTCGCATCCTTGGAAGATACCAAACTTAAATGCCAAGTTTGGTATTTAACGGTCTTTTCGTTTTTGAGCTATGCTGCACACACACACACACACACGCACGCACGCACATACACATGGAACTTTTTCCAAACATACTTTTTTTTTTGGATTCAGGGAGACCTAAAACATGTATTTCCGGTGAAATCTCGAATTTTGGGTGCAATACAATACCTACTCTATACACTGTGTACATAGTACGTGTAGAGCAACTAAAAAGAGAACATTTCAGCTTTAAAATGACATGAAGATCTTTGGATTTAAAAAAAAATATATTTTGGCGTTTTAAATTGCTAATTTAATCAACGTAGTATGAATTGGATCGGTAAGGAAGGGATGAATTGGGTAAAAACAAAGAAAGGCCCTTCCTCCCTAAAAAATTTTTTTGCACACATTGTATCTTTCTTACTTATCAACTTGGATTTTTCACACCTAAGATGTACTTTTCTCATAAATATTAAAGATATATACACCAAGAGTTTACTGCATACTTTGGGAGCTATTTTTATACTAAAATAATTTGTATTCAGATTTTATAATAAATGTGAAAATAACACTTAGTTGCGGAAAAAATATTGACTTTTTCTGCCACACAAGTTGAATTAATTTTTATTCTCCATAGCTTAGAAGTTTTGGAAACAAGTTTGTTTACATAATAACATCTTTACGATTTAAAGAAGAATTTGGTGATAGTGAAAACAAATCACATCATGAAAGTATATTAAAGCGTGAGTTAGAATGTTTGAGCTATCAAGTTAGGTATCATTCAAATAAGTATTAACATATTTTAAATGCTTATATGCAAAAAACTCTTAAAGCGTACGCAAACCAAATTTGATTACCATTCATTCAGTAGTTACCTACTGTGTAACCATAATTCTAAGTATTGAAATGTTTTAGCTACATTTGTTCCTAAGGACCTCGCCGAGTTGTACATACTTATGTAGAACAGATAAATGTAGAGCTTAAATTTTCTGAAAATAGCTTACTACTCTGTGAATATGGTGAACATCGTAGACAGTGAAATGATTGTCTTCCACCCAAAGAAGAAATACATGTCTTGAGGTTACCTGAATAAAAAAATAGAAAAATGTGTGTGTAGGTGTGTGATGCGCCATCAAGATTTGCAAAAAAATCTGCCCACACCAAACTACCCTTTACATAGAGGTCCTAAAAATATGAGTAAGATGTTATACGTTTATATGTTTATACTAAATTAAATGTATATTTTGAATTTTATGGGAATAGCCTCTGATGTCCTGTCAGACTAACATTTTGATAGCTGGTAAACCTTAAGAGATAGAGAAAGTCTTACCACATAAAAATTAGATATCAAGTGGTACTTGTATAAAAGGTTTGGTAAGGGCTGTGCCAGCATCTGCGGTTAGACAGCAAAATCAAATGAACATTATTGGTTTTTATGTAATTAATATTATTTTAGTATAATGATTAAAATAATTTGAGGTGAAAATTGTACTATTTTGAGGTATAAAACGAAAATTTTGAGAGAAATATAATTTTTATAGCCTTGCCAAGATATTCCTACTTATTTATAAAGATAGACGGAGGTGTACCACCAAAAGGCGTAAGATCCCTTTAAGGGACAATGTACACTTGAATGGTAAAAAATAACGTTTTTTGTTTAAAACTCTATTATTTATAGTTTCAGAAAATGTATACTTTTGGGTGGTTAAGACGATTTTAATAAATTTTAATAAAATTTAAATGGTAGTCTGCATTTATTTAAAGCTGTTAAGCAATGCCTCTTTTTAGAACATTTGTGTCTTTAGATTCAGTTTTCTCAAAACAGCACTTTTGGATACTTGTATCTTTTTGCCAGAGAACATGAGAGCTGGAAAGCTAACAATTTTAGCACATGATTGAACCTTCTGAATTACAACCGTGATGCTATAGTACATATCCATCATATTAAGGAAGCAACAACAGTGCAACTTTTCTACATCTGTACTTTTTTGAATTTGCAAACATATTTATTTTTTAATGTCTACTGAAACTGTATCATAGCTAAATAATTGAGGTTCAGAAGATAACTGATTATACTAGAACAAGCATGCAAGAGTGTGATTACGTATTGCAAGTAGTATCAGAGAAAAAGGTACATGAATTCACATGTTTTAAGACTAAGTTTTATTACTTTTCTGCTGAATGAAACACCTTTTATAGACTCAACCATATAAGCTATTAATACAAACAACCACTTGAAATAATTGCCAACATCTATAGAATAACTCAAACACATTTTACATTTCTAAAATATTCATTTGAATATTCATTCAGTTGTTCAGTTGTTCTTCAGACTACCTTGTCCCCTTAAAACACAACATTCCGATTATTTTTTGTGATAAAGGCCATATTCAAGGTATCTTATTATTAGTTGCTCCAGTTGTTCAATACTTCGTTTTTCTTTTAAAATCGAACGATTTTCGGTTGTTTCTCGAGAATACGTGCAAAGGGATGAATTTTATAGCTAGCATACTATGTTCAGCTCTTAAGCATTTTACACACATATACACGTAAAACAAAATCTCTATGTAGACTTCTGCAAAGATTTATATTGAATAAAATTAAGTACACGAGAAAAGTAATGTTTATAAAATATTTTTATAGCCACTAATAAGTATTATGTTAGAGGAAGCATGTAAATTAAACATATGTTTTATTATTTCGTTTATATAGTCTCATTTAATTTCCATAATAATATTAAGTTTTAAAATAAGTATTGGTCTCTGTATCTTGCACAGTAGCTGCCCCATACATACCCGACCTGACGTGTAGGTATATAGCAGTTGTTCTTTCAAACAACAATAATAAAAATTACCAAACTTGGCAAGCTGAAGTTTGATGTACTGCTCGACCAAAAGAGGTTACCAGTCCAGAAATTGTAAAGAAAATCCACAAAATGGTATTGGATGACCGTCGACTGAAATTGCGCGAGCTAGCAGACATAGCAGGTATTTGAAAAATGTCTGTACATCTCATACTGACTGAAAATTTGTATATGAGAAAGTTGTGTGCAAGGTGGGTGCCGCGTTTGCTCAAAATAGAACAAAAACAGCGTCGTGAGGATGTTTCAGTCGAGTGTTTTGCTTCAATAAAGCCGAGTTTTTGCGTCGATTCATAGCAATGGATGAAATTTGGGTCCATCACTTCACACCTGAGACGAAGGAACAATCAAAACAGTGGATTGGAAGGGTGAATTGGCCTTAAAGAAGGCGAAGACAGTTTTATCTGCAGGCAAGGCCATGGCGTCAGTTTTCTGGGACGCACGCGGGATAATTTTCATTGATTGTATGAAAAAGGAAAAGTAATCAATGGCGAATATTATGCAAACTTGTTACTGTGTTTGAGCGATAAAATGAAGCAAAAACTGCCGTATTTAGCGAAAAAAAGAAAGCTTTGTTTCTTCAAGACAATGCACCAGTTTACACGTCTATTAACGCCATGTCCAAAATCAATGAGTTAAAGTTCGAATTGCTTTCTTAAGCACACTTTTCGCCAGATTTAGCCCCCTCAGATTATTTTCTGTTTCGAGAGGGAAGAAATGACTTGATGGTAGAAGATTTGCGAACAATGGAGAAGTGGAATCTGCAGTTGATGGCTGTTTTTTAGACATCGATAGTTTTCATTACAAATAGGGTATAGATGTTGTTTATCATCGCTGGGAAAAGTGTATCGAGTTGAAAGAAGACTATGTAGAAAAATAAACATGCTTTTTCCCAAAATGTTTGTACTTTCTTTGTTAGGTTGGGTACTTCTGGGACAGCGCTCGTTTAATATAATATAACCTAAAAATAATATTACTTAACCTTTTTTTTTGTTCTTTTATATGATGCACACTAACCATATTTTTTCTATCTACGCTACCATTTTTTTCCTGTCGATTTTCATGGCTAAAATAATTTTGAGCTTTGTCTCCATATAATGAAAGCTATCATATTAATATTACTAGTTTTACTATACATGTAAATAATTTTCAGCCCTTCTTCTAGAAGGCCAAACTATGCTTTATTTGCTTAGTCTTTCCTTATTCCACAATCACCACCACCATCTAGCAGAGATTAGGCCACTAATAATGTGTTCGACTCCAAATTAGATTTCCTCAATCAATCTTCGAACGGGGCATCCTCGACTTCTTTGAAGACTAGCTTTATAATTCATTGCTCTGTGAGAAACGCTATTATTTTATATTCTTTGAATATACTTTTACCAATTGTCGGTGTAATTTTTAACTTTATTTGTTAATTTAAATATTTCTAATTCTTTCCTTAAATAGTTATTCCTCTGTTTGTCCGTATGTGTATAGCTTGCCACAAATCTCAAAACCATCATTATTATTTAGAGCCCACATTTACATTCATATAATAATGAAGGCTCCACAAAACCGTATACATTTTTAAGATGCTTCTTTACAGACTTTCCTTGGTAATGTTTTTCTAATTGTTCGGTGAGCGAAACATTTCCCTAATTCTTTACACGTATATACTTTTTAATTTATATAACTTAAATAAATATTTTACCAATTAAATTATCCTTTCCAAAATTTGAATATACGCTGAAATACAGTCAGTTTTCTATTTACATCTTTTACATTGTCCTTGCCAATGGGAATTCCTAATCATTTGTGTCCTAATACGATATCATTCAAGAAATGCCATTTTGTCCTCTCTGTTGAAACGTTAATTTATATACAGCATATAATTAAATTATAGAGCGTCCTTATGAGCCTATCAATAATAGCGAAACATTTTCATAGAGTTGATATCCGAATATTTCACATCGATCATAACACCATTTGTTCGGTCTTTTCTGCTTTCTTCAATTGCATTTTAGCTAGTCACAGAGTACCGACACCACTTATTGGAGTAAATGTTCATTACTTAAAGGTGCAAAAATCATAGGTAGAGAAAAACACTGATGCAATTTATGTACACTCAAAGACATTAAAAATACGCCCAGAAATGCTTATCCATAGACGGGGTCTTTTCTCTGGCTCCGCCCATGTCTATTTGCTATGCTCTGAAAAGCATACCGGACAGGTCACGTTACCGAAGGGAAGGGGTTGAATCTGAAACGTAACTTGCGGCAAATGAAGTTTGAGTTGCGAACTGGTGATCCCTAAAGTTCTGCTTGGACAAAAACACCCTCTCTCCCGGATGATACAAAATGAGGTTAATCTTTTCTCTGCGCTACATACTAAAGTTCTAATGCCAAGGAATGCGCGCACGAGGTAGACCAATACTGCTTATACAAATCAACCTGTTCTGAGGGAGTGTCGAGTGGGGCTGTGACGTGAATGGGTGGGTTCCCAATCGGCTTTGCATTGTCTTACTCGCGTGGTATATTGTACCAGAATGGCACCAATGAAAATCATAGAAAGACTGTGACCTTCTGCAAAATCACAGTGCCAGGCCTATTTTTAACTATACACCTTTTATGTACATACTGTACACAGGGCCAGGAAAGTTAATTTTTTATTAATATTTTCGGATATATTTGTGATATGTTTTGAAATGTTTAAACATTGCGGTACCGAATACCTTAAAGAAGAATATTTGGAGAAGGATTAAGAACCGCCTCTGTGATATTGATTGCAAATAATAGTGCAACGAACGGAGAAGATTTCATTGGAATGTGGTATGCAGAACTACACCAAAACAGTTACCAAATTCACTATACAAAGGATCGCGTGGATTAGACTAAGAGCATGGCACGATAAAAATTACTCACCAAAATGGTATGAAAATCTGCCCCATTTGGAAGGAGGCGGAGGAGGAGAAGGAGAAGGAGAAGGAGTAGGAGGAGGAGGAGAAGGAGGAGAAGGAGTAGGAGGAGGAGGAGGAGGAGGAGGAGGAGGAGTAGGAGAAGGAGGAGGAGTAGGAGGAGGAGTAGGAGGAGGAGAAGTATGGGGAGGAGTATGGGGAGGAGGAAGAGAAGGAGGGGGGAGGAGTCGGAGAAGGAGTATGAGGAGAAGGAGAAGGAGGGAGAAGAAGGAGGAGGAGGAGGAGGAGGAGAAGGAGAAGGAGGAGAAGGAGTAGGAGGAGGAGAAGAAGTATGGGGAGGAGGAAGAGAAGGAGGGGGGAGGAGTCGGAGAAGGAGTATGAGGAGAAGGAGAAGGAGGGAGGAGAAGTAGGAGGAGGAGAAGGAGTAGGAGGAGAAGAAGTATGGGGAGGAGGAAGAGAAGGAGGGGGGAGGAGTCGGAGGAGTATGAGGAGAAGGAGAAGGAGGGAGGAGGAGGAGGAGGAGGAGGAGGAGGAGGAGGAGGAAGAACCGTGGACTCATATCTTGGCGTAGGGGTTCGGAGGAATGTGGGGAAAGGATTGTTTACCACCGCGAAAGAAGAGTTAATAGCATTTTGGAGACTACTGGCAGGCGTGGAAGACATAGAGGGAATAGGTAAATTTTTGTTTAAGGCGAGTCAGCAGAGAGCTGAAAAGGCTGATAGTAGAGAAGAGCTGAAAGGTAATAATGTTTTATATATATTTTATGTCATCCTTTTCGATTACTGTTTTGTTGTGATGTTTGTATTCTGTGTATATATCTCTCTATTAGGTGTATTTGTTTACTATAATAGAGTACACTATTGCATCGGAATACGGTTTATAGTGTGTACTAAATTTAAGATTCTGTATTTGAACATGTTTGTCTTTTTATTGTTGTGTTCACACTTTTCATTTTTGTTTTTAATATTTCTTAACATTTTGTGTGTTACGAAACCACGTAGGGTGACGTTGGGCGCCAATTTGTGGGCGGCCTCCGGTTCGATGCTAGCTCCTTAGGTTAGGTTCTCTTACTAGTTAGGGTTGATTTAAGATTTGTGAGCATGGTACTTAATTTTCCGAAGGCGGTAACAGAAATAAGCCTATGTGTGAATTTTGCAACAAATGAAGTTGTAAATGTTGATATTTATTGTTTCTTGATGCTTTGCCAAGAAGTCAGCTCGGCATTTGTTACTCTTGTAAAACAATTATTGTTCAATTTAAAGAATACTAGCCGCCACTACTTAGTGCTTACATTTGCAGGGCGAAGAAATGAATTGACTTTTTTGCGACTGTAGCTGCGAAAGAAGTATTAAGGAATCAGGAATGACCAATATGACTGAAGCAACTGAGTAGACTGCCCAGAGCTGGCCTTGTTTCCGATTCTACACAATTTACAGCCTTGTTTGTTCTCTGCTGAGAAAATCCAGCACTTTCCTTAAGTGTGAACAGCTTGGCTTTACGATCATCATACGGTCGCCAATACCGTTAACCTATTCATTAGTTAGTTGGAATATCATTGTCTCTTAAACGGCAGCTGGACGATTCTCACAGTACCTCTCCAGCACTTAGAAACACTTCCTTGCCTTCGGTTATTTTATTGAAATACAAAGAAATAGGCTGTTATTCTTTGGATATGTAGACATTACTGTAATTTCTCTTGTACCAGCATCATTTTCATATCTATTATTATTACTATTAATTATTATACTATTAATTCGCGACTATTTAAATTAATTATATGGAAATAATCAATCACAACGGTCTGTGGATCATTACGATTGATGATTAGTGTATGAATATCGGTATTTAAAGGAATAAACTTATCTATTCATAAAGAGGGATGCAAAAAATAAATAAACACTCAATAAATATATACGATTCTACGTTTAAATGGACTCAAAAATGTTTCTTTCATGGTCACCATTGGAATTCAACTTAAAGCAGATGCTGAAGAAAGCTATCGAACACGCTGTAAATCGATATAATCGAAGAGAGCCATCCGTGTTTGCTAAATCAACTTTACTTCACTAAGGTAAGCAACAGAAAGGGGTCTGGCGTATCTCCATGAAACAACATTTAGCGTAGACCAGTTCGGGAACACAGAGGATTAGTGCTCTCAAACACTATACATGTAGCAGGTAACTACTATTCGTCGCCACTAGTGTGTTATCTTAACATTCTCGAGTGTCGATTGTTTGGCATCGCCGTATAGTAGGTCTAACTACTGACCTGTAGAAACCTTTCCAGTTAATTGGTTAAGCTGTCTTATTTCCACCTTTAATGTAAATTCCAGAAAATTTGTCGCAGCGGATAAGTAAATCTATAAACATTAACGGAACTATAAAGGCTTTTTACATTCTCTACGACGTATGTAGAATGTATTGCATTACACCCACATTTTCGATACAGAATTTCACCGGAAATGCATTATTAAGGACATCTAAATTAAAAAAAAATCTGATGTGTACCATTCACATGACTTTCTCTATATCCCTGCAACAAATTATTCTTAAAAAGCTTATACTCCTATTTACTTCATGCTAATCAGTAAAACATTAGCAGAAGCAGCCACATTACATGCTTCCTTGTAAGTAGAGGTGAAATAAGGGAGTACCATAGGTTAAAGTGATAATCAAAAGCTGGTTGCTGGGTCACTGAAGTTCCTTTGTTTGTATGGACAGCAGTTGACAAATTCCTGTATGAAAAATATATAAGTTTCTCATAGCAGAAACCAAAAATAAGTAATGTCACAAAAACGACGAACTCCACGAAAAAAATGTATATAACATAAATTGTGTGTTATAACGTTCTCTACATTTTTTGTGCAGTAAGTTTTTGTCCATTTCCTACGGTTTAGCAGTTATTCAAAATTCAGTAAAATTCATCTAGACTAAACTACTCTTCAAAGGCTATTCCCAGAAAATTCAAGATATGGAATTTATATGTCAGGTAAAAAACTTTAATCAAAATCGTTAGAGCCATTTTTGAGAAAATCAAAATTTTCGAAAAAAGTTCCATGTAGAGGGTAGTTGGGAGTGGAGGGATTTTTCTCAAAATCTTCGTGTCACATCTCTGGAAGATACTAGATCTAAATGCCAAGTTTGGTATTTTACCGACTTTTCATTTTTGAGTTATCGTGTTCACAGACACACGGACACACACACACACACACGGACCTTTTTCCGAAAATGCTTTTTTTTTAAAAAAAGGGGACTCCAAAACATATGTTTCCAGTGAAATCTCGGTATCGAATTTTTTGGTGGACTGCAATGGCATCTCTATACACTGTGTACATAGTGCGTATTGATAAAGTGAAAAGGTATTTAAGAAAAGTATCCTGTATGGGTCAGTGTGTGCGTTGTTCAATAAAAATCATAATTCAAACATTTTCATGCTCCATTCATATTACTTTCTCTATCTGTTCCACACATAAACAATTCTTACAAAAGATTATTCCTTTATCTGCATCTGGCTACTGGAGAATTGTTCTTATTAACTGTTTCTTTGTGAGCATAAGGGAAATAAGGCAATGTACTAGGCTAAAGCGACAGTCAAGTCTTTTAGAAGCTGACCGTTATGTAAAACAATAGAAGTTTGCATGGCCAGCAGTAAAACACGAAACGAAACGAATGGAAACTTCCTGTTTGAGAAGAGTTAACGTGGTTTAAACAATAACAAGGAATACCTCTAAAACTCTACAAGAAAAACGTATATGACATAAATTATGTGTTTTAACGAGATCCACATAGAAAGCTTTTGCTATCTGTTACAGTTTGAGTTATGCAAAATTGAGAAAAATTGATCCAGAACATAGAGACCTTAAGAGGCTATTCCTAGAACATTCAAGTTATACATTTTTACTTGTGATGTAAATATCTTTAATTACGGTATTTTAATCAAAATCGTTATAGTCGTTTCTGAAAAAAAAATTCAAAAATTTATCATGTAGTTTAGTGAGGGGAGTTTTCTTGAAAATAGGACATACGGACATTTTGCTAAAATGTCCTTTTTCTTGACCCTGGGGACTTCAAAACATATATTTCCTACGAAATCTCGACATCACATTTTTGGGAGGTATATAATACATTCATTAGCAACTATTACACTCTTGAACATAAAAATCAGTCATCCCCAGATTCCATGTGTCGATCGAAGAGTTTCGTGTATCTTCGTTAAAACTGTATTCACAATGCACACGGAAAAACTGTACATTGATCTGTGACTGACAGCGTAATGCTTAACTTATGATTACTGAAAACAGGTCACAAAGGGGTCGAGATGTTAAGAGGCTCCTGCTTTCAAATCTTGCACTCTTGTGATTTTTTATGTTTGCTAATTGTATGACTGGGTATGTAGAGCATAATATTGCATTAATATAACATTGACATTTGAAGTTATGGGCCTATCTATGCACACAAAAACACAATTCTACTAACTCTCTTGTCAAATAACTAAACAAATAATTTAATAAGCTATTATTTTCTAAAACTAAAAGAAGTAAACAATTCATATCGGGTGTATGAGCCCTCAGTCCGTATATCTACACTCAGTCTTCGGAGCAGACACAAATTAAATGCCCTCAGTTATGTGGACGAGAAACTACAAGATCCCAGACTTCTTTAATTTGGGCTTATAAGCCATCTTTTGTCCTTTGCACATTCTGAAGGTGAATTAGAGCGCAGATCCCTTTTTACCTTATTCTCACATTCGACCACGCCGATATTTTGCCTCTCTGAAAACTAATTTGAAATCTTTCGAAATGTGTGGACAGGATGATTATCCTGAACAAATTCAACAATTCCATAGAATATCTCAACCTCATGGGAATTAAAATATTATGTATAACACAGTGTAGTGCACATCGTTCAGTGTATGTCAAGCTGTCACAGTATACCTAGGCCGTCCCTTGATATCCAGCCCCAACACGATACAGACACGCGAACATGATAGAATATAATAAAGTCGGGACCCCTTTGGAAGGTAGATAATCAACATTTCACTTACGTGTTGAAGAAACGTTACCTCGTCTAAGAAAATCAAGTTACTTCTGTTGCGTTTGCCATTTTCCTGCTGAATCCGTTTGTGAAGGGTTTGCTGAGTATTATATATAAACAAAGTTCCTACCTCCGAAGAAATTGAATTTGCCCAATATTGGATTTCTAAAAATGTTTCTAAGCTTTGGTTTTGTTAACAATACTTTTAGTATATTTTCATATCATGCAAATTCCATTTTTTTCATTGACAGAGAACTATTTGTGTCTACTTTCGTGTGTATCATATTCTGTTTGGTATAATAAATCTTTAAAGAAGCATCATAATCACTAACTGTAAAGAATGTGGTTTATGAAATAGGTATGTCTAAAATAAATAGCCGCTATGTGCTGATTCAACATCATCAAGAGAAGGGAATAAAATCTGATGTGTTCCATTCACATGACTTTCTCTACATCTCTGCAAGAAATTATTGTTAAAGAGCTAATGCCTCTATTTAGTTCATACTAATGCAGAAAAAATTAGCAGAAATAGTTTTATTACTTTCTTGCTTGTAAATAGAAGCGGAATAGAGGGAGTACCATAGGTTAAAGTCATAGTCAAAATCTGGTTTCTATGTGACTGAAGTTCCTTTGTTTGTATGGACAAGAGTTGACAAATTCCTGTATGAGAAAAGTACAAGTTCTTTAAAGGTGAAGACAAAAACAAGGAATAACTCAAAAACAATCAACTTCATGAAAAACATGAGTGTTTTAATGTGCTCCACATTTTTGTCTGGTAAGTTCTTGTCCATCTCTTACGGTTTAGCAGTTAGGCAAAATTCCGTAAAATTCATCCAGAATATAGCAGTCTTCAGAGGCTATCCCAGAAAATTCAAGATACACATTTTATTTGTCAGGTAAATAAATACCTTTAATATACGACACTTTAATCAAATTGTTAGAGCCATTTTTGAGAAAATTAAAATTTTCGAAAAAAGTTCCATGTAAAGGGTAGTTGGGGGTGCGGAGATTCTCTTGAAAGCCAAACTTAAATATCAAGTTTGGTTTTTAACGATCTTTTCGTTTTTGAGCTATGCTGCCCACTGACACACACACACAGACAGACACACACGGACATTTTTCTGAAAATGTTTTTATTCAGGCGCTCAAAACATGTATTTCTGGGGAAATCTTGGTATTGAATTTTTGGGTGCATTACAATACCTTCTCTATACACTATGTACATAGTGCGTGTAGAGAAGGTAAAAAGCAAAAACGAATAAGGAAGTTTTAAAAAAAAATTCCTGAGAGACAATTAATATAGAATATCCAGAGATGGATGGCTTCAAGAATACACCGAAGGTTCTCTGTATAATTAATTTGTAGGTTCTGGTGTCTGCTGTAAACTTCAACATTCTATGCTTCGTGTGGTAAACTCAAGACCAACTTTGGTGGTGAGATAGAAGCAATATATACTGTTCCCTCTCTCTCTCTCCCTCTATCTCTTTCTCTCTCTCCCTCTCTCTCTCTCTTTCTATCTCTATCTCTTTCTCTCTCTTTCTCTCTCTCCCTCTCAATTGCCTAACAGAATGACCTCATTCCAAAATGCTATTTACTTTGAGATTCAAGATTGTCAATCCAATTAATAGAAAAGTATAAATACTATACATCATCAAGGATATAGAAATTAAAATATACTTAAAAAACTGTAAGGAGGGGACAAAGAAAATTAAAATGCAATGGGTCCCATCTCATATTGATTAAAAGGAAACGAAGAAGGTGATAGCTTGACAAAAATATGATGTGTTCCATTCACATAACTTTCTCTACATCTCTGCAACAAATTATTGTTAAAAAGCTTATGCTTCTGTTTACTGCTTACTAATCGAGAAAAATTAGAAGAAATAGTCTTATTACTTCCTTCCTTGAAGTACAAGCAAAATAAAGGAGTACCATAGGTTAAAATGATAGTCAAAAACTGATTTACTATGTGACTGAAGTTCCTTTGTATGGATACGAGTTAACAAATTCCTGTATGAGAAAAGTTAACTTTTTTCAAAGCTGAAGCCAAAAACAAGAAATATCTCAAAAACGCTAAACTCCTCGAAAAAATATACATAACATAAATTGTGTCTTTTATCGTACTCTACGTTTTTGGTGTGGGAAGTTTTTGTCCATCTCATACGGTTTAGCAGTGATGCAAAATTCCGTAAAATTCATCCAGAATAAAGTAGTATTCAGATGCCATTCCCAGAAAATTCAAAATATACATTTTAACTGTCAGATAGATATCTATAAAATACGATTCTTTAATCAAAATCGTTAGAGCTATTTTTGAGAAAATAAAAGTTTTCGAAAAAAGTTCATCTAAAGGGTAGTTTGGGATGGTAGGATTTTCTCAAAATCTTCGTGGCACATTCCTGGAAGAATAGTAAACTTAAATACTAAGTGGGGTGTTTTACCGACTTTTCGTTTTTGAGTTATCCTGTTGACGGACACACTGACACACGGACACACACGGACCTTTTTCTAAAAATGCTTGTTTTGGATGCAGGTGACCGTAAAATATATCTGGGTGAAATCTTGGTATCGAATTTTTGGGTGGATTGCAATACCTACTGTATACACTATGCACATAGTATGTGCAGAGAAAGTAAAATTCTGATGTGATCCATTCTCATGACTTTCTCTACATCTCTGCAACAAATTATTCTTAAAAGGCTTACACTTCTATTTACTTCATGCTAGTCAGAGAAAATTAGCAAAAATAGTCTTATTACTTGCTCCGATGTAAGTGGAAGCGAAATAAGGGAGTACTATAGGTTAAAGTGATACTCAAAAACTGGTTGCTATGTCATTGGCGTTCCTTTGTTTGTATGAACAGCAGTTGACAAATTCCTTTATGTGAAAGGTATACGTTTTTCAAAGAAGAAACCAAAAACGAGAAATGTCTCGAAAACAATGAACTCCACGAAAAAATGTATATAACATAAATGGTGTGTTTTAACATGCTCTACATTTTTCGTGTTTTAAGTTTTTGTCCATCTCTTATGGTTTAGCAGTTAGGCAAAATTCCATAAAATTCTTCCGAGTTAAGTACTCTTCAGAGGCTTTTCCCAGAAAAGTCAAGATATACATTTTATTTGTCAGGTAAATAGCTTTAATATATCTACAATATTTTTATCAATATCGTTAGGGCCATTTTTGAGAAAATCAAAATTTTCAAAATAATTTCCATGTAAAGGTTAGTTGGGGTGGGGGATTTTTCTCAAAATCTTCGTGTCGGATTCCTGGAAGATACTAAACTTAAATATCATGTTTGCTATTTTACCTATTTTTCATTTTTGAGTTATCGTGTCCGTCCACGGGTGCACGGACTCACACACACACACACACACACACACTCTCTCTCTCTCTCTCTCTCTCTCTGAAGACTACTTTATTTTGGATGAATTTTACGGAATTTTGCCAACTGCTAAACCATAAGAGATGGATAAAAACTTACAACACAAAGAATATAGAGCATATTAAAACGCACAATTTATGTTACATGCATTTTTTTCGTGGAGTTGATCGTTTTTGAGATATTCCTAATTTTTGCTTTCAACTTTGAAAAACTTACTTTTCTCATACAATAATTTGTCAACTTCTGTCCATACAAACAAAGGATCTTCAGTAACATAGTAGCCAGCATTTGACTATCACCTAAACCAATGGTACTCCCCTAATTCACTTCTACTTACAATGAAGCGAGTAATAAGACTATTTCTGCTAATTTTTTCTCAATAGCATGAAGTAAATAGAAGCACAAGCTCTTTAACAATAATTTGTTGTAGAGATGTAGAGAAAGTCATGTGAATGGAAAACATCATATTTTTTTCCAATGCTATTATAAATCATTTGGCACTAATCCCTCCTCGATAATTGTTTATAGCAGAATTGAGGAAAATTTTGAAAATATTGTGTTGATTCCGATTCGGTTAAACAATAAACATACATTGCTTACTAGCGTTTAGGCAATCGTTTAGATCTATATTAATTGCAGTGTTTACTATTACATATATCTTGTTGAAGATTAAAAGTACTACCTCTTATTACCAAAGCTTAAGATATTTTATATGAAAGTCTGCACCATGACCAGCTTTATTTTGAAATATTTGCTTTGAGGTAGAGCCGCTAAGTTCATTCCTATCGAATGCTTGTGCTCGATTCTAGGAAAACATTAAGAAGTTCTGGTAGTTTTATCGGAAAATCGAAAGTCATTACAAACTGGTTAAGAGTTGCTATTAAATCCAAATCAGAAAATGAGTCATACTCATAAAGTGGTCAGAGGGACGAGAAAAGTGTGAAAGGATACGGTTTGACTAAAGCATAACTGTTCAATGTTTATAACAATAAAGTGGTATGGCTATGATTTGAGTAGCTCCTATAGCAAGTAGTTCCGCCTCGAGTCTTCTGAGTCAGAATACACGCGCGTAGCCATCCACAAAACTCTGAGGAGAGGAGTTTTGTAGTCAATACGTAACTGGTCAAGGCCATTCTACAATACTTGCTTCTGTAATTCCATTCCTAGTAATTGATAGTTTGCTCCGATTTCTATGTCATATTGCATGTTGTATGTGTCGCAAGTTAGCGCTGCTTCCTATCCCTGTACCCTGTTGGAACAGAGTGACCTATAGGCTACGAAGACAGACCACAAGTTAGGTAGTTATTGTTAGAATATTTTTAACTTTTTGCAGCATATTTTTTTCTAACACAAAATCTCTTACTATGATTAGCAATTTCTGGCTAAATAGCGAGGACGTTTTACTAACGAAGAATTTGTAATAATTAAGACATTAATTCCCCAACTCACCCCTTTCGTGAATATTAAAAAGAGGGAGAGAAATAGAGATAGGGGCAGAGGGAGAGAAACTCCAACTTTGAAGTTTTGTTACACACTCGTTAAACTTTACATTTAAAATTAGTTATTAAGGAACCCTTAGATATATTTAAATACTTGCTTGCCAAACTTCCAAATATTTAAACATTTTAACTTTTTTTTTTAAACAGATGTCTAGTCTTATAAGTAAATATAACATTGATTATAATTATATACATTTATGGGCATCCATTTTTAGAGTTCTTCACTTACATTTGGTGGAGGTTGCCTGGACAGTAATTCATCCATTGCCATCTTCAATCAGGTTTGCGAACGTCTTTTTTGCTTCCTAGCTCTGTATGTATGTCAAAATCCTTTTAAAGATACTCTTTTCTTTTGCATTTTATCTTGCATTTTTATTGCCATAAATTGAAAAGTACTAGTCAAATGAAGAATTAATTGCTGAACAAAATTAATTATTTGGAAATCTGTATAGTCCTCGAAATTGGCTTTTGCAGCATATAGGCTAAGTATTGTAACATTTTCGCAATTTGTGTAGTATCCCTTAAATTACTTTAAAAAGAACAAACGTGGTTCTTTGGGTTGACGTGCCCAGTTAAGAAAATAATTGCGTTGTGTATACGACATATTTGTTTGTTTAAAATAATAGATATGCAGGTCGGTTTCTTCCCTTTACGAAAAGGGGAAATGTTGTTCCGGAAGTTATTACGCTGTTACTACTCTCCGCACGGATGTTCCCTAGGGAGGAAGGACTCGTCGAGTTGATTGCCGCCGCAAAGAAATAATGTGGACATGGCTGTAGACCTCTTGAGTTATTAGTTGCCCTGTGTTTCTCCGTATAGGTCATCCTTTCCAGGTATGCTTCAACCTCGAATTTGAACGAAATAATGTCCAGCGAAATGGATTACTGCTTCCTTATGATGATGGTGATAAAAATTTGATATGTTCCATTCACATGACCTTGACATCTCTGCAACAAATTATTGATAAAATGCTTAGGCTGCTATTTACTTTATGCTTATCGAGAAAAAAATAGCAGAACTAGTCTTTACTTGCTTCTTTGTAAGTAGAAGCGAAATAAGGGAGTACCATACATAGGTTAAAGTGATAGTCAGAAACTGGTTACTATGTAACTGAAATTCCTTTATTTGTATGGACAGGAGTTGACAAATTCCTATATAAGAAAAGCATACATTTTTACTTTCTCTACACGGACTATGTACATAGTTTATAGAGAAGGTATTGCAATCCACCAAAAAATTCGATACCGAGATTTCACCGAAAATATGTTTTAGGGTCAAATAAATATTTTCAGAAAAAGGTCCGTGTGTATGTCCATGTGTCAGTGTATCCTTGTGTCTGTGAACACGATAACTCAAAAACGAAAAATCGGTAAAATACCAAACTTGGTATTTAAGTTTAGCATCTTCCAGGGATGCGACATGAAGATTTTGTGAAAAATCCCCCACCCCAAACTACCCTTTTCATGGGAAAAGTTTCGAAAATTTTGATTTTCTAAAAATGGCTCTAACGATTTTGATTAAAATATCGTATATTAAAGATATATACCTGACAAATAATATGTATATCTTGAAGTTTCTGGGAATAGTCTCTGAAGACTACTTTATTCTGGATGAATTTTACGGAATTGTGTATAGCTGGTAAACCGTAAGAGATAGACAAAAACTTACCACACAAAATTTTTAGAGCATTTTAAAACACACAATTTATGTTATATGGATTTTTTTCGTGGTGTTGGTCGTTATTTAGATATTCCTGGTTTTTGGTGTCATTCTTGAAAAACTTATATTTTTCTCATACAAACAAAGAATCTTCAGTCACATAGCAACCAGTTTTTTACTATCACTTTAACCTGTGGTACTCCCTTATTTTGCTTCTACTTACAAGGAAGCAAGTAATATGACTATTTCTGCTAATTGTTTCTCGATGAGCATAATAGAAGCATAAGCTTTTTGGCAATAATTTGTTGGAGAGATGTAGAGAAAGTGATGTGAATGGAACATATCGGACTTTTTTAAACATGAAATCAAAAACAAGGAATAACTCAAAAACGATCAACTCCATGAAAAAAAATGTAAATGACATAAATTTTGTGCTTTAACGTGCTCTACATTTTTTGTGAGGTCATTTTGTTTAGCAGTCATGCAAACTTTCTAAAAACTTCCTCCAAAATAAAGTAGTCTTTAGAAGCTACTGCCAGAAAATTCAAAATATACATTTTATTTGTCAGGTAAATATCTTTAATGTAAGAAACCTTAATTAAAATCGTCAGAGCCATTTTTGAGAAAATCAAAATTTTCAAAAAAAGTGCCATGTAAAGAGTAGTTTGCAGTAGGTGGATTTTTCTCAAAATCTTCGTGTCGCATCCCTGAAAGATACTAAACTAAATTGAAACTTTGGTATTTTACGGACTTTTCGTTTTTGATCTATCATGTTCACAGACACAGGGACACACACACACGCGCGCGGACCTTTTCCTGAAACTGTTTTTTTTTGGGGGGGATACAGGGCACCCTACAACATATATTTCCGGTGTAATCCCGATATCGAATTTTGGGTGAAGTGCAATACATTCTCTATACACTATGTAACTAGTACGCATAGAGACAGTAAAAATGGACATAAATTAAAAAGAGAAAAATTCAAGATCTAGTTAATTCGAAAAATGTCATTTCGCATCAGACTGTTCGTCCCTATATATAGACTCACTAATACACTTTTTGGTTGTCTCCCTAGCGTGGTGGTAACGCAGCTGCTTGCCAAACCGGAGACCTGGGTTCGATTCCCGGTACCGGCGATGGTATTTTTCCCCCGTTGGGAGACCCTGTACTTGGTGCACTCAGCCACGTGAGGTCCCTGAGGGGGGGGCAATTGAGGAGCTACTTGATGGAGAAGTAGCGGCTCCAGATCGCATTAACCGGCCGGAAGGGATTGAGACGCTGACCATGTCTCACCTTGCACTACTGCTCCCCATGCATGACGTCTGTCATGGACCAAGATGGGGGACGCAGCGGCCGGGCGGTAGGCCAAGGTTCCTTGTGAGCTGTCGTGCCATGGAGTTTAATACACTTTTTACGTAATCCAACGAAATGGATTACTGCTACCTGGATGATGATGATGATGATGATAATAATAATAATAATAATAATAATAATAATAATAATAATAATAATAATAATAATAATAATAATAATAATAATAATAATAATAATAGAGATTCAAGATCTAACTAATTTGAAAAGCGTCATCTCGCAGCAGATTTTTCGACTGGCTAACAAAAGTTTTATGTAAGATGATCTCGGACGACCAAGACTGGCTGGAATACCTCTAAAAATCTAATGTGTTCTATTCACATGACTTTCTCTACATCTCTGCAACAAATTATTGTTAAAATGTTTATGTTTCTATTTACTTCATTCTAATTGAGAAAAAAAAATGCAGAAATAGCTTGCTTCCTTGTAAGTAGAAGCGAAATAAGGGAGTACCAGATATTAGTGACAGTCAAAAAAGCTGGTTGCTATGTGACTCAAGTTCCTTTGTTTGTGTGGACAGGAGTTGACAAATTCCTGTGTGAGAAAAGTATGAGGTTTTCAAAGCTGAAACCAAAAACAAAGAACATCTTAAAAGCTATCATTTGCACGAAAAATTGTACACAACATATATGGTGTGTTTTAAAACTTACCACATTTTTTCTGTGGTAAGTTTTTGTCTATCTCGTACGGTTTAGAAGTTATGCAAAATTCCGCAAAATTCATCCAGAATAAAGTAGTCTTCAGAGGCTGTTCCTAAAAAACTCAAGCTATGCATATTATTTGTCAGGTAAATATCTTTAATATAAATTGTTTAGGCCATTTTTGAGAAATCAAAAGTTTCGAAATTTTTCCATGTAAAGGGTAGTTTGAGATGAGGTTATTTTTCTGAAAACCTTCGTGTCGCATACCTAGAACATACTAAATTTAAGTACCAAATTTGGTACTTCATCGACTTTTCGTTTGAGTTATCGTGTTCACGCGCCTTTCTGAAAATACTATTTTTTGGGTACAGGAGACCCTAAAACATATATTTTCGGTGAAATCTCGGTATCGAATTTTTGGGTGGAGTGCAATACTTTCTCTATACACTATATAGATAGTACGTGTAGAGAAAATAAAAATAGCGAAACAAATGTGTTGAAACAGTAAGGGAATAAGTATTGTCAATTCCCTTAAAATCTGGTAGCTTTTGATAATACTGAAATTCCGTTATTTTTGTTTGATCAAATTAAAAATGAATAGTGACTTCCAATTTGAGAAAAGTATAAGCATTGGAAAACCTGAACCTATAGCTTGGAAATGTATTTGACATAAACTGTACATTCTGACAAGATATGCGCGTCTTGTGGAGTAAATTTCTATTTCGTACGGTTTATTAGTTATGCAATAGTAATTTAAAATGAATAGAATTTAGAGACTATTCACAGAATATTCAAGATAAAAGCGTAAATATCTTTAACATGTAGAACTTCAGATACCTTTTTAGATAATCACAATTTTCACTATGTAAAGGGTAGTTTGGGGGGGAATTTTCTGGAAAATCTTATTACTCATTCTTGTAAGAACTTAGATAAATCAAGTTTGGTATTTAACCTTGAGATATGCTGTTTCACACACACACACACACACACACACACACACACACACTCACACACAGGATATTTTTCTTAAAATGTTTTCTGACTTCAGGAGACCCTAAAAGGCGTATTTTAGGTGAAATCTGGGTATTTAAATTTTTTGGTGGAATGTCCTACCTTCGTACTATGTATAATGTAATTAACCTAAAAATTAAAACAATGATATTGGAAACCAAGAAAAGTTCGGATATTCCTTTACAACAGTCATTAGTTAGTGCTTAAGGTATGCAGCATAACTTTCACTAGCTGCTCTACGAACTTCCTACAAAAGATTATTTTTCTTTCTACATCGTGCTAATCGAGATAAACATTAGCAGAATGTTCTCATTACTTAGTTCCTTAAAAGTAGAAGGGAACTAAAGGAATGCGCTATATTAAAGTGATAGTCAAATGTTTTGAAAGCTATCGGTATGCGATTATCATTGCAAATCGCTTCTATGCTTGGCCAGCTTCCTGTCTGAGAAAAGTATAAGTACTTCACAATTGAAGCCAATAGTAAGGAATATCTCGGAAACTGATACCTCCATGATAAAATCGTAAAGGCCATGAATGTGTGTCTTGGTAAGGTCTAAATTTTTTGTGTTCTAACTTTTTGTCCATCTCTTACGGTTTAGCAGTTAAGCAAAATTCGGCAAAATTCATCCAGAATAAAGAGACTTTTAGAAGCTATTCTCGGAAAAATTAAGATATACATTTTATTTGGGATGTAAATATCTTTAATATACGGGATCTTAATGAAAATCGTAGTAGCCATTTTTGAGAAAATCGAAACATTTTCCATGTAAAGGGTAGTTTGTAGTGGGAGTATTTTCTTGAAAATCTTTGTGTCGCATCCTTGGAAGATACTAAACCGAAATACCCAGTTTGATATTTAATGGTATTTTAGTTTTTGAGCTATGCTGTCATACAAGGACCTTCTTCTAAAAATGCTTTTTTCAGACTCAGGGATCCCAAAACATATATTTCCATTGAAACCTCGGTATCCAATTTTTGGGTGGAATTCAATACCTTCTCTATACACTATGTACTAAGTATGTGTAGAGAAAGTAAGAATAATGGAGTATTAGCAGTTGGCACAACAATATAATGTTTGCAATGGCTTATGAACCACTTTTGCTTTCACATGAAGTCATTGTTTTCATTTGTAATGACCTGCAATGGAACTGCGCACTTAAAACTGTCCACGAGCTCTATATCCTTGAACTACCGACAGCGTTTAATTTTTAATTTGCTGATAAAAGCACTCTCATAAATTAAGCATCATTAAAGCCCATTTGTGAGAGGTGACTTTTCGGTCTATACTGTGTACACTGGACTGTTTTATTTTTCTTTGATGTCAACAATATAATTGTCGCTTCTCCAAATAAGATAAACAAATCAATAGCCATTGAGGTATATTAACTGTATAAACTTACAATGTTTTTGTACTTATCGGCAAGCTCTTTGATGTGATTTCAGTGTTAATTAAAAATGTAACTTGCTTGGGAAAATAGTATCAAAACACCTCCTTTGTGTGTAGTAACGCGAAGAGCATAATTAAAAAGAAGTATGATAAATACATAACTATGTATGAGATCAGTGGATATAAGATATTTATGCATTACAACTAATTAGTCTCAAGTTTTTTTTGTTTTTTTTTTTTGTATAATATGTATAATTTTTCATAATTTAATTCACCATAAGAGGCAGATCAGGGATAACCAACTCCCAAGAACGCCGTATCGCGCACAGTGCTAGAAGTCATTAGTCTGTGGCAATGAGGTATACACTTATGATTGAACCACTACTTCACAGTGATGTCCAGTACCTTATAGTTGCGTTAACATTAAAATAGTATCTACAATAAATGATAGTAGAGATGGAACAAATCTGAAACTGGGTTATGCACACGATTTAATATCAAGTGGACTAACTGCTCCCTATTTGACGTCTGCAGTTATCCCTTCATGTGCTAAAAGAGTTTCACAAATCTGCGGAGCTTTTTCATGTTAATATACTCTCAGTATGTCATTGGCGAGAGTTTAACTTACCTATATCGTTTTAGTAATATTTTTATAAATTATGAACTAATTGATTAATTTTAATTAATTGCGACTTCATTCTTACATATTCTTGGAAAAATGCACCTTTTGTCATACAATGATTAAGTAACAAAATGGACGTAACTAGCCTCTTCCGATGGCACTCCTAGTGGACTTTTCGATGACACCAATTCCGTTGGGCTTCGTGCACATTCGCTCATTGCCATGAGAAACGTTTGCTCTTTGACATCTTACCGAATATTCTAGAACATTTAAACAATTTGGTGCTGATTGGCCAAGACTGACTACTCCATATTAGAAGTACGGCCACCATGCTGGAAAGCCCTACCGGGGTGCCGCTAAATCTATTTAAGGGACTACAGACTCGACCACCATGCTTTAAACGACGGGGAACCGCTGCTTGGTTGTGTTCGACTTGGGGTGTCGCTCTTGGCTCAACCACTTAACCACTTTATCTCAGCTCGCCCAGACACAACATGACATATCTCTTAAGAAGGCTTTGTATTAGTAGTTCTAGAATTATATTGGCCGGTGTTAATGGAATATATTGCAATCCCCAGCTTTGTAAACCAAACATTCGGAACCAACACATTATTTAATTTTTCTCAATATATTAATTTAAGTCCCGTTGTTATCATTGCTCTGCCATCTGCCTTCCTTTCACCACCCTCAAATAGCTATCCACCAAGTCACAAAACTTGTACGCGACAATATGTCAGTGGGCAATTGACGACAGTATGAGCCTCCGAATGAACGTGACTCGCTGATAAGCAAGAGGGCTAAAGCGAAGGTCCTCTCGCCAATTCTGCTTTGGCGAATTTTTTTCGGATTTTAACTTGAAATGGCTCTGTTGAGTTCTACTACTTTTTTAACCCACGAAGGGATAATTAAAACTGTTAAATACGATACAATTTGGCCATCTGGTATTAAATTATAAACAAAACCTTTTACATGTCAAGTTCTATACAATCAAATGATAGTATAAACATCATATGCGTGCAATATCTTTGGCTATAAGAATGAGACGCTACTTTATTGTTGGAAATTAGCCGTTATCATTCCGAAAAGTCATACAAATATAAAATCACCTAATAAACATACTATAGAATAGTAAAATAATAATTCAGTTTTATTTACGGACGCTTTTAGTTGTTGTAGTTTCAGCGTCCCATTCTATATTGAGCGTGAAACGCTACTTAATTTTGCTCTGAAGCCTCTTTATTAGTTTGAAATTCTTTTACGTGCCGTAAATCTACGACACGAGACCAACGGTTTTACTTCCCTTCTGAAAGAAACCATGCTAGAATTTTTACGTACGAAAAAAGATTCATCAACTTCCGCTGGGTTTTAAGCCAGCGACTTTAGGAACCAGAAGCTAGCATGTTACCTCTAGACTGCAGAGGAATCTTTCAAACTGGACGTCAAAATAAACGAAAACATTCTATGTAGCGAATTCATTTTCAAGAGCTGAATAATCGGTGACATAATTGTAAATCGCTGAAGTATTCGTTTCAGCACTTGCAACATTTTGTGACAAAATAAAAAAATGGCACCAGCGCCACATTTTGTGAAAAAGTACACAGCTTTCCATTCATGATTGAAATAATTTGTTGGCGTGAGCTCCCTCTAATTTTAATTATTATTCTTCCTTTACAAATCGGCGCTTATATACAATTACCATTGCCAAAGAGGACAAACCGGCCGCTCCCACAGCGGAGCACGCTCTGAGGCAGCACAATGCTGTATTCAATTATCTGCGGCAAGTGGGTTGTGACGACTGTAGTAGACAATTACTTGAATATGAATATGACCAGGGAACAGAGAAGGGACAACTCGTACCTTGACCCAACGCGGATCTTTTCTGTTTGCCATTTTCTGGCTCGGTCATACCTGTGAACTGCTCGGAGAAGACTTTCCTCTGGGGAGAACCAGCAAGACATCGAACCATCTGAGGCGACTTAGAATAGCCTGTCGTCTGACTTAGCTGAGAAGTGCTTTCAACAAGCATTTAAGACACCTACTCAGATACTTGAAGTGTACAGCATCTATGCCTAGCTGAAACGTGAACGGGGAAACAAAATGATCGGAAATGCGGGAGAGGATAATCTATCCCAGTAGTTGCTTTACAAACCAGATGAAACTACGAAAACCCGGGACTTCTGGAACCTTCCGAATGTGAGTTCCACATATTAATGTAGGATCATCTCTCTCAATTCAACGAATAATTTCAAGAGACCATTGTCAAAAGTGAGGTTATAAATTGAGCTACGAGTTTTATTGTAAAAGTACCCGTTTGCAGGGGAAATAATATATGCATTTTTAAGTAGTAGCGATTGGTTTTAGATCCCCTTAACGATCAACTACGTAATGCTATGTACAAACGTTGATAAACTTTATCCTGCACCGAGGCTCCAAGTATCTGCGCGCAAAAGTGCACTAAATATAATTTACAACTGAGATTTCTAATTACATAGAGAAAATCGGCCTTAGTTATGTGATGGCTACTTGTAAAAATTCAGCAGTGGAAGAAAGGAAAGCACGTTTTTCCCAAACACGTCTTTTGGGAAAGAGAGCCGAAATGTATAACATTATCTTAATCATGTATATACAATGTGCATAGCAGATAGAAAAGGCATAGTACTCCACCCCAAAATTGCGTATCGAGATTTTACCGGAAATGTATATTTTGAGACCCCCTGACTTCAAAAAAGGCATTTTTTAAAAAGTTCAATGTGTGTCTATGGACAGCATGACTCAAAAAATGAAACCTCCGTTCAATACAAACCTGGTATTCAAATTTAACATCTCCCAAGGTTGCGATACAAAGATTTTCAACAAAATTCCCGTCATCAAATGTTTCAAAATGTTTATTTTATCAAAGTGATTCTTACGACTTTAAGTAAATACCATATATTAAACATATTTACATGACAAATAAAATATATCCTGAATTTCCTAGGATTAGCCTCTAAGGTCCTCTTCATTCTAAAAGACTTTTCCATAACTGGTAAACCGTAAGAGACAGAAAAAAAGCTTACCTCACTAAAAATGAGATCTGGACAAAATACACAATGTATATTCTTTATATTTTATTGTGGAGGTGACCGATCCCAAAATATCCCTGTTATTGGTTTCAATTTGAAAGTACTGTTACTCAGAGAGGAACTCTTCAGTTTCTTTTGTTTTACTCTTGGCCATGCAAAGAAGTGCTTTTCAGTTACAGTTTTATAGCAGCAGCTAGTACTTTCCTTTAGTTCTCTTCGGTTTATGAGGAACTGAGTAATAAGAGCATTCTGCGAATACTTATTTGGATAAGCATGGTGTAGAGAGAAGAATATTCTTTTATAAGAAGTGTGTTTGTTGAATAAATAGAGAAAACAATGAAAATAAGTTGAGCGCATCAATTTTTTTTTTATCTGCTTTTACTAAAATTCCCATCCAGATCGTAATATCAATGTGTAAGCGCAATGTGTAAAAAATTATTTTTGAACCATTTATTGTTGTAAGGCAACTGAATATTGATAAGTCAATACGTTTGAGTGCAAATCAAACGATATCTTGAACATTTACACTGAGATTTTTTTTAGTGTACGAAAATGTATAACTCGCGTAATTTGTAAATTTTATGTGGTATTGTCCATTTTAGAAATACTCCAAACTATTGGATTGAAATGTTCAATGCTTTGACCATACATTTTTGAAGTGGTTAGTTTTGTTTTTCATGTAATGCAAAGAGCCTTTCTATCAAGCCGATTTCAGGTACCGCGTCTTTTCCCTTAAGAATATATCCAATATGAGATTCACAAGATTAAAGAGAAGGTGTGATACAATACAATATTTCCTAACACTTTTGAGACTGCCCAAACTCTTTAAAACTCTGTGTTTACTGTATTTTATGCTGAATTGCGCTCTATGATCACTTTTCGATAACCCTTAGCCGTAAAAGAATGTTAATATCAAGGAAACCACAATACAATTCTCCCCAATTGTTTTCCCTTAGTGTATCCAAAATAAAAACGCAGTCTATCTTTCTACTTATTTATACAGTAGACTAGTTCATCCCATAAGGGCTAAGGCATCCTACCGGTTGGCAGAGTAGCTCAAAAACGCATTAGGGGAGCAAATCCTAAGAAGTTCATATATTCTTGATCCACACAGTGCAAAAGTTTACATTGACATGGTCATTAGGCTTTTGAAAGTTGTTTCGTATTACTCTGTCTCTGTCCCCTCTACATCATTGGTTATTCCCACACTTCTCTGTCTCTTGTACACCTCGAACACAGATGTTCCAGGTTCGTCATAAAGAAGTTCGCCCATCTGGTCCTAAGCTTGCTTACCATGTTCTTACTATTCTGAGCTCCCAGACGGTTGTTCTGTAGGCCCATCTGTTGTTGCACATAGCTGCAACCGGCCTCCTCATTTCTATGTGAAACAATATGCCACGATAATTACGTTTGTGTCGATCTCCTCATTGTGTATTCTGTGCCTAGATGTTACCAGTAGTAGCATCCACTTCGTTTTTATTGTCAATTTTAATGGATGCTTCATTATCCCTCTTAGCGACTATGTTTGGCCCGCATATTACGGAACAAGTATTGCACATCTCTGTTCTACCTCCGCTTTAGGCTCAAACTCAGCGTTTTATTAGAAAGAACATATTTCATGCTTCAAAATTTTTCCATGACTTTCCAGTTCCTCTTTTAATTCTATTTCACGATGTACAATGTACTTAGAAGATACATAGAGAAGATACAGTATTCCACCCAAAAATGTATCTCAACATTTTTGAAATTTCTAACCTCTCCGTTACACGATGGAATCTTCGTTACTGATTGGTTCATCATTACTGCGGTACAAGCGCCTATGTCAACCTGCTTGAGGGCTAGCCAGTTGAACCAGATTCTGCGCATGCCTGGACACGATACGAGTTCCCCTAATGGAGGAGAGGATTTTGGCTAACCGCCCTGCCACAAGCGGCCATCAGTTGGGATCTTACCTCTCATCGGGGTATCTTAAACAGCGCTAGGAGGACGCAGCTTCTTTGAGGTCACCGCGCGGTGCTAGATTATTGGGGAGCGAGCTTTTGGTTTGTCTAAATTTAGTATACCCAACCTTGTAATATTTTGGGCTTTAACTTCGGCAAAATGTATTACCCTTCTCGCTCTCATATTATGATAGGTTATTCTCACTGGTCTGAAGTGGCCTTATATTTTTTTTTTTTTTTTGTGAGTAAGAGTCCTTTGTTAATATTTTTGGTATTTTATCCACTAATGGTGCACATTGTTAAATAAATGGGGTGAAGATGCGTTGCATTCTTTTATGGGTACACCTTAACCTGTGAATAGATTCCCGCCTTGGGCTTTCTCTTCAACTTGTATGTTTCCACAAAAAATTTGTTTTATCAGGGCCCAGTGTAAAATTATATTAAACTGCCCACCCATGATAATATCTTAGCATAAATTTTCCCCATAATCGTCAGCAAAGTTACTCCCTTGTAATTGTCTGGTGACTACTTTCTTCCTTCATAATAGCCAGCTGTTTCTGAAGGATTGGACTTTCGTTTCAGCCTTCAGTGTGTTCCTATTGCTAAAAAATGACAAATTAATTTCATTAAAATATTTATTTCTAAATGGAGTAGGTGGAAGGCAAATGTGAAGAAGAGATTTAACCATCAACGATCGTTGGTGGAATCATCTAAATGAAACATATCAGATGTTTTACGTTCTTTATCTTGCGTATAGTAGGAAGGATTGAGGAGAGTAAACAGCAGTGGTAGGGCCCCTACAATTACCAGATTGAGACTCCTCGGCAGACCAAGGATCCTGCTCCCTTAGGGACCAACGTCCTTGAGGAGATTTCCTTATACCCAGTAACTAGCCGAAGGCCAAAGATGGTAAGGATTCCAGAAAGCACTCTTTTCCCCTGACATGACACATTGAAGAAAATACCGAAACTTCCAACCCTGAAAGAGAGCACTGGTGCGAAGGATCATTGAAATGATAATGAAACGACTCGAAGGGATCGAATTCGGGGAATAAAAGAAGTCACTTCAGCATTCAACGCCTCCCAGAAAAATCGCCGAAAATGTTCATAGGCCAGTGGTCGGTCGCTGGGGATCGATTTCGGAACCTTTCGAATGTGCGTCACACACGCCCTTACTAGTTTTACGTACGTTGAGTAAGGTTGTATTTTATTTCACTCAAAAACTCAACGTCGATATTTTGCCGAAAAATATATGTTTTGAGGTCTTCTGAACTCGTCCCAAAGTACTTTAATAAGAGCTCCGTGCGCATCTGTCTTCCCCGCAATATCTTCCATAGAAGCTAAGTGAAGATTTAAAATAAATCTGATGTGTTCTATTCACATGAATTCTCTACCTATTTAGTAACAAATTACTCTTACAAAAGCGTATTCTTCTATCTGCTCCATGCTAATCGAGAAAAACATTAGCAGGAATGGTTTTATTACTTATTTCTTCCTAAGTGGAAGGCAATTAAGCGAATGCTCTTGTCAAAGAAAAAACCTATCGCCACACGATGAAATTCGATTATCTTTACATGGCAGAGTAAGAAACTAATAGCGTTTTAATGTTTGATTTCAAAATTCATAACAATGACAAGCAATATCTCGGAAATAGCTAACTCTACAAGAAAATAGTATAGGTCATAAATTCTATTTTAACGAGATCTACATTTTTTGTCCTATCTCCCACGGTTCACCAGTTATGCAAAAGTCTCCAGAATTAACAGTATTTCAGAGGCTATTCCCTATTTCAACATGTTAGAGCCACTTTTAAGAACATCAAAGTTTTCGAAAAATGTTCCATGTAAAGGGTAGTTTGGGGTTGGAAGATTTTCTTTAAATCTGCGTATCACATTCTTGGAAAATGCTTAACTTAAATATCAAGTCTGTTTTTTAACGAAGTTACGTTTTGATTTACGCTGTTCACTGATACACACACACACACACACACCTTGACTGAGTGGTTAGATCACTCCTCTCTCAACAAGGCGGCCCGGGTTCCATCCCAGCCGACTGCACGTGGGTTTAGTGGTGGACAAAGCGGCGAAGGGACGGGTTTTCTCCGGTTTCCCCGCCTTCACATTCCACCGGTGCTCACCTTCATTCCATGTATCTCAGAAACATCAACTGCGGTGCCATGTGTAGTAAAAGCGGGCTATTAAAATTACACCTACGCACACACACTCGCCCACATACACACACGGATCATTTTCTATTTTATTGTTATTTTGGGGACTTGAAATGGTTCATTTAGTGTGAAATCTTCACTTTAAATGGCAGTTTTTATCAACGTATATATCATTTTCTTAAATAGTTTTTATTTGATTGAAGTGCGATATATTAAAGATAATTTCTACAACTTTCTATCTACAGCTTAAAACCTTCTTCATTCGAAGGTATAATTGCTAAATGTTAAGCGATAGACGAAAGTGTACTAAAACAAATAAAAAATAGCCCTTAAAAACACAAAATGTATTGTTGTATTTCAATAAAAAGACTTTTGCAAGATACCCATCATTATTGTTTTAGTGGTTTAATACTTTGTAATTTTTTCTAAAATACTTTCGATATTCCATGGTTTCATATGATTGCATTCAAACAGTTTTTCTAAATTAAAATAATTATATTAATTCGATTACCCATATTATAATTTTATCTTTTGAAAAGCTAACCCCTTTTAAAATTAAATATTTTTATAATTCAATAAAACAATTATATCTGCCAAATTAAATCCATTTATTAAAAAACTAGATATACTTAAAACGATAAACATTTCATTAGATTTTTAAACATTTAAATATCACTATTCCCATTGCCCTCTAACTAAATGTGTAATTAGTGTTTCTGCAAAAGTTTATTTTAATTAAAATAAAACACAGGAAAATAAACTTTCGTAGGTATAGGTTGTGGAACCGTATTCTATATGTTATATTCGAACTTTTGTGTTCATATTGATTAAAATAACAACAAATTGTAGATGGTTAATAAGACACCTAAGAAACTGTTTTCGAAAAGGAGCAGATTTGTCAATGGAAGATGAAAGCCGGGTAGTCCTTATTACTCTTTCATTAAACAGAAGCGATAAAGCAGGTCCTCGTTTGTATATGCATATTAGCACTTTCATTATTAATGTCCCATTCCTTCACTTCTTCCTCGTTACTGAACAACTCCTAATTTATCTTCCTGCCTGTGGCAGAATACCTGTCCTGGCGTTTTAAGGTAAATTGATGCGTCCTTCGCGTGAAATGAGACAGCCCCATTTGTTTTTCTTGTAGCAGCGCTATGGAAAAAACAAAACAAAAAAAAAACTCTTTGCTTTTAATTTGTAATAATTAAATTCCCTTCCTCTTTAGAAAGCAGGTGTTCTTTGTTAGCACTCCACGAATAAGTTCCAAAGTAGTTCAACATATAAAGGAATACTTTTAATTGTTTTCTAATAGAAACCGTGTGTAGGACAGGAGTTGGATAGGTAGTCAGACTAAAATATTCAATGCCATAGCCGGGATTAGAACCACGGATCTCCCTGTCTATAGTCAGTTGCTCTACTACTGAGCTACCATGGCAGCATGCCGGCTGACTTGCATGCTTCCCGGTAAACCACAAGGTGATCTTAAATTAATTTGAGTTGACAACCCTTTGTTGTAAATCCCAGGATTCATAGTTTAAGCCAAAAATTATGGACAATTGTGATAATTTTAATTATTTTCTCACAGAAACCGTGTGTAGGACAGGAGTGTAGTTCAAGGCTATGTCGGCATGTTGTCATAATGGCTCAGTGGTAGAGCAACCGGCTAGAGACCAGTAGATCCGTGGTTTAGATCCCGTCTATGGCATTGAATTTCTCAGTCTGACTCTACCTATCCAATATAAAGAAATTTTATCTTCAGTGCATAGTGTATTACAATATGTGTTAAATAATTCATTTGAGAACGAGAAAGAGTTTAAAAATACAAGAAAAATTTCCAAAAGTATGTGAATTTCCATAAAAATGTTTGCTATGTTAAAAATATGTATGGAAAGCTCAAGATAATTAAGAAAGAGAAATACTGTTGAGGGCAGTTGGAAGAAATCTTGTGGGAAATAAGAATGAGAGACATGTAGGAAGAGAGAGGAAAACTAAAATTCTGATGTGCTCCAATCACATGACTTTCTCTATATCTCAGCAACAAATTATTGCTAGAAAGCTTATGCTTCTATTTACTTCATACTAATCGAGAAAGATTAGCAGAAATATCTTATAACTTGTAAGTAGAAACGAAATAAGGGAGTATCATAGATTAAAGTGATAGTCAAAATCTGGTTGCTATGTGACTTGTTTGTAAGGACAGGAGTTGACAAATTCCTGTATGAGAAAAGTTTGTTTTTAAAGCTGAAAACAAAAGCAAGGGACCAACTCCACGAAAAAATATATATAACATAAATTGTGTGTTTTAACGTTCTCTACATTTCTTGTGAAGTAAGTTTTTTTATCTATTTGTTACGGTTTAGGAGTTATGCAAAATTCAGTAAAATTCACCCAAAATAAAATACTCTTCAGGGGCTATTCCCAGAAAATTCAAAATATACACTTTGTTCGTCAGGTAAATATTTTTAATATACGATATTTTAATCAAAATCGTTTATGGGCATTTTTGAGAAAGTCAAAATTTTCGAAAAAAGTTCATTGTAAAGGGTAGTTTGGGGTGGGGGAATTTTTCTCGAAACCTTTGTGTCGCGTCCCTGGAAGACACTAAACTTAAATATCAAGTTTTGTATTTTACCGACTTTTCGATATTGAGCTATTGTATTCACGGACACACGGGCATATGGATACACAGGGACCTTTTTCTAGGAATACTTTTTTTAGCTAAAGGGGACTCTAAAACAAAATTTTCCGGTGAAATCTCGATATCGAATTTTTTGGTGGAGTGCAATACCTTCTCTATACACTATGTACATAGTAAGTACGTGTAGAGCAAGTAAAAATGATTCTGGAAGTCAGTGAGAAATAGGATAGCTGTATAGGAAATTGGGATGATTTTAAAAAATAAAAATTCACTCACGAGAGTGGTATGCAGATATGTGTAATAAGCAAGAGAGAAAAGGACTAGCGTGGACGAGAACCGGAGTAATACTTTTGAAAGGAATGAGGATCAATGAGTTAGACGTATTTTATGCGGGAAGGAAGACAGCATTGTTCAATGTTTAACGGGTGTAAAGATGTAAAATGGGGAAACGAAATCTGGGAACAAATAGGATAATATTCCAGGAGATATGGTGTTGCTCAAAAATTGAAGGCAATCGATCTAATGTCCATTTTAATGATTTTTTACTTTCTCTACCACATACGTTGTATATAGGGCATATATTGCATCCACTCAAAAATTCAATACCAAATTCTCATCTAAATACACGTTTTAAGTATGTTTAAGATTATGAGATATCTAAGTCATCATACAGTGGTGAGGTTCATGAGGATTGACCATCTTAAGCCTATTGTGTTCCCCTATTTCCATTGTACCTGCCAGGAAATATGTAGTAAAGTTATTTATACATTCTACATTTCTATACAGATTATTATAAATTAGGTAGACGAATAAGCCGAGTGGTTAGACCGTTCGCCTCTCATCTAGGTGGCCCGGGTGCGTGTGGGAAAATCTGGTAGGCGAAGCGACGCATTTATTCTAGTAACTCCTCAATAATCATATTTCTGTCATCCATTTCAATGCCATTTTATAGCATTTATTTTCTCAGTTTCATACCAGGCAACGGGCTGATCATCCATCCTGGCTTCTCTCTGATCCAGAACCTGGCTTCTAAGTGCTGGGAGGTGTAAATTTTGCATACTAGTGTAAGGACAGAAATAAAGAAATAAATGCAGAAGAATAAGCTTTTACAACAATTTTTTTTATAAAAAAGGGAGTATGAGAAATATATTACTTACAGGTCCTCCTAAACTTTCCGATACATTTTGGCGACTTATTTTGCCCTCTGGTTTTGTATGAAACTAGAACGCGTAACCAACAACCTCAAGTCTCTCTTTTGAAATGGAAAATGGAAATGTTTGGTTCGTCTTGCATGTTCGCAACGGACATTTTCCATACAACTCTTGATTGTGTCGTGTTGAAGAGCAAACACGGAATGCTTGCCTCCTGCTGATTCATGTTTACCAAAACGACATGTAGTGAAGCAGTTTCGCCTCAACCACAAACCCAAGGCAAGCATATGAGAATCAGGAACTCTGATCCAACCTCTTGGCTTCAGTTGAAAGAACTTGAAACCAACTAGTTGAGCCTTTACCAACGAAAATATATTTTTCCCTTTTTTTGGTTTACTTTTTCGTCGTATGCATTGATGCCCTGCTGATTGGGCCATCCAAACAGGAGTAGCTGCATTGCAGCAGCTGTACCCTTCGAGATACTCAATCGAATGTTGTGCAATGCTTCAACTGGGCGTTTCTGAAGATATATACGTTGTATGCTCTCAGCACAATCTGTCTACAAAACAAATAACGGTGACGTAACACCGTTTTTAATTCGGTACAAAGGAGTGTTATATACACGATGCTATTCAAAAAATCTGATGTGTTCCATTCTCATGACTTTCTCTACAAACAATTATTAAAAACTTGAGCTTCTATTTACTTCATGCTAGTCGAGAAAGTACTTGCTTCTTGTAGTAGAAGCGAAATAAGGGAGTACCATAGGTTAACTTTATAGTCAAAAGTTGGTTGCTATGTGACTGAAGTTCCTTTGTATGGACAGGAATTGACAAATTCCTGTTTGAGAAAAGTATAAGTTTTTGAAAGCTCAAACCAATAACAAGGAATATCTAAAAAACGATCAACTCCACGAAAAAATGTATATGACATAAATTATGTGTTTTATCGTATTTTAAGTTATTTGTGTGGTAAGTTTTTGTCTATCTATTATAGTTTACCAGTTATGCAAAATTGAATTAAAATCATCCGGAATATAGAGGTCTCAGAGGCTATTCCCAGGAAATTCAAGATCTACATTTTATTTGGCATGTAAATATCTTAAATATAATAGATTGTAATCAAAATCATTAGAGCTATTTTTGAGAAAATCAAAATTTTCGAAAAATTTTCCATGTAAGTGAAACTTTGAGATTTTCTTAAAAAGCTTCGTGTCGCATTCTTGGAAGATACTAATCTTAAATAACAGGTTTTTCGTTTTTGAGCCTTGCCGACCCCAGACACACACACCACGCAGGCGCATACGGAACTTCTTACAAAAATGCATTTTGAGCATTCATGTATTTCCAGTGAAATCTTTGTATCGAATTTCTGGCTGCAATACAATATCTTCTCTATATACATGTACATAATACGTGTAGAGAAAGTAATAAAAAGGGAGAGAAACAGGTCCATAGGTATGTATAAGAATATTTTATTTTATTACTTTCCTCAATTGAGGGCTGCCATGTAGACAAAGTATAACTACACAATTAATATTTTTAAAAATAATTTACAATGCTAAAAATAAATCGTATAATTAAGTACAAGTAACATATAGAATTAGAAATGATAAACTTCAAATCTAATACAAATAGCACATACAATCTTCTCAAATAAAACACTTTAGTAAGTTCAAAATTACAGAAAAAAACTTAATGAATCGTTATAGCACAAGCATTAAAATGAATGCAAATGATTTCTGAGGATGAGAATAGATCCTCTGATTGCCATGATCGCTATTGAATGCAGTAGGCGTTTATCTAGACCATAATCTTTCCAAAATTGGTGTAATTTTTTGGGGATTGTCCCTCTGGCTCCTATCATTAATCCGGTGACTGATATATTTTTAAGATTATATTTGTCCCTGTAAAAGGGAATGGTATATTCATAAATTGCCCTTTTTTCTGTTTCCACTTCTTCAGGTTGTTCACAGTGGGACTCAAAGCGAACCGTAGGATCAAGGATCGCTCCGCTACCATCAGATTTCTTATAAACAATGATGTCGATGCGCCTGCTGCTACCATTGTTGGACAAACCATGCACTTCCTCATGGACCTCAAAATCTTTTTGTCTCGTGCTTGTTGCAATCAAGCTCTTAATTTTATGATGTCTGCTGTTTCGCAGTACCTCTCCATGAGGGCAGGCACCCAGAACATGTGCAAGTGTTTCGTGCTCCCTGCCACAGCGGCGGCAGAGGGTATTGTTCTGGGACCTACCCGGTAAGGAACGTACAGCAGTAACTCCAGCAGTCATTTTGATAGCATTAAGTTACTATTCTAAGCTAACGACATCGTATTAACTACAAATTTTGAAGACGAACAGCAACAGTCAATCCATATTTTTAAGCATTATAATTTTAAAACTATCATAATGGCATGCTTTTGGAAGTATCTAATGCGAAAAAAAATTTCTATTGAAGATCGGATCTTGCATCAAGTTCAGCACTTTAATTAACTAGGGAAGTATATTACTTTTCACGAAGATCAGGATTTAGATACTAATATACAGATATATTAAAATATATGTGGAAAAATAAGTAGAAGATTAAAAAATCTGATGTGTTCCATTCACATGACTTTTTCTACATCTCAGCAACAAATTATTGTTAAACTGATTATGCCTCTATTCACTCTATGCTAATCGATAAAAAATTAGCAGAAATATTCTTATTACTTGCTTTCTTATAACTAGAAGCGAAATAAGGGAGTACTTTAGGTTAAAGTGATAGTCAAAAGCTGGTTGCTATGTAACTGAAGTTCCTTTGTTTGTATGGACAGGAGTTGACAAATTCCTATATCCCTATGAAAAGTAAGTTTTCTATAGCTGTAACCAAAAACAAGGAATATCTCAAAAACGATCAACTCCACCAAAAAAATGTATGTAGCATAAATTGTGTGTTTTAACGCGTTTTACATTTCTTGTGTATTAAGTCTTTATCTAAGTCTTACGGTTTAGCAGTTATACAAAATTATTTAAAATTCGTCCAGAATAAAGTAGCCTTCATAGGCTATTCCCAGAAAATTCAAGATATACATTTTGTTTGTCAGATAAATATTTTTAATATATGATATTTTAATCAAAATCGTTAGACATTTTTGCGAAAATAAAAATTTTCGAAAAATTCCATGTAAAGGGTAGTTTGGTGTGGGGGGGAGTTTTCTCGAAATCTTCGTGTCACATCCCTGGACGATACTAACTTAAACACCAAGTTTGGTATTTTACCGACTTTTCGTTTTTGAGTTATCGTGTTCACAGACACATGGACACACGAACACACACAACACACACACGCACACACACACGCACACACACACGCACACACACGGACCGTTTTGTGAAAATGCTTTTCTTGGATACAGGAAACCCTAAAACATGTTTTTACGGAGAAATCTCGGTATCTAATTTTTGGTGGAATGCAATACCTTCTCTATACACTATGTACATAGTACGCGTAGAGAAAGTAAAAATCTGATATGTTCATTCACATGACTTTCTCTATATGTTACACGAACTTTCCTTGCAAAATATTATTACTTTCTCTATACGTACTATGTACATAGAGTATAGCGCAGATATCGTAATGCACCCAAAAATTCAGTACCGAGATTTCACCGGAAATACGTATTTTAGGTCCTCCTGAATCCAAAAAGATCATTTTTAGAAAAATGTCCATCTGTGTGTGTGTGTGTGTGTGTGTGTGTGGCTGTCTGTCTGCATGTGTGTGTGTGCGTGTGTGTGTATGCGTGCGGGTGTCTGTGAGTAAGTGAGTCTGTGTGTATGTCAGTGGGCAGCATAGCTCAAAAACGAAAAGACCGTTAAATATCAAACTTGGTATTTAAGTTTGGTGTCTTCTAAGGATGCAACATGAAGATTTTCAAGAGCATCCCGCTACTTCAAACTACCCTTTACATGGAAATTTCTTTCAAAGTTTTGATTTTGTCAAAAATGACTCTTAACGATTTTGATTAAAATAGTGTATATTAAAGATATTTACCTGACAAATAAAATGTATATCCTGAATTTTCTGGGAATAGCCTCTTGAAGACTACTTTATTCTGGATGAATTTTAAGGAATTGCTCATAAGGTCTAAACTGTAAGAGATGAACAAAACCTTATCACACTAAAAAGTAGGGCACATTAGAACACATAATTTATGCTATCTACAGAGATGTTCCTTGTTTTGGGGTTCAGCGTTAAAAAACCTATAGTTTGCTCATACAGGCATTTGTCAACTCCTGGCCATACAAACGAAGGAACTTCAGTCACATGCAACCAGCTTTTGACTATCACTTTAACCTATGGTACTCCTTTACAAGGAAGCAAGTAATAAGAGTATTTCTGCTATTTTTTCTCCATTAGCATGAAGTAAATAGAAGCATAAGCTTTCTAAAAAAAATCTAATGTGTTCCATTCACGTGACTTTCTCTATATCACTGCAACAAATTATTCTATTTCTTCATCTAATGAAGCAAAATAAATATGTAAATATTTATATAATAAATATGTAAATATCTTAATATACGGCACTTTAATCAAGTGTATAAACATTTTTCCATGTAAGGGGTAGTTGGGGTGGAGATTTTCTTAAAAAATTTCGTGTCGCATCCTTGGAAGATACTAAATTTAAATACCAAGTTTGGTTTTTAACAGTCTTTTCGTTTTTGAGTTATTCTGTCAACAGACACATACAACCACACACGCAAACACACACACACACACACACACACACAATCACACAGACACACACGGATCTTTTTCTAAAAACCCTTTTTTTGACTCGGGGATCTCAAAACATATATTTCAGGCAAAATCATGACATAAGAGTTTTTGGATGGAATACAATACCCTCTCTATCCACTATGTACATTGTACCTACAGGCTACAGAAAGTAAAATACGGGTGGCTTGATCACATATTGATGACATAATTTACATATATATCAGAATATATGAGCTACTATAAGCAGAAGATTAAAACATCTGATGTGTTCCATTCACATTACTTTCTCTACATTTCTGCAAACGAATACTAAAAAGCTTATGCTTCTTTTTATTTCCTGAGTATCGAGAAAAAATTAGCAGAAATTGTCTTATTACTTGCTTCCTTGGAAGTAGAAGCGAAATAAGGGAGTAGCATAGGCTAAAGTGATCGTGAAATCACTTAAACGCTGGTTGCTATGTGATTCAAGTTACATTGTATGACCAGGATTCGAGAAATACTCGTAGGAGAAAATTATAAATATTAAAAAAACGATAACAAGAAATATCTGAAAAACGATCAATTCCACGAAAAAAATTTTGTGTGGCATAAATTGTGTGTTTTATCGTGATCTACATTTTTGTGTAGTAAATTTTTGTTTCTCTCCTACAGTTTACCAGTTATGCAAAATTCTTCTAGAATAAAGAGCTATTTTGAGGATATACCCAGAAAATTTAAGATATACATTTTATTTGGCAAGTAAACATCTTAAATATAAGGGATTTTAATCAAGATCTTTAGAGCAATTTTTAAGAAAATAACAATTTTTAAATTTTTTCCATGTAAAGGGTAGTTGGGGGTGGGGGGATTTTCTTGAAGATCTTCGTGTCGCAGCCATGGAAGATACCAATGTTAAATACCAGGTTTAAGATACTTTTCGTTTTTGAGCTATGCTGCCAAAGACACACACACACGCACATACACGGACATTTTTCTAAAACTTTTTTTATTCAGGGGGTCTCAAAACATGTATTTCCGGCAAACCTCGGTATCGAACTTTTGGGTGAAATACAAATACCTTGTCTATACACTATGTACATAGTAAGTGTAGAGAAAGTAAAAATCGTATTACTTTCTCCTAATAAAATTTATTCTTCCATCTCTCCACACTAATCGAGATAAGTATTGGCAGAAATAATCGTATTACTTAGTTTCTTGTAAGTATAAGGGAAACTAGGCTAAAGCGGTAGACAAATGCTTTAAAAACTGATACTAATTTTACTTTCTCTACACGTACCATGCACATAGTATATAGAGAAGGTATTCTATTGCACCCAAAAATTCGACAATCAATGATTTCACCAGAAATATATGCTCTGGGACCTCCTGAAACCAAAAATAGCATTTTTAGAACAAAGTCCGTGTGGTGTGTCTTAGATCAGCATTACTCAAAAACGAATAGTCGTTAAATACCAAATTTGATATTTAAGTTCAGTATATCCCAAAGGTGTGCCACGAAGATTCTCAAGGAAATTCCCCCAAGTCAACTACCCTTTACATGGAAAAAAATTGAGTATTTTTATTTTCTCAAAAATGCCTTTAGTGATTTTGATTAAAAGCTGTTTTATTTAATATATTTACATTACAAATAAAATGTATATCTTGAATAATAAACTCTGAAGACCTCTTTATTCTGGATGAAGTTTTCTGAATTTTGCACAAGTGTTAAAATGTAATTGAGAGACACAAAATACACAAAAAATGTGGATCACCTTAAAACGCACAATTTATATCACATATATTTTTGTGGATTTGACCGTTATCGAGATATTCTTTGTTACTAGATTTTTTTAAAAATACGTATTACTTATACTTTTCTTATACGGTAACTTGTTAACACCTGGTCACGCAAAGAAAGGTACTTCAATCCCATAGCAACCAGATTTTAAAACATTTGACTGTCGGCTTAGTCTAGTGTATTTCCTTACTTCCCTTCTACTTATAAGGAACTAAGTTATAAGACCGCTTTTGTTAATGTTTATCTGTTTAGCATGAGTAGATAGAAGAATAAGCTTAGTAACAATAATCTGTTACAGGGATGTACAGAAAACTCATGTGAATGGACCTCACCAGATATTTTATATAGTATGCTTCTGTCTATTCTCTTACGGTTTATCAGGTATCCTGTAAAAGTCATCCAGAATGAAACGGATTTCAGAGGCTATTCTCAAATTCAATATATATAGTTTATTTTGTATGTAAATACCTAATATATCCCGCCTATATAGTGTGGGGGTAACGCGTCTACCTCACATTCAAAAGGTCGTGGGTTCAAATCTCGCTTATTAGGAGTTACCCGGATAAGGTTTTTATCGGGGTTTTCTCTTATCCTGGGAAGATGAATGTTGAGTAGCTTTAAACTCCATGGACCGCGAAATATTTTGAGCATCAGTCCTCCAATGTCATTCATTTCCGATATGACCAACCAGCTTAAAGGACGTTAAGCTACAAAAAAAAAAAAAAAAAAAAAAAAAATCAGATGTGCTACACTCACATGATTTTCTCTAGCTCTTCTAAAAATTTCTTACCTAAGATTATTCTTCTTTCTACACAATACTAATCGAGATAAACATTAGCAGAATGTTCTTATTACTTAGTTCCTTATAAGCAGAAAGAAAATAAGGAAATGCACTAGGCTAAACCGATACTCAAATGTTTTAAAAACTGTCGTTATTCGATTTTCATTGCAAATCGCTTCCTTGCTTTACCAGTAGTGGAACAAAAGCAAAACAGACACTTCCTGTCTGAGAATAGTATGAGTACTCACAACTGAAACCAAAAACAATGAATATCTCGGAAATGGTTACCTCCAAAAAAAAAAAAAATGTGAAAGACATAAATTGTGTGTTTCGATAGATCAATATTTTTTGTGGAGTAAGCTTTTATCTATCTCTTACCGTTTAGCAGTTAAGCAAAATTTATTAAAATTCATCCAGAATAAAGAGCTCTTCAGAGTCTATTCCCAGGAAATTCAGATATACATTTTACTTGGTATGTAAATATCTTTAATATAAGGGATTTTAATCAAAATTATTAGCTACTTTTTAGGAAATCAAAATTTTCGAAATTTTTTCCATGTAAAGGGTAGTTGGGAGTGGAGGATTTTCTTGAAAATCCTCGTGTCGCATCCTTGGAAGATACCAAATCTAAATACCAAGTTTAGTATTTAACGTATTTTCGTTTTTGAGCTATGCTGTCCACACACACAGACAGACACACACATACACACGGACCTTTTTCTGAAAATGCTTGTTTTGGATTCAGGGGGTGCTAAAACGTGTATTTCCGGTGAAATCTCGACATCGAATTTTTGGGTGCAAAGCAATACTTCCTATATACACTATGTACATAGTACGTATAGAGAAACTAAAAATATATATTAATCATAATCATTAGAGGCATTTTTGAGAAAATCAATATTTTTGAAAATTTATCCATGTAATGCATAGATTTGAGTTGGAGGATTTCCTTAAAAATCTTCACGTGGCATCCCTGCAAGTAGCTAAACTTAAAATATCAAGTTTGGTTTTTAACCTAGTTTTCGTTTTTTAGTTGTCCTGTTCGCACACTGAGACACACAGGAGGGGGACCCTAAATAAGTATAGATAGTGAAATGTATTTAAATGTCCTGTTCGCACACTGAGACACACAGGAGGGGGAACCCTAAATAAGTATAGATAGTGAAATGTATTTAGATGGAATGCAAATTTTCTCATGAATTATGTAGAGAAAGTGGAAAGGAATATTTTAAATTATGACATTCGGTTATTACTCTAAGTTTTAAAATGTTGTGCTAAAGTTATGTAAAGTCTCACTTACACAACTGTTTTATTTTCTGATGCACACATTTTGTTTTGTTTCTGTTAATCTGTTTACAGCTGCAGTTTACCATTTCCTAATTATGGACATGACATTGAATAAATTATATTAATTTTGCTCGTGACCTAACGGGCATTCAGTTGCGAGTGAAAATGTCACTATACCGTGCGTTATATGCGTTTGAGATGTTCAAAATACGAATCACAATAACTGCTTAAACTTTTTATTTTCTCTATACGTACTATGTACATAGTGTATAGAGAAGGTATTGCATTACACCAAAAAAATCGATACCGAGATTTCACCGGAAGTACATGCTTTGAGACCACCTGAATCCAAAAAAAGCATTTTTAGAAAAATGTCCGTGTGTGTGTCTGTCTGCCTGTGTGTGTGTGTGTGTGTGTGTCTGTGGGCAGCATAGCTCAAAAACGAAGAGACCGTTAACTACCAAACTTGGTATTTAAGTTCAGTATCTTTGAAGGATGCGACACTAAGATTTTCAAAAAAATCCCCCCACCCTCAACTACCCTTCACTTGGAAAATGTTTTGAAAAATTTTGATTTTTTAAAAAATGGCTGAAACGCTTTTGATAAAAATATCATATATTAAAGACATATACTTGACAAATAATATGTATATCTTGAATTTTCTGGTAACAGCCTCTGAAGACTACTTTACTCTGGATGAATTTTACGGAATTTTGTGTAACTGGTAAACCGTAAGAGATAGACAAAAACTTACTACACAAAAACTGTAGAGCACATTAAAACACACAATTTATGTTTTATACATTTTTTCCTGCAGTTGATCTTTTTTTAGATATTCCTTGATTTTGTTTCAGTCTTAAAAAACTTACAATTTTCTCATACAGGAATTTGTAAACTTCTGTCCATACAAACAAAGGAACTTCAATCACATAGCAACCATGTTTTGCTGCCACTTTAACCTATGTTACACCCTTATTTCGCTTCTACTTACAGGGAAGCAAGTAATAAGACTATTTCTGCTATTTTCTTCTAACAGCACGAAGTAAATAGAAGCATGAACTTCTTAACAAACATTTGTTGCAGAGATATATAGAAAGTCATGTGAATGGTTTACATCAGATTTTTTACTTTCTGTATACGTACTATATACATAGTGTATAGAAACGGTATTATATTGCATCTAAAACTTTGATATAGAGATTCTACCGGAAATACATGTTTTGAGACCCCCCGAATATAAAAACCCATTTTTAGAAAAATAAGTCTGTGTTTATGTGTGTGTGCGTGTGTGTGAGCAGGATAGCTCAAAAACGAAAAGAATGTTAAGTACCAAATTTGGTACTTTAGTTCATTATCTTCCAAGGATGTGACAGGAAGATTTTAAAGAAAATCCGCTCACCCCCAACTACCCTTTATATGGAACTATTTTTGAAAATTTTGATTTTCTCAAAAATGACTAACGATTTGGATTAAAATATCATACGTTAAAGATATTTACCTGAAAAATAAAATGTACATCTTTAATTTTCTGGGAATAGCCTCTGAAGACTACTTTATTCTGGATGACTTTTATGGATTTTTGCACATCTGCTAAACCGTAGTGATGGACTGAAATTTAAAACACAAAAATGCAGAGTGTTGAAACACACAATGTATGTTATGAGTTGATCATTTTTATATATTCCTTGTTTTTGGGTTCAGCTTTAAAAAACGTATAATTATCTCATACAGGAATTTGTCAACTCCTGTCCTTACAAACAAAGGAACTTCAGCCACATAGCAGCCAGCTTTTGACCATCACTTTAACCTATGGTACTGCCTTAGTGTGCTTCTACTTACACGGAAGCAAGTAATAAGACTGTTTCTGATAATTTTTTCTCGATTAGCATAAAGTAAATAGACGCATAAGCTTTTTAATAATAATTTCTAGTAGACATGTAGAGAAAGTCATGTGAGTGGAACTCATCAGATTTATTTTCTCTTGCGGTGATTTCAAAGTGGCAAATAGTATTCGTACTCATCAATTTGCAAACTTTTAATTTGGATGACAAAAGTCCATACAACAGATTTGACGCACTTAAACGGAATCTGCTTTATATAGGCTTTTGTTTATTACATTACCTCATTCTCCTCCGGTCAAGGAACAGTTTTAGTGAGGAAATCCCTGAAGATGTTGTGGCTGAAATCGCCGGATAGTAATTTGATTCTTGCCCAGCAACAAATTGATTTCTGAAGTTTGGGACTTTCCAACTCCACTGCGAACGTGACCACAATGATCGCCCAACAACTTTTATCTAATTCCCTCTCGGGATGTAGCTTCTTATTTCCTCCCTTTACTTTTAATAAACTGCCAAACTTTGGGTCTTACTTCGCCTCTTGTCTTAAGGGCCCAACCAGAACACAACTTTCCGCCGGGGAGCAGCTTCGACTTGGCAGCCTCACGATTAACTGGCAAACTGAATTCTTGTGGACTCCGAGGGGTAAAAGCGCCGATTAATAGCCATTCCTAATATGATATTTTCTACTTTCCCTACACATATTTTGTATATTTAAAGTAGTAGCAGTATTTTGTTATTAAGTTTACAATAATACAATATTTGCGTCACACAGTCTCATGGGTCGGGTGACCGTTCATGCTGTCTAAAAATACTTGAATTTAGAATATAACTACATATCCATTTTATATAGAAATACAAGCACTAACCCATACACACATACACATGCTCGCGCGCTACGGCAACAGAACCATAGAACAATAAAAGAAAGAACACTCTGATATCACACACAAATACACTTGCACTCAAAACTACACCACGTATCAATACATATAGATTACTTAAACATCAAATTAGTCTATACAATATTTACACAAATATTTATCTCTTAGTGCACGAACTTTCATTAAGTATGTGCCCAGGCTTGGCCAGTTTTGGCTGTTTAGAATCAAATCCCTGAATGCTGTTCCTCGGCTGTTTGAAGCTAAAAATACTTCCGGCAGTAATGTTTTCCTAATAGCCTCCATCTGCACGCAATCTGCCAAAATATGCGTCCAGTCTTCCTGATACCCGCATAATGGGCAAATTCGCCTACCAGCTTCATCAACTACCTTACCGTTTTCCACCCTCCCGACCAGAGTCACGCTAATCCCGACCTTTGTTTCATACCCAATTTTAACATATATGTTTCTTTACCCCACCCAATTTTATTTTCGTTTTGTAACTGCAATGAGGTGTTTATTTCCTACATTCATATTCTATTTCCTGCCTATTTATATCACCTAGTCGTCTTTTTACTTTATTCATGACGTTTTAACTATTTTGGTTACCCCCTTTGCCAAATACCATTTAAGCTAATCTTTGATAATCACCGTTGTAGCCCCACCGTCCACCATGTAGTGTATTGAGAAGGTATTGTAATGCATCCAATAATTCAATACCGAGATTGCACCGGAAATAATACAGATTTTAGGATCCTCTGAGTCCAAAAGTAATTCTATAAAAATTCCGCGTGCGTGCGTGCGTGCGTGTGTGTGGGTGGGTGTGTGTGTACGAGCATGATAACTCAAAAATGAAAAGTTAGTAAAATACCAAACTTGGTATTTAAGTTTGATATCCTCAAAGGATGTAACACAAAGATTTTCAAGAAAATTCTCCCACCCCAAACTATCCTTTACACGGAAAAATTTCGAAATGTTTAATTAAATCTAACGATTTTGATTAAATCTCTTATATTCAATTTATTTACATGCCAAATAAAATGTATATCTTGAATTTTCTGGGAATAGCCTCTAAAGACCTCTTTATTCTGGATGACTTTTATTGAATTTTGCATAATTGGTAAACCGTAAGAGATAGACAAAAATTGTAGATCACGATAAAGCGCACAGTTATGTCATATACATTTTTGCGAGTTGATAGTTTTTTTAAATATTCCTTGTTATTAGTTTCAGCTTTAAAAAACATAATTTTTCATTGAGGAGTTTGTCAACTCCTGACAATAAAAAAAAAAAAAGGAACTTTAGTCACATAGAAACCAGCTTTTGACTATCACTTTAACCTATGTCATTCCCTCATTTTGCTTCTACTTACAAGGAAGCAAATAATAAGTCTATTTCTGCTAATTTTTCTCAATTAGCATGAAGTAAATAGAAGCATGAACTTTTTAACAGTAATTTGTTGCAGAGATGTAGAGAAAGTCATGTGAATGGAACACATAAGATTTTTTACGTTCACGTCCAGAATTCTCTGAACATTTGAAATTATTATGTTTTTAAAATGAGAAGAACTCTACGCTGCAGCGAATGAGCTGCCTTATCGTACGTACTCTGCGTTGCCAGGTCGCTAGCCCCACTCTTGTCATATTTCTCTCTCACTCGCACACAGAGCATACAAATCTGCTAGGCGATATAATGTTTATTCATGTGTATTATAAAAACTATTTGAGCTAAAAATCTGTAATTTTTACGGGTCTGCTACGAATATTACTCTCTATCTTCTTGAATTATTTTTTGCAAAATTTGAATATTTTGTCTTAGCGCGAGTAGTATTTATGAGAGACGGGATCACTTACTGCCCAGTTAAGCGCGAATACATGTCTACACAGCAGCACTCCGATTGGCTGCCGGCCTGGTGGCGCTGAAGGACAAACCTCATCCCATATGAAAGCCATTGTTGTAGAAGTAGGTGTTACCTATATACATGATAAATTGACTTTAGCTTGTTGTTTGCTAATTCATGATTGTAATTTTAAGTCACTGTTTTACTTTTCCTTTCACCTATTTACAGTACACATAGGCAGGTACCTATGGAAGTCATTGCAATCCACCCAAAAATTCCATATCAAGATTTCACAGAAATACATGTTTTGAGGATTCCTGTATTTTTCAGCATAACTCATAAACTAAGAGTTGCCTAAGTAAAGCTTGGTATTTAAATGTATAATTTTGTTAGGGTATAACACAAGCATAAGCTTTTTAACAATAATTTGTTACAGAGATGTAGAGAAAGTCATGTGAATTTAACACATCGGATTTTTAAACATAGTTTCTGGTTACTAGCAGTATTTCCTCAATAATAACAGTTACATTCATATTTTCTTTGCACACTTATTAAAATTAGCCTGTGGATTAGATACTGAAAATTTTTGAGTGAAGACAAATTATGCAATGCGGAATATCTCAGATGCAGAATTACCATTTGTTCATCTTATGTAGCATTTTGGTAATGAAGTGCCAAAAAACTTACTATGGAAGAGCACCTTGTTACTTTAGAAAATGTTTGATGATTTTAGCCTGTGAAGATTTATAACACTATAAATATATAAACAGAGAGATATGAAAAAAAAAGTCTGATGTGTACCATTCGCATGACTTTTTTTACATATCTGCAATAAATTATTCTATATACTTCATTTAATCGAGAAAAAATTAGAAGAAATAGTCTTATTACTTGCTTCCTTGTTAGAAGAACCGAAATAAGGGGTACCATAGGTTAAAGTGATAGTCAAAAGCTGGTTGCTATGTGACTGAAGTTCCTTTGTTTGTATGAACACGAGTTCACAAAGTCCTGTATGAGAAAGGTATACGTATTTTATAGCTGAAACCAAAAACTAGGAATATCTAAAAAAAAATCAACTGCACGAAAAAAAAATTATATAACATATATTGTGTGTTTTAAGGTGCTATACATTTGTTGTGCAGTAAGTTTTTGTCCATCTCTTACGGTTTAGCATTTATGCAAAATTACGTAAAATTGACCCAGAATAAAGTAGTCTTCAGAGGTTATTCCCAGAAAATTCAAAGCATACATTTTATTTGTCAGGTAAATATCCTTGATATACGATATTTTAATCAAAATCGTTAGAGCCATTTTTGAGAAAATCAAAATTTTCGCAAAAAGTTCCATGTAAATGGTAGTTTGGGGAGGGAGGATTTTTCTCAAAATCTTCATGTCGCATCCCTGGAAGATACTAAACTTAAACACTAAGTTTGGTATTTTACCGACTTTTCGTTTTTGAGTTATCGTGTTCACAGACACACGGACACACACACATGGACCTTTTTCTGAAAATACGTTTTTTGGATACAGGGGACCCTAATACATATATTTCCGGTGAAATTTCGGTATCAAATTTTTTGGTGGAGTGCAATACCTTCTCTATACACTATGCACATAGTACGTGTAGAGAAATAAAAAAAAAAAAAGGAGATGAGCAAAAGAGAATTAAAGAGGGAAAAAGATGTCTAGGAGTTTTCGTTCTTCACATCCTTCCTACACTGGTTGGCATTTAAGGGAATAGTCAGCTGCACGGGTCTGCTAATTGACTCAGCACTATTCAGTCTCTTCCAGGTCTGGTCTCTCTATGTGTAGGGGTTGTAGGCGTTTCAGCAGCAAGACTACACGTATTCAGTTGAAAGTATCTTCAAATGTTTTACTTGTTGAAACCTTCAGAATTCAAGAATACATTCCTTCTGCATCTCTTTTTAAGCTTGGCTACTTTTCTAAGGTTGTTAGGAGTGGGTCCTAAACCATTGCGTATAGCAAGAGTATGAGACCTTCGCTAATTGGAAAGTTGTTTAGGATCCAAACAGTTTTTAACAAACAGGCCTTGAATTTATGGCAGCTTCCACTTTCACTAACAATGCTTCAAGCGTATTTGTCTATTTGGCTTATTCGCAGCACTTTTCTTGATGGGAGTCGAAGTGGGATTTTCATAAAAGTTTTTTCCGTTTTCATGTTTTAACCCTTAGTTGCCTACATTAGTATACTATATATGCTATTTATCCTTTAATTCAAGTTTAAAACTGGAGTTCTGGTAAAAATATATGGAAATAACCCATAAAATTACTATATAAAATAAATAAAATAGAAAATAAAATAAATGTGGATCCTTTATTGATCATTTTCTTCCCAATTAAAAGTTTAAATTCTTCTAAACCAGTTTTCACAATGCTGCCAAAGGCACTACCAAAAAAGTGGTTCAAATGGCCATGAGTGTTAGGTGACAGGTAACGGACTGGCCATCCATTCAAAGCCAAATGTTGCAATTCAAATCCCAGTGACTGTGATAAAGGACGGGGAGAGCCCAAATAAAATAAGCGGTGTGATGCTTGGAAGTTAATGGAACTACATTTGACTGTAGTTATGCGGGTTTTTCTCTTTTTTTATTTAAAAAGATCACTGCAATTTTAAAGAAAAATTGTATATATTTTTACAATATAAAACAGTCTTGATTATTTGTCGTATATGGTTGAAGGTTAGTATAATATGAAATTAATCCTAGAGTACAACTCTATTTGTATAGTTACGCTTAAAACAAGCGGAACTTATAGGTACCGACAGGCAACAAAGAGTTCATTCATTGCATATGGATATATAGAATCTCTTGTTCATTTTGGTATAACTTTAGTAGAGGTACACCAGTTGTAAATAGTTTAAAATATTGTTGAAAATAATACTGCGTAGTAGTTTTTATAACATTTTGGTACTTTCACTTAGTCAAACATCAATAACTTTGTAAATAGTAGTATTAGAGAGAGATTTTCTTATTTTGATAGGAAAGCTTTACTTTAGCTGTTTGCAGCATTGGCATTCCGTTCATATTTCCTTTATGTGAGAGTTTTGATGTACTGCGAAATAGTGTTTGGAAAGTTAGATTCCATTTTTGTTATACTTGAAAGCAATTTCTGAAAAAGTAATTTTTTTTACACGAATGCCCCCTTATCTGAGAAACTAATTGGCACTAAGGGCCGACATTTTTACCACACATTTATATCTATATAGACCTTATGTTAACGGAAACATGTTTATGTATATGGATTACCAATTATTTTTAAGATTTAAAACTCTGTTATTTTTCAAGAGAAGCTAAAGAGTTTTATTTTTAAAAAATATACCTTTCCTTATAATCAATAGAAGTATTCTCTTTTCATCAATCAACTTTCAGTAAAAACATTTCTGAATACATCATGAAAAACTTAGCTCATTATGTTAAATAGTTGCCGAGGTAATGGGTCAAACTTTAACATTGGCAAGATAGGGCATTTCGTCTCCCCTTAAGCCTACCATGCGCTCCTAACAGCTTCAGCACCTTAACGTGGGAGAGGTGTTAGTTGTTAGTTTACTATGTATTAGCTGATTTTATCAAGTCGTAAATACATAAAACAAAGAACAGAGATAAAGAAGAACTAAATCATAAATAAAGAAAAGAAAATCTAGAAGTGTTAGCTCTTTACATAGTGTCATAAGTACGTAGCCAAGTGTAAATATTGCAGTGCAATCGTCACAGGAGTTTATTATTTATTATAATTTCACAAATGTATCTAACTTAATATACTATAACATGCTACTTTTAATTCATTTAATCAGGCTAAGTGCTTCCCAAAAATGCCTTGGGAATACAACATAAAATTCCATAAGCAAACAGGAAGTAACATTCTGGTTGAATATGGATTGATTTTCCGAGTGGGTTAGCAAAACTAACTTGACTGGAAACCACCCTTGGGCTATTCATTGCACAGATCCATTTTCGTTAATAATAAGCTTATATAGGAAAAATTGCATGCTTGATCACGCATATGGTCCCAAAGAAACCTACAGAGGAAACTATTTTTATAGTGGTTGATTACTTTAAAGTTCATTCTTTAATTATGAATTGCATATTTTAATGAGTGTTATATCTTACCTGCAGGAAGCTTTGTAGATGAAAACTTTCCGGTTAAAATAAATTTTAATTAAAGCAATAATACCACTTAGGCGTCTTAGAAAAACTTGCGTTATTTCTTCTCTCGCATGCTTCATATTAATAAAATGTTAATACAAATCATTAAAACTAGTTTTGAGAAAATAAAGCGTCCTGCGTAAAGCTTTGTTTGGGGAGGACGAATTTCTTTTAAGTATTTGCCTTGTTCCCCTAAAAGTCACTGACATAAATATGAATACCGCCTTACCTGTTTTTGGTTTTTCACCCATGATACACAATATTGTGCCCTAATTTACCTGCAGGTTGCGTCTCTATCTCGCCAGTCTGAATTATTGCAGGGTGGTATCAAGAGAGTTAAGTATCTGGCACAATTTTAAAGAGATGAATATACGTGGCCGCTTCACATCGCTGCCTGTATTGTCGAGGGGTTTGCACTTAGCAAATGAACAAATGCAATAATGCCGGAAAAATAACACGCTTGTGTGCAACTTTCCCAAGCTTTACAAGTCTTGCTACGTAATCAGGGGCTATGAAAGGAGTCGAGTCCGGCGGAGGTTATGCAATAGAGAGACCGAAGCGGCAGTTCAATTAGAATCAGCCTAAGCAATCGACAAGTGAATGTAAGATGAAGAGATGAGAGAAATAAAAAATGTTCAGCAGCTATTAAAATAGATATTTTGTTCTGATATCAAGAGTAAAATGAACGCGGCAATAGAGTACAAAAGTTTACTAGCTGAAATCCACACCATCAAATTAGGAATAGAGAAAATGGAGTAAGAACTTGAAATCTGTAATGGAGAAGCTGGAAGAAAAAATTAAATCCGGAATGTAGCTGAAGACGGAGATCTCTATCAAAATTTTCAGACAACTCCTGGTTTGAAGGAGCGCATGGAAAAGCGCGGTGGAAATATGGTAGGCCTTAATACCAAGAAAGAATAGTCGACGGCACCACCAATTTAGTATATGGTGACAGCATCTACTTGAAGCTGAAGCTGTCTCTGAAACAAAGGCGGTTGCCTTCTGTGGAGATTTCTATCAGAGGGATATTTAGGTAACTAGAAGGTCCCCTGCGTGCGAACATACCAAAAAGGATGTGGATACGCCACTTATGCGCGTCAAACCAGAAGGGAAGACTGCCGAAAAAGTACGGCCGGACCATCTCTAGCTGACCAGGACCTTGAGGCGCCTCACAGTCCTTCTAAACTCTACTGGCAGAAGTACTCTATCTCCGGGGAACCACTATCCGACCGAAACCAACCCAAACCAACAATTTCCTTTCGAAAGGCGCTCAAACGTTCAACTATGTAGATGTCAGAAGTACTATGGTGCTAAAGAGGTCGGAACCTGGCCTCTCCAGGGTGTGGAAGGAAAGATGCTTGACAGAAGACTTAAGTACTCCAAGATCGAAATGTCAGGAATGTCAAGCCACTCAAATACGATGGAATATCAAACTTCAATTTTCTGCCGCCAGCCTTACTAGATGGTCAGCTAACGAGGAACTCCTCAGCTGGTGGACAACCACCAAGGAACGGCGGCAGCAGTTTAAGATGTGAATCCGATGTCAGCGATGTCCGGAAGCATGTGTAGGACTCTCAATAACCAGTTCTGGAACCATCGCTTCTCTGCCTATCGCAGTCAGCTCTAGTCTAGGCTGAAATAGCCAGGGGAGAGAATGCAGAAGACAGCCCTGGGAATTTGAGGAAGTAAACCTCCCACCTAGCTACGCGTCCCAAGGAAGCTGTCTACTCTTTCGTGTAACAGAGTCGAAGCATGTAAATTTAACCACAGCTGTTACAGCACTTTTGGTAGAATATTTTGATTAAAAAAATGTAAAATTTTCGTACGTATTCTTAGCTTTAATTACAATAATTAAAAGTATTAAATCTATAAGGAAACACTTTTGGATAAATGAAATTAAGGAACAAATCCTTTCACAATATCCATTTTTGGCGACTGGTTTCGATAATGCTGGATGGTGGTAAATCATCCGTAGCAATCTTTTTCACAAATCCAAGTATTTGTAGAAACCGGAGATCCACAAAGAGATGGCAGCCCCACCGAAGAACTGTTAAAAATTCTTTTAAACTTTCACTGTCCCGTCTTCTCTCTGTATCAACTTACTGGAATACAAAATTATACATCTTAGTGTCATTATGTAAAGCTTCTGTTCATAAACATTTTGGTAAGTTGAATCCAAGATTTTTGCTAATCAAACAGTTTTTCGCTGTAATTTTTATTTACTCTACTATGTATAGGAAACAATTCAGTTTGAGACTTTACTAGAAATATTTGTTATGAGAATCCAGAATCCCCATAAAAGATACTTTAGAAAAAGGTCAGAATATGTGTGTGTGCACAGCATAACTCAAAATATAAAACTTGGCGTTTAAGTTGAGCATATTTGAAGGGCTGGACACAAGTTATCTTGATCTTCAAAACAATTCCCCCATCCTAAAATTAATCTTTAAATGAAAAAGTAAAAATTGGTCGAAAAGGTCTATTTTCTTAAAAATGCATATGACGATTGTGATTGAAATAAGACATTTTCATGAAGAAGGCTATATGTTAAATTTTCAGGGAATAGTGTGAAATCCTCTCCATTCTAAATTTTTCCATAAAGAGTAACAGATAAATAAAATTTTAAAACACCAGAATTTTGCAATCACTAAAGCATATAATTGATGGCAAATACATTTATTGTGTACTTAACATTTTTTAGGTATTTCTTGTTACTTAAAGTTTCCAATACTTATATTTGTTCTTTTCCCAGGTAAGCAAAAAGAACTAAATTTAAAATATGACGTAGCTGTCAGTTGTTTCAAAGATTTAACTATATCAAATGTTTTGCATTCCTTCGCACAAGTATTGCACCACTTCTGTGTGAACATTCATCTCGATTAGCAAGAAGCATATAGAATGATTAGCTTTTTACTTTCTCTACACGTAATATGTACATATTATATAGAGAAGGTATTGTATTCCACTGAAAAATTCGATACCGAGATTTCATCAGAAATACATGTTTTAGTGTCTTCTGTATAAAAAAACATTTTTAGGAAAATGTCAGCGTATGTGTGTCGGTGGGTCTGTGAACACGATAACTCAAAAACGAAAAGTCAGTAAAATACCAAAGTTTGGCATCTTCCAAGGACGCAACACTAAGCTAAACTACCTTTTACATGGATAAAGTTTCGAACATTTTGATTTTCCCAAAAATAGCTCTAACGTTTTTGATTGAAATACCGCATATTAAAGATATTTATAATGCAAATGAAATGTATAAATTGAATTTTATGGGAATAGCCTCTGAAGACTTCTTTATTCCGAATGAATTTTGCTAAATTTTGCGTAACTGGCAAACCGTAAGAGATAGACAAAAACTTACTGCACAAAAGGAAAGAAAAATATCTGGAGCCCGCCTGCGTAGCGTGGTGGTAACTTGCCTCGCATTCAACAGGTTGCGAGTTCATATCTTCCTTAGGGTGAATTATCCGCATAAGGTTTCTTTGGGGGTTTTCCCTTATTCTGAGAAGGCAAATGTCGAGTAAATTTAAGCTCCAAGAACTCCGAGATAATTTAAACATCATTTTACTAATTTCATTCATCGTCCGATTGAGCAACCAGATTAAACGATGCTAAAAAATGTAGAATACGTTAAAACCCACAACTTATGTCATATACGTTTTTTCGTGGAATTGATCACTTATGAGATATTCCTTATTCTTGCTTTCAGATTTAAAACACTTAAACTTATCTCACGCGAAAAGTTGTAAACTCCTGGTAATGCATAGAAACGGATTTCAACCACATCGCGACCAGCTTTTAAAGGATTGATCATCGTTTTAGCCTAGTGAATTCCCTTATTATCCTTTTTTTTTTATTTAAGTAATTAAGACAACTTCTGCTAATGTTTATCCCGATTATCATAAAGTAGATATAAGAATATGCTTTTTAACAATAATTTGTTACAGCGATGTACAGAAATTATTCATAATTGACCCCATTAAATTTTTAATAGTAGTTTTCTGAAGAATAGAAAAAGTCATGTGAATATAACACTGACATTTTCAATTTCTCTACACGTACAATATACAAAGTTTATAGAGAAGCTATTGCATCCAAAAATTCGGTACGAGATTTGGTCGGAAACGCATGTTTTAGGGTTCCCTGTACTCAAAAAAAAAAAAAAAAAATTTCAGAAAAAGGCCCGGGTGTCCGTGTGACTGTGAACACGATAACTCAAAGACGAAAAGTCAGTAAAACACCAAACTTGGTATTTAAGTTAAGTATCTTCCAATGATGCGATACAAAGATTTTGAGAAAACCCGCCCACCCCCAACTACCCGTTAAATGGAACTTTTCTCAAAAATTTTGATTTTTCCAAAAATGGCTGTAACGATTTTGATTAAAATATCGTATATTAAATATATTTACCTGACAAATAAAATAACTTATTGAATTTCCTGGGAACAGTCTCTGAAGACTATTCTGCATGCATTTTATGGAATTTTACATAACTGCTTAACCGTAAGAGATATACAAAAACGTATCACACAAAAGTATAGAGCACGTTAAAACACACATTTATGTTAGACACGCTTTTTTCGTAGAGTTGATTGTTTTGGAGATATTCCTTGTTATTCGTTTCAGTTTTAAAAATTTTACATTTTTCTCACACAGAAATTTGTCAAATCCTGTCCATCAAACAAAGGAACTTCAGTCACATAGCAACCAGCATTTGACTATCACTTTAACGTATGGTACTCCTTTATTTCGCTTCTAGTTACAAGGAAGCTGGTAATTAGACTATTTCTGCTAACGTTTTCTCGATTAGCATGAAGTAAATAGAAGCATAATCTTTTTAACAATAATTTATTGCAGAGATGTAGAGAAAGTCATGGGAACGGAACACATTCGATTTTTAGGAAGGGTCAGTGTGTGTCAGTGTGTCTGTAAACACAACTCAAAATCGAAAAGTCAATAAAATTCCCAAACTGAGTGTTTAAGTTTGGTATCTTTCACGGATGCAACATGAAGATGTTGAGAAAAATTCCCCCACGCCAAACTACTATGGAAAAAAAATTGGAAATTTTGATTTTCTCAAAAAATAGCTCTAATGATTTTGATTAACATATTGTGTATTTAAGTGCCAAATAAGATGTATATATTGTATTTTCTGAGAATAACCTCTAAAGACCTCTTTATATTGAACGAATTTTGCTAAATTTTGCGTAACTGGCCAACCGTAAAAGATGGATAGAAACTTGCTGCAAAAAACGTGGATCACTGTAAAAGTCACAATTTATGTGGAATTGACCATTTATAAGATATTGCTTGTTATTTGTTTCAGATTTAAAATAATTATCTCACAAGAAAAGTTATAAACTCCTGGTAATGCATAGAAACGGATTTCAACCACATCGCAACCAGCTTTTAAAGGTTTTGACTATCCTTTCAGTCCAGTGTAGTCCCTTATTTTCCTTCTAATCAAGTAATTAAGGCTATTTCTGCTAATGTTTATCCCGATTATCATAAAGTAAATAGAAGAATATGTTTTTAACTTTAATTTGTTACATCGATGTAGAGAAAGTCATATAAATGGACCACATCAGATTTTTAATAGTAGTTTTTGAAGAATAGAAAAACTCATGTGAATATAACACTGATATTTTATTTTCTCTACACGTACTATGTGCATAGTATGTAGAGAAGCTATTGCACCCAAAAATTCGATACGAGATTTCGTCGGAAACACATATTTTAGGGTCCCCTGTATCCAAATAAAAAGCATTTTCAGAAAAAGTTCCGTGTGCGTGTGTCTGTGAACACGATAACTCAAAAACGAAAAGTCGGTAAAATATCAAACTTGGTATTTAAGTTGAGCATCTTCCAGGTATGCGACACAAAGATTTTGAGAAAAATCTCCCCAACACAAACTACCATTTACATAATTTTTTTTTCGAAAGTTTTTATTTTCTCAAAAATGGCTGCAACCATTTTGATTAAAACATTGTATATTAAAGATATTTACCTGTCAAATAAAATGATTATATTGAATTTCCCCTGGAATAGCCTTTAAAGACCTCATTGTGAATAATTTTGCTGAACTTTGCGTAACTGGCAAACCGTAAGAGATAGACAAAAACTTACTACACAAACAATGTAGATCACGTTGAAGCGCACAGTTTATGTCATAAACGTTTTTTTTAGTGAAATTGACCATTTGTATGATATTCCTTGTTATTTGTTTCAGATTGGAAGGTTGTAAACTCCTGTTAATGCATAGAAATGGATTTCAACCACATGAAGGATTTGACTATGGTTTTAGCCTAGTGTATTTTCCTTCTTTTCAAGTAATTAAGACAATTTCTGATAATGTTTGTCCCCAATGTAGATAGAAGAATATGCTTTTTAGCAATAATTTGTTACAGCGATGAAGAGAGACATGCAAATGACCACATCAGATTTTAATAGTAGTTTTTTGAAGAATAGAAAAAAATCAAATGAGTATAGCACTGGTATTTGAACTAGGCAAGCCTTACACAGGGTGTAAAAGTAATGCTTACTGAAAATGAAAGCTACAGAAGGAAAAGTCCTACTTCCGGTTGAGCGCATCTCTCGCGTACTGTATGGAGCAGTCTGGCGTTTGTAACATGATCGCTGATTTATACGGTTAAATGGCGACTCGTTACAGTTCATTAACAAAGGGTTTCCTCGTTATTGTGGTACGTTTCAATTAACCGACCGTGTCGCTATTGTGAGCCACTCCGCTATCTCGACAGAGCCAGCGAGGTTGACGCAATAAATATGAGTTATCGTTTCTCTTTCTGACGATGACGAGGGTGGCATAACTATTATAGAAAGCCGAAAGGAAAACTGTCAAGCCAGCAGTAGCACGCTGCATTACCGATAGGGCACGTTTGGGGAATTACAAAGCCGGCCGTCCTTATCTTTATAAGTTCTCTCACAGCGGGGGCGAGGATTTCTTCGAGAGCGAGCTGTCTCTTTGTTCGCATTAATAAAGTTGTTCCGATTGTTATGAAATGAGCTTATCTCGCAGAGGCATTTTATGCACCACACTGGGAATTCTGAGAGCTTTGTCCACAATATTTACATTTTCAGCTAAAAGGGAATTGATTTTGTGCCTAACGCGGTAGAAGCAGTGAAATGTTACCAGTGTTGAGAGAAACTCTTGAGAACAAGAGAAGTAAAAGTATAGTAATTTAGATAGGTAGAGTCAGACTGAAAAATTCAATGCTGTAAGTAGTTAAAGTCCCCGGATTCATAGTATAGCCAACTATTATGGTCATTTGGTGTTGGATTTAATTTGGAGTTGAGAAATTCAATACTATGCCGGTATGTTGCCCTGGTAGCTTAGTGGAAGAGCAACCGGCTAGAGATCGGGAGTTCCATGGTTCAAATCCCGGCTATGTAATTGAATTTTTCAGTCTGACTCTATTTATCCAACTCCTGTCCTACACACGGCTTGTGTGAAAAACAATTAAATCCAATAGAATAATTTAATTTCAACCTTAACAAGCTGTTTCATGTCCCAATGTGCAATTGGGTTTGGATTAAATGTTGTAAATATTGATGATAAATGGAGGTTTCCATAGGCAGTTGTGCATTATCAAACCAAAATAAATCCCTGAGGAAGAACTTTCAAATAAAACTACATAAATTAGTTTAATAAGTTACATTGATGTTTTAATATCTGGCCTCGCATGGCACTGTAACGATAAGTGAGAACAAAATCCATTATACCACACAGAAACTATTTTGAGTGAACATCGTTTCGGCCACTGTGCTGTATTCCATTATGGTTAAATGAGCAAATCTTAAAGTCATAAAAGATTCAGAGATATACGTCATATTGAAAACATGTTTCCTAAAGCAACCCAGATACAATCGTAGTGGTCGCATACCTACAAGCACAATTTTGAAACATTTCGATGGCTGTGACTGTGGAAGACTTTTCGTTTGTTTTGCAGTTTGAGTTATGGTTTTATGGCTTCATTTTCTTAAATATTAACTCACAATATTCATACTTCCAGATTCTGGGGAAAACACGAATCTCTCATCCAGGAATGGCATAACCGCTCTTGAGTGGGTTTGTTTCAGGTATTCCTCTTTTTTCTATCATTCTTTACTTCAATTGGTCCATCGTCGTCATTTCCATTCCAGCAAACTTCCTGTCATTCAGTCCCTCTAAGCGAGTTGCATAAATTTAACAGACATTACAGTATAGATGAGCCAGCAAGGCGAGCAAGGATAACTCCTATTGGAGTTATTCTCAAAACTGCACATTTGATGATGAAAATACGACATGAGAGTAGGTATGAAATTTATCAAATAAGGTCTTCATCAGATATGCTTCCTAGGGTAAGGAATGACAATTCATAATTATAGGAATGCAAAAGAACGGAATTTCTGATATGGTCCTACCTGAAATCGTCTAAAATACCCCAATTGTTAAGACTTTTAATATCATTCTAATAAACGTCAAAGTGATACCCTTTTTGGGAAACTCTTGTGAAAGCTCTTGAAAAAATCCTTAAAATGTAATCGCTACACGGAATGAAATGTCAAAACAAACATTTTAAGGTATGCATTGGAGAATATTACAGGGAATGAACACTGTGACCTCAAATCAGAAATTAACTGCCGATTTATAATTAAAATATCCAATCCTACGTGAAGGAAGGATGTCAATCAATATAAAAAAAAAAAAAAACAGACGGGAGGATTACTTGTGTCAATAGATGATCCAAGTGGACAGATGATGATAATCTGATATTGCAGCGTTCTATCTTCTCTTTAGAACCCTCATTTTTTTAAATACAAGCAAGTAGTTCAAAGTTACTTGTTTGGAAAATAACAGTTGAAGTATTCTTCATTAAACCCGGTAACTTCATATGATCATATGGTGGTTTTGGCTTGAGAAGCAATTGATGGTATTATTACTTTGTGAATTGTTTTTATTATGAAACGAATACGCTCAGAAACTCTGATAAGCGCGCGCGCGCACACACACACACACACACACACACACAGACTCTGCAAAAGATAAGAGAATAGTCTAGATAAATAGGATTTTCCCAACCAACCTCTGGGTTTAGAAGTTGAAACTATATACTGTTCACGGCTCTTCACTCAAAATCGGGGCAAGAAGGCGACAGAAATATCAAACCTGCATCATCGATATTAAGACACGTCATAATTATGAATCAATTGTTGTACGGAGTAACAAAATTCAACGTGCATTGTACTGCAAATTTTTATGGCCACATGTCGGTTCATGAAGCTCGACAACACCTTGTTCTCTGGCAAATGGAATGATGACCTACCGCTGTGAAATATTTGTTACCATTCTAAAAATTACATTTATTCTTTCTAATGTGACAGTACTGATATTTAATATAAATAGGAACTAATATTTTATTTCTTCTCTATTATCTTTTTCTCTTGGTCTATAGTAATTATAAATTGTACTAAATACTACCACTGTGGGATAGGTAGAGTCAGATTGAAAAATTCAATACCATAACCGGGATTTGAACTACCACCTATCTAACTCCTGTCCTACACACGGCGTGTATGAAAAAGCAATTAATCCAATACCAACAATCCCTAATAGTTGGCTATGCTTAAGAATCCTGGGACTTCAGTACTTAACAACATTGTAAGTTGGGGTTGTCATCTAAAAGTAATTTGGGAACACCTTTGGTTTATCGGGAAACATGCGAGTCGGTTGAGAAATTCAATGCTAGGCCGGCATGTTGACACGGTAGCTCAGTGGCTGAGCAACCAGCTATAGATCGGGAGATCCGTGGTTCAAATCCCGGCTATGGCATTGCACTTTTCAATCTGACTCTACCTATCCAACTCCTGTCCTACACACGGCTTGTGTGAAAAAACATTTAATCCAATACTACTGTGTATCGCGAATTATTAGTCGGAGGCTTGTCAGGACTCCGGCACTGTATTCCTTTTTCTTCTGTTTTTTCCATAGTTGATCTATTAATTTTTAACATTTTCCTTTTAAAAATACACATTCACAAACTGAGAAACAGCCATGCCCAAGGCGGGACTCGAACCCTCGATCCCGTGCGCCACGAAGCACCAAACCTAGGCACTTTAGCCTGCGCGGCCACCGGGACCGACAATCTTCAATGTGTTTTCTTTATCTTTGTGCGGAGGTCCTTTTTGGAGCAGCATGCAGCGAATAAGTATCAAAGTATATTATTTAAATGTATGAAATTGCATTGTACAGTTCAGGGTATAGAGATTAATACATGTAATATCTTGAGCTACTTCCCTACGCTTTTATGGAGTTTAGTGAAGATAACAAAGAGAGTGTTAGCGTAGTCGGTATATTGGATCAGCCCAAAATAGCCAGTGCTTATGCTCACGCTAACGTTATTACTGTCCTTCAAGTATCCCATTATTGCCTGATAAATAAAGATAATGCAGAGTCGCGATATCTCGGACACAGTTGAGTTGGTAATAAAGTCACATTTTCCCCTTGCTGACCAAGAGTGTTAATATACTGCGTCAGGCTGATGCTATTAAGATAAAGGAAGCTGTTACTTCTTTCCGGTCCATAAACTAACAACCTCTCACATAGAGGATATGAAATTCCAACCATGATTGCCGATAAAAGCACAGAATACTCCCAGAAAACAATCTTATGGTATTAATCCTCTGGTAAGATTATATTTTTTCTTTAGATGGAAATGAACGTGTTCCACTGAAAGTTTAATACACGAGATCATTGATGAAAATTAAAATTTCTGTAAAACTATGGATTTTTTTTATTTTTATTCTGAATGTGCTTTGCTGCACAATAAAATAATTGGAAAACGAATAAGAGTTTGAAGTCGAATTCATTCTCTACTGCAGTTATTGTGTGTATGCATACTATATTTCTACAATAATAAATAATAAAAAAGTACATGCGAGAAAATAAAAAGTTCTAACAGCTGTTGAACATGGTAGTTCTACTAACAAGGCAACGTTAACCTTGATGGCGAACTGGCGATCGATTATCATGCCTATCATCAATAGCTTGCATCTCACACTCAGCTGCCGCTAGAATCAAAACATAAATAAATATTGATTAATGAAAGCCGGGAAAGAGTTAAACAGTGAAACTCAATTCTAAAATATAATTATATTCCATGACTACAAAAATAATTATATCATATATTAGACGCATACTCTTCTATCTACTTTATGGTAATCTAGATAAACGTTAGTAGAAATTGACTTAATTACTTGCTTCCTGTAAGTAGAAGGAAACTAAGGGAATACACCAGGCTAAAACGAATGTCAAATCTCTTAAAAGTTGTCACGTGGTTCTATGCAGGGCCAGGAGTTTACAAATTTCCGGATGAGACAAGCTTAGGTATTTTAAATCTGAAAACAATAACAAGGAATATCTCAGAAATAGTAAATTCCACGAAAAAACGCATATGGCATAAATTGTGGGTTTTAACGTGATCTACATTTTTTTGTGCAGTAAGTTTCTGTCAGCTCTTAAGAAGAGCTGAAATGCCCTATCTTGGCTATGATAAAGTTCGACCCAGAATCTCAGCAACTATTTAATATAATGAGCTAAATTTTTAGGGTACCTTTATGTTGATTGATGAAAAATATAATATATTTGTTGATTAGAAGGAAAGGTATGATTTTTTTTAATAAAAACCTTAAAATGTTATTGAAAAATAATTATTTTTAATTCAAAAAAAGGAATCTATTTACGTAAATATTTTTTGTTAAAATAAAGTCTATTTAGGTGCAAATGTGTAGTAAAAGTTTCAGATATTAGTGTCAATTAGTTTCTGAGATAATGGGGCATTTATATAGACAATTTTACTTCTTCAGAAATTGTTTTCAAACATATACTTAAAAAAAACCTAACTTTCGAAACACAACTTCACAGCACTTCGAAACCCTCAAATGAAGGAAAATGAGTGAAATGTGACTCTTGGGAATAGCTAAAGTAAAACTTCCTGATCAAAGTAAATACAATATTTCTTCTCTAACACTAATATTTACAAAGTTATTATGTTTTACTTTGTGAGTGTGCAAGAATGTTCTAAATGCTACTATGCAGGATTATTTTCAACAATATCATGATGCTACTTACAATTAGTATACATACATGAAAGTGATACCAAAAAAAGCGAAAGATTTGAAATATTGGTATGGAATTAAAACATGAAAGTGGAAAGAACTTAGGAAAATCCCATTTCATCTCCCCTTAAAATTTAGCAGTTACGCAAAGCTCAGCAAATAAAGAGGTCTTTTAAGATTATTCCCAGAAAATTCAAGATAAGCATTTTATTTGCCATATAAATATATTCAATATACGGTATTTTAATGAAAATCGTTAGAGCCATTTTTGAGAAAATCCAAGTTTTCGAAGTTTTTCCATGTAAAGGCTAGTTTGGGCTAGGAGGAGTTTTCTCAAAGTCATACCTCGAAGACACTAAACTTAAATAACAAGTTTGGTATTTTGCCAAGTTTTCGTTTTTGAGTTATCGTGTTCACAGACACACCGACATACACACACACACACACACACACACACACACACCTTTTTCCAAAAATGTTTTTTTTATATACAGAGGGCCCTAAAACGTATTTCCGTTGAAGTCTCAATATTGAATTTTTGGGTGGAATGCAATACCCTCTCTATACACAATATACATAATACGTGTAGAGAAAGTAAAGATGGGAGTGAATTTTAGCGCTTAGCTTTCTAAAAATTAGCGCTCACAGCAGTACGTTGGTTTAAAACCTTAGGAGTATTACGATATACAGCATAAAAGAGGTAAGCTTCCTATCCGAACCTGGCATTATTTGAAATCTCTTTGTGAGCAGCTGATTTCAAATTTACAATCATTATTTTCTCCAGAACATATCCGCAATTTACATTGTGATTAAGGAAGGTATTGTATTCCACCCAAAAATTCCATACCAAAATTTTACTAAAATAAATGTTTTTAAGTTTTTGAGTTTCTCAAAAAATACTCAGAAAATTTTTATTAAAATAGCCTATATTAAAGATATTTATATCATAAATAAACTGTATATTTTGAATATTTGGGAATATCATATGAAGACCTCTTTATTCTGTATGCGTTTTGCTGAATTTCGCATAGGATCTAAACCGTAAGAGATATACAAAAACTCTCTGCACAAAAAAAAAAAAAAAAAAAAAAAAAAAATGTAGATCTCAATAAAACATATACTTTGTCATATACGTTGTTTTTTTATTTTTTGTTAGAATGGACCAGTTTTGAGCAATTATTTGTTATTCTTTCAGTTTTAAAGTACCTACATTTTCTCAATCGGGACCATGCAAAGCGAACCGAACTTCAATTGTTTCACATAGGACCAGTTATTAAAAGAGTTCACTATCGCTTTAGCCTAATGTATTTACTTATTTCTCTTTTACTTACAAGGAATCAAGTATAAGACCAACTCTGCTATTGTTTATCTCGATAAGCAAGATGTAGATCTTTTTTAAGAATACTTCATATATGAAACAGCTGGGGAAAGGTATGTGAATGGAACACACCAGGTTTTTTAAAATAATCTTCCTTAATATCTTTATAAAAATTGTGTGTTTGAATCTAAAGAATCTTTTTTAAAAAACGTTTTTCTTCAAAAGTGAAGCTAATTAATTTTTAAAACTACTCTATGACTAATACCAAAATTAAAAGCAAACATTTTATTTCACACATTATAAAAGATTTGGATACAAATTTCTGCTGTATTTTTGTGGGAGAAGATTCTGAATCGGAAAATAACAACAAAAAAGCACCTGAGAAAGGTGGGTTCAAAGCTTGACATAGTCATTTAACTAGCGCAACATGTTGCATCCGTCCTAGAGAATAGAACATTACAAATAGGCACTCTAAATTATAGTGCATATTTTACCTCAAAAATCGACATTTTTTTGTCAAAACTGCTACATCACTTCTATGTCATATTAACCCTCAATGGTGGAAAAATGTCTTAGTTGAAATTTAGTAACCTCTCGTATGCTGCGCATCCTTTACCAATTTTAAAATTACAATTTTTATGTTCCATTTTCTCAATATCTATTGGTAACAAGTTGTTGAAAACTTTTTCTCATATTTGTTGAAGCTTAATAATGAAATAACACACATGAATTAGTTAATTTATTAAAATAATGGTTAAAATGTGTAAATTGTATAATCAATTTAACTTGCGTTTTGTTATTCTAGATACAATAGTTCCAGAGCAAATGAGGCATATTTACAACAGAAAAAAACTCATTTCGAGAAAAATGTATTTCAACTAAACAGCACACACATTTAACTCATCAAAGCTCTAATACACTCCATCATGGCAACATAACTTCAAATATTAACATAGTCATTTTCTTTTGAGTTATCGGAAACGATGCTTATTGACAGTTAAGCTCATTCTGCAAGAAAGACGTAAAATATATATGCTTTTATAGGTGAACAAAATGCATTTTTCTCATATTTTCCAGGTTTAAGTTATTTTTTAAATTCATGTGCAATTTAGGTCTCGTCTTTAGAGACCTCTATATGGTATTTTTGTATCTAATTGTCAATTTTAATAATTTAATAATGAAGTAGTCATACAAGTAAAAAAATTATTCACGGCAGCTTTGGTCATCTTTGGATATAAATGACATATCGGGGATTTACCCCGTTCCGAGGGCAGATAATGCCCAAGCGATTGCGTCATTCATAAGGAAACTTGTGTCACCGGCAGTCACAGTTAGAAAAGCATTTCCTCGAGTCAGAGTGCACTGCGTATTATCAAATGCCGAAACAAAAATTATGTACTGCTCCGGTTAAGACATGTGTCAGAATTCGGTGAAAACCTGTTCCCATCTGATGGAAGTATTTTGTTTTGCAAATTATGCGAAATTAAAGCCGCTGCAGGTAAAAGATTTACCATGCAAAAAAAAAAAAAAAGGCGAAAAACAAATAAATAAATAAAAATAAAAGAGCCTCAAATATTTCTAAAAGAAACTTGTTTCCACCTCATATAGCAAGTCATCTTCATTTTATAAACAAATATGGCAAGTGTTTTTGAATGAGAATATTCCACTAGGAAATTCAAATTACTGATATCTTGGAACGTCACGCTGGTTACATATTCCAGATGGATCCACATTGCGTAAAGACTAGTTAATTATTATGACGGTACGTTAAACAAAATACGTGAAAGTGTGAATGGGAAATCGATTTTCGTATCGATAGCTGAGACTTCTGATATGCAGGGTCGGTACGTAGCCAATGTAATGATAGGGACCCTAGAAGAAGATAGTCCCGGACAAATGTTTACATTCTCTATACGTACATCAAAAAGTCGATACCGAGATTGCAGCAGAAATATATATGTTTTAGGGTTCCCCTTTGTCTAAAAAAAGCATTTTCGGAAAAAAGTCCGTGTGTGTGTGTGTGTGTGTGTTTGAACGTGATAACTCAAAAACGAAAAGTCGGTAAAATACCAAACTTGATATTTAAGTTCAGTATCTTCCACGGATGCGACACGAAATTTTGAGAAAAATCCCCCCACACCAAACTACCCTTTACATGGAACCTATTTCGAAAATTTTGATTTTCTCGAAAATGCCTCTAACGATTTTGATTAAAATGTCGTATATTAAAGATATTTAAGTGACAAAATATATATCTTGAAATTTCTGGAAATAGCCTCTGAAGACTGTTTTATTCTGGATGATTTTTACGGAACGATGGACAAAAACTTACCACAGAGAAAATGTAGAGCACATTAAAACACACAATTTATGTTATACACATTTTGTTCGTGGAGTTGATCGTTTTTAAGATATTCCTTGTTTTTTGTTTCAGCTTTAAAAAACTTATACTTTTATCATACAGGAATTTGTCAACTCCTGTCCGTATAAACAAAGGAACTTCAATCACATAGCAACCAGCTTTTGACTATCACTTTAGCCTATGGTACTTCCTTATTTCGCTTCTACTTACAAGGAAGCAAGTAATAACACTATTCCTTCTAATGTTCTCTCAATTAGCATGAATTAAATAGAAGCCTAAGCTTTATAACAATACTTTTTTGCAAAGATTTAGAGAACGTCATGTGAATGGAACACATCAGATTTTTCTTCTAGCCTCAGAGGTTTTAGAGGTGGCCAATCACATCAGATATGCAAACTTTTTGATAAAAGCGTGTGTTTACTGTGGCCCAATGATGTACCATATGAGAACGTAATAGCCTGTTTTTGTAACAGACATGGCACCTTACATAATTGAGGCAGAGAAATCTATCATTCATTTTACAGTAAGATGGTGCATGTTACTTGTTTCGCTTGGGTTATACATCAATTTGCGGAAGAGATAAGATACAAATTTCCAAAAGTAGACAGATTAGTTTCCGTATTAATGAAAATCTTTGTGAAAGCTCCATCCCGAATTAGATATTTCAAAGACAAGGCCGCTAACGTAGCTCTGCCCCCCGCAACTCGATGGTGACGGCATGTATATATTATTGTGACTATTCTCAGGTAGTGAGAGAAGTGGTGAATATCTCTTGAACTATAAGGTAAATTGGCGTACTCTAAATCAAAATTTTCATTTTTGTCAAAAGGCATAACCAGCTTAGAGAAAAATTGTATGTCGTTGGGCAAGTCAATTGAGTTAGATGTAACAGATTGTTTATTGAAGGGAATTACCCTACTGTTGGGGAAAGGGCATTATTCATCCCATTTTTAAAGGGAAGGGAACTATTGGGAATCCGGATAACTATAGGGTTTACTGTTGCCAATTAGGGAGAACATTTATTGTAGAGTATTATATAACCGGATAAAAGACTGGGAATATAAATTTGGTAAACTTTCAAAATTTCAAATGGTTTTCAGAGAAGGACACAGTACCATAGACGCCGCTTTTATATTAGGCACTTTAAGGACGAAACAACTGTAAATTAAGCGGGTAAGCTTCATTGTGCATTTGTGGACTTAAGAAGGCATTTGACTCTATCAATCGAAATATATGGTACAAACTAGGCAGAAAGGGGTTATCAAGTAAACTGATTAGAGCATTGCAGACAATCTATCAAAATGTCTGAAGTCTGTGTAAAGTACGACGGTAACAGAGTGACGGAGAGCTGCCTAAGCTATAGGGGAGTGAGGCAGGGTTGTATTTTAACGCCCTTGCTATTTAATCTCTTTGTGGATGATATTACTGATGCAATGATAGCAGAGAATATCCAAGCACCAGTAGTAGCGGATTTGCAGATCCCAGCACTTTTATACGCGGACATATAATATTGTGCTCTACGACAGTAAACGGATTGAAACGAGAACTGGACAAACATAAGAAGTATTGCGATGAACGGCTACTTACAGTTAATCTGAAAAAGACTAAGGCAATGCCTTTCAAAAATGGTTCTGTTTATAGCAGGAAGGAGAGTTGGACATATGCAGGACAGATACTGGACAATGTTAAATCTTACATTTACAATGAACGGAAAATGAACAAAACACATTGACATCACGAAACACAAGGCAAGGGTGAAAGCGGCAGAAACTCTCCGAAGACGCTGCAAAATACCGAATATATCCATAGCCTTAAATGGAAACTGTATACGGAGTGACAGTTAGATCCACGATGACATATGGCGGAGAAATATGGGGATTGGAACAAACAGGGAATCTGGACCAAGTGAGGACTCAATTTTTGAAAGGAATTCTGGGTGTAGGGAGGGGGTACGGCAAACTTCGGAATAATGAGGGAATTCGGGGCACATAATGAACCGATAGAGTGCAAAATTAGAACAGTTAAATATTGGATGAGAATCGTTCACGGGAACCAATCCCTAATTAGGGAAGTCTGCTACCTTGAACAGTTGCAAATGGAAGGTCATACGACGTGGGCATCAAAATTAAAGAAAGAGTTGGAAAACATTGGGATGGGATACATTTAGATGGCGGGGCAGGCAAACAGGCGGAGTATTTGGAGAAAAATTAAGAACCGCCTCTGTGATATTGACAGACAGCAAAAATTGCGCAATGCACATAGAAGGTTTCATTAAAGTACAGCCTGGGCTAAAATCGGAGTGGGGTATGGAGCAATACATCAAAACGGATACCAAACTTATTAGAGAGGGGCTCGCGTGGATTAGACTAGGAGTATGAAGGAGCACGAAATTTTTTGATGAGAATGGTACGAGAATCTGCCCCATTTGTGAGGAGGAAGAGTCGTGGACTCGCATCTTGGCAAGTTGTAGGGGTATGGAGGAATGAAGGGAAACATATTTACCACGATTCTTTACCACCGCGAATGTAGGGCTAGAAGCATGTTGGACGTTACTGGCAGGCACGGAAAACATGGACGGGCTAGGTAAACTTATACTTAAGGCAAGAGAGCTGAGATTTGAGGAGGCTGGTAATAGACAAGGGGGGGGCGGAGGAATAAGATCAGCTAAACAAAAATGACTACAATGTTCTACATACATATATATTATGTCATACTTAGGTCACTGTTGTGCTATGGTTTTATATATGGTGTATATATTGTGTGTATATATATTTCTTTTAAGTGTAATTGTCTATTATAACAGGGTGCATTTATTAAAGTATAGTCTGTGCTGTAAAATTAAATTGCTATATTTGAATATCTTTGTATTTTTATTTTCGGGTTCACTCTTAATTCTTTATTATTGTTTTAATATTGCTTTTGATTGTGTATTACCTTTGTCTTTTTATTTTCCTGTTTACCCTTTTAATTCTTTTTTGTTGTTTTAATATTGCTTTTAATGTGTATTACGAAAGCACGTACGGTCTGTGGACCCGTGCGATTGTCGAAATTCTATGTATGATATTGTTATGTCAATAAATATACTTATTCATCCATTCATTCATTCATAGTTAGGAAAGTTGAAGACTGCATACAAATATAAAAGATGAAATTGTGGACATATGTGTAAAATTAAATTGCTATATTTGAATATCTTTGTATTTCTATTTTCGAGTTCACTCTTAATTCTTTATTGTTGTTTTAATATTGCTTTTGATTGTGTATTACCTTTGTTTTTTTTTATTTTTCTGTTTACCCTTTTAATTCTTTGTTGTTGTTTTAATATTGTTTTTAATGTGTATTACAAAAGCACGTACGGTCTGTGGACCCGTGCGATTGACGAAATTCTATGTATGATATTGTTATGTCAATAAATACACTTATTCATTCATTCATTCATTCATAGTCAGGAAAGTTGAAGACTGCATACAAATATAAGAGATGAAATTGGGGACATATGTGTGACATTTTAACACAAGCAAACTTCAGGGTTGACATTTTGGAAGAGGATTTAATGCCATTAACGTTGGATTTTTCAAATATGCTCCGTTACATCCGTAGTGTCTCCCAGTATAAAACAGTGCTGACAATCCCAGATACATGATTTTTGAAAACGTGAGTATGGCAATGCTGACTAAGGTAGGCCTACTTAATATTTTGTTTTATAGAATGGCTTACTTAAAAATTATCTGCAGTAATAAGAGGCTGCCATGCTAAGAAAATTATAATTTTAACAATACAATTACTCATAAGAGATAATTAGGTTTAATATTATTTTTTTGATTTAATTTAGAATTTTCATTACTTTATAGGTAATTTTTCCCCTTTTTTAAGGTCGTCAAGTTCTGGGACCTACTTATGAAACTATATTTTTTCCTCCTTTTTAGTATTGATTGAGTGTTACAAAGAAGTGACGAAATTTTATGAGAATATTAGGAGTCGCCAGACAGAATATTCACTTTAATTGCAACATAGGGAAAATGATATGCTTTTTTAAAATATATATCTGAGGTTCAAAAAGAAAATACAATACAGAGTGCCCATAAAGTAAGTATCCATTTTGCGTAAAATGTTCATCTGGATTATTTTTGTTCAGGTACATATACATCACGATGTTGGCAACAAAAGAATCCATTGTGAAATATCATTTCAGTTGGGAATTCTATGATAAGGCTCAGAAGCTGGTTCAGAGGAGGTCTAGCAAGGACCCATTAAGAGACGTGGTATTCGACAGCTTATAAACAAATTCAGACACAGGTTCTGTAGCTAATGGGAGATGATTACCGCTCAGCCTAAAATCTTTACAGAGTATGAGGAAACCTATCGAAAGATGTCAAATGGCACCCACCCTTCGGCTGAGTCGTGAGCTAGCCGAAATCCACCATATGGAAAGTGCTTCACTACATCCTTAAAACGAGGTCATATCATACATCCAGGTGCTTCACAAGCTGGAAGATGAAGATTATGCAGCACGAACGGCCATGATCATAATTTGTTGAACTACGAAGCGACTTTTAATGTGTGTAGATCTCACCCAGTGAAAACGGAACTCCCACAAAGCCAATGTGTGCTTTTGGTCTCAAGAAGGATGGAATTTATGGCCCGTTTATATTTGCCGAACGGACAGTTCCCGGAACAATCTACATGGACATACTGCAGTTGTTCCTGGAGCCAAAGTTGCAATAGAATTACTACCTTGACTCTGTGATTTATCAACAAGACGGCGCACCACACCACTGTGCCTGTGCCGGACTACCGAACCAGATTTTACCTAACAGATGGATAGAAAGCTGCAGATCATACGTGGGCTCCCCGCTGGACTCATAAACATGGGATTTCATCAAGGGTATATGGTACCAGGGTGTCACATTTGGATGAGCTGAACGGTGGATAAGAGAGGAATGCTTGCTAAAATCTCCTCATCTATTACAGCGCGTGATGTGCAACAACAATGCGATGGGAACACCGTGTTGACGATAAAGGTGGACATGTTGAACAGCATTAGGCCAACCCTACTTCTATGTAGCTAAATATAGTGTTTAGTTTTCTGTAGCATGAAGGAAAATCTTGCATTGCTTACCAATAGCCATATTTATTTCAGGTTTTATTTGTATTTTTGATAGCCTTCTTTGTAAGAGTAAGTTTTTTCCGTCATTTCGAGTTTTTATATAATTAACTCTCGGTTATTTTTTGAGAAGATAGAATTTCGTTGCGGTTTTGTTTTCATTAGTCGATTTTTCATATGGCGACGAGCGGTTAAATTTTGTGTCAATAACCTGTTTTAGCAACGAAAAATGTTTGCAGGTAACCAAGGAAAATTTTGAAACCTTTTTACACTTCTCCCTCTGACTTCGTCAGGGAAGAACGTCCTCGGGATACTAAGTCTGATTTTTTTTTATAGTGTTTAAAACCCGCTTTTACTACTTATGTCACCGCAGGCAAGTACTGCATTTTCTCATCAGACTGGAAGATTAAGGTGATAAAAATATTATTGCTTCCAAGTCGGAGAATACACCAGTTATAATTTTTGACGAGATAGTTGATTTTTCCGGGGAATTGAGAAAGACATTGTCCGAAACATTTTAGTTCGAACTAGAAAGAAAGACATTGTAAGCAAGGCAAAGATACGTAGTAAAGCTTATATTTTTCGACGGGAATAGAGGAATTTCTTTGGGAATAAATTCATTAATTTAGAGTTGATTTTTAGTTATAAAAGAAAGAAGACTATTTTTCAAAGTTGAAAATGTAAAAAGTTTTGAATAAAGGCGAACTGTGTTTCAAAGAAACGGAAATGTTGTTCTTAGACCAAGTAAATCCGTGGACCATGTACGCCCATGAGTAAAAGAGATTCTCAAGAAGTGTTCCACCGTTTGATCTAGATCAAACCGGGCTAGCAGCCATTCACTAGAAACCCTGCTGCAAGATCAGCAATTTGAAAATGGATACTTTATGTCACCCTGTATATCCTGATCCTGTTGTGGTTTTTCTGAGAAATGTGTTACGCTAATTCAAAATCATTATTTTTCTTTTGCGCAATGATTTCGAAAAGATGAAATACTAAACTGCTATCCAGTATGACAGAAGTAGCTGTTTTGTAAATTGGTGTTTGTGTTACTTGGAAGCATATCTATTTAATGCCTCCATTATTTCTTACAGATGTTGCGTAAATAGTTAAAGTGATGTCTAGAGGGGGGCACTTGTGTGAAGCATTATGTTATTTTTTGGTTTGAAAATAAGCAAAATTAGAAACACTGTGAACATTTTTAATCTGATGTGTTACATTCACATGGTTTTCTCTACATATCTCTAACAAATTATTGTTAAGAAGCTTATGTTTCTATTTACTTCATGCTAATTGAGAAAAAATTAGCAGAAATAGCCTAATTACTTGCTTCCTTGTAAGTAGAAGCGAAATAAGGGAGTACCATAGGCTAAAGTGATAGTCAAAAGCTGGTTGCTATGTGACTTGAAGTTCCTTTGTTTGTATGGACATGAGTTGACAAATTCCTGTATGAGAAAAGTATGATTTTCAAAGCTGAAATCAAAAACAAGGAATATCTAAAAAACGATCGACTGCACGAAAAAACGTATATTACATAAATTGTATGTTTTAAGGTGCTCTACATTTTTTGTGTGGTAAGTGTCCATCTCTTACGGTTTAGCAGTTATGCAAAATTCTGTAAAATAAATCCAGAATAAAGTAGTCTTCGGAAGCTATTTCCAGAAAATTCAAGATAAACATTTTATTTGTCAGTTAAATATCTTTTAATATATGATGTTTTAATCAAAATCGTTAGTTATTTTTAATAAAAAGAGAATTTTCGAAAAAAGTCCCATATAAAGGGTAGTATGGGGTGGGGGGGATTTTTCTCAAAATCTTCGTGTCGCATCCCTGGAGGATACTAAACTTAAATATCAAGTTTGGTATTTTACCGACTTTTCGTTTTTGAGTTATCGTGTTCACGGACACACGGACCACACACATGGACCTTTATCTGAAAAGTCTTTTTTTGGATACAGGGGACCCTAAAAATATGTTTCCGGTAAAATATCGGTATCGAGTTTTTGGGTGGAGTGCAATAGCTTCTCTAAACACTATGTACATAGCACGTGTAGAGAAAGTAAAAATAAGCGGCAATGGAAATATAGTACCTCCAAGAATTGTCAGTTATAGGTTTCATGGCATAATGAGTTTGAGCTTGTTGAAATACTCGTAATTTCTTTTAAAATGAGCAATATTGTGCAGCCACACCCTTTTTGGTTTCATTTGCTGTGCGCCGGACATGGCAGACTATAACCTGATCCCCACTTCTGACACCGTATTTCCTTGTTCAAGGAAGAGAGCACCACGCAATATACAACATGCACTTTCACCAGGCCAAGCGAAAGAGCTTCTTCACTCCATCCAATCTCATCCCATAAAACCCCAAAAAATGTTTGTCTTAGCGCACAAACAAGATACAAAAAGCAACGAATAAATTTTCATTATAGTGCAACTGAGGAAGGTAATTGGGCAATTAATCTTTTTACCCGGAGATTTTGAAGAAGAGAAAGAACTAATGCTCAGCAGCAACGTACTAGCCCGTGAGAAGGTTGAAGGGTAGGGTAAAAATCTCTTACAGCACGAAGTTGAAGGTTTTCAATCCGTCCTTTGATTTACACCAGACGTAAGATTTAATGAATGATAGGGAGATTGGCTTGTAGAGTAAAGCCAAAAGTTTACACGATTGCAGAGCAAAGGTAGCAAGTCAGTTTTTTACTTTCTCTACACGTACTATTTACATAGTGTATAGAGAAGATATTGTATTGCACCCAAAAGTTTAATGTGGAGATTTCAACGGAAATACATGTTTTGGGACCCCCTCTACACAAGAAAAACATCTTTAGAAAAATATCCGTGTGTGTATCTGTGTGTCTAGTTGTGTATGTGTGTGTGTGTGTGGGGGGGGGGCAGCATACCTCAAAAACAAAAAGTCTTTTACATACGTGCGAAGATTAACAGCCAAGGTTAATTGATAAACAGTTAATTATTAAAAAAATCCGAGCTACACAACCGTGATTTATGTGTAAAATGTTCACGCCTGGCGTTTCTGGCAACACTTTGATTGCTATCTTTTCAAATGCAGCTTAACAACAACCACCGGGCAAGCTTAAACTATATGAAAAGTAATTAATTCACACAGAGTATATAAAGCAAATATTTTCTGGCGTTAACCATTTCCTAAATATTCTTGATATTTGTTTGAATTGTCCAATTCTTTATACCTTTCTCCTTCCTGAAAATTACTATTAGATTAATCTTTATTTTATCTATCTAATTTTAAAAGCCGTTACATAGCGACCAGCTTTGAAAACATCTAATTTGTTCCATTCCACCTATTCCGAAACAAACTACTAATACAAAAAGTTATTATTTTACATCATACTAATTGAGTCGAGCATTATCAGAAATTGTCTTTTTAGGTGCTTCTTTCTGGGCTAAAGCGACAGTCAACTCTTTTAAAAGTTGATCGCTATATGAGCAATTGAAATTCAGTTCGCTTTGCAAGCCTAACACTTAAACAAAGGAGAGATGAAACGAAAGTTAACTTCCCGTTTGAGAAAAGACACATAGTCTAATTAACTAGCAAATAATAACTAGGAATGTCTTGGAAACGGTGAACCCTACAAAAATATGTATATTATATAAAATATATATTTTATATATCTTTGTGGTTTTAACGACACCTGAATTTTTGTATAGTAAGGTTTAGTCTATTCTTTGCAACTGGCCAGTTATGCAAAATTATTCTAGAATTAAGAGAATTCAGAAGTTATTCCAGAAAATTCAAGATATGCATTTTATTTATCATATAAATATCTTTAATACAAGGTATTTTAATCACTATCGTTAAAGCCATGTTTGAGAAAAACAACATTTTCAAAACAGTAGTTTGGAGTGATTTTTTTTAAATCTTTGTGTCGCATTCTTGTAAAATATCAGACTTAAATACCAAGTTTGGCATTGACGGTATCTTCTTTTTAAACATATACTTAGGCACGATTTTTTAACTCAAGAGGCCTCCAAACATATATTTCCAGTAAAATCTCAACATAGATTTTTTGAGTGGAATGCAATACTTTTTATATTTCTACACTGTGTACATAATAAGTGTTAGGAAAATAAACAAATTCACTATAGCTTTAGGTTATTTTGTTCCTCTTGTATTAAGAGAGTTCAATAAATCCTTAGAAAAGCCAAAAAATTACACTCGAAGTGTCGAAACAACGTTGTATTTAGTGACCGTCCACTCTTGCTAGATGTCGGTTAAAGTTGTGGTTATATCTATCACGCGTTTTCAATGCCATAGGCGATTGAAACAACAGTCTTATTCAGAAAGATGGAAAAAACTAATTTAGTGCTTTGATTAAACACTTCTATTTAAAAGGGTTAAGTCTGAAAGAGATAAAAGCCAAGATGGATGAAGTTCATGGCAAACCTGCTACTGCGTTTGCAATAATTTAAATGAATTTAAACATGGCGATACATCCAGTAATGATGAACAATGTTTCGGATGTCCAGTAGGTGTGACTTCCTCCAAAATTATTGACAAAACCCAGGATATGGTTTTGAGTGATCGACGTATCAAAGTTCGCGAAATAACACCGACTGCAGACATATCACAAGGTATAGTGATCTCAATTTTGCACCAAAAATTAATCTGACAAAGACCTCGGCAAGATGGGTGTTTGCTCTTAATGGAGAATAAACACAAACGTGTGATCGATTTGGAAGCTGATTTGTATTTTCCAAGGAAATCATGGATGCACTACTATACTTCACCGGCAAAAGTACGCCGAAACATGCTTTTAAAGCTGAACCGTACCAGAAGAAGTCAAAGGTGATGGGCATCTACAGACAAGGTGGTAACCTCGGTTGTTTTGGGATCCACGCGGAATCATCCACATTGATTACTTACAGAAAAGAAGAACAATGAATGCAGAGTATTATACATTGTTATTTTACAGGTTGAACGGAGGAGTTAAGAAAAAACGCACTCATCTGGTAAGGAAAAAGTTTCTCTTCCATCAAGACAATGTAACAGTGTTCACCTGCGCGTTTAGATGGCGAAAATTGCAGAATTAAGGTTAAATTACTACACCAGCCACCGTATTCACTAGATTTAGCCTCCAGCTACTTTTTTATGTTCAAACTTAGAAAAGTGACTCAGTGCTTAACAAAGAGATCATCTCTCAAACAGATGTCTATTTTGAGGACCTTCAGAAATCCTACTTTTTGGAAGGCTTAAAACAATTGGAAAAACACTGGGAAAAGTGTATTGAGCAAAATTGAGATTATGTTGACAATAAAAAAAGCAATTACCAAAAATATTTGCTTTTCTATCTTTTTCTAAGGACTTATTGAACGACCCTCGTTACAAGACGCGTGCAACTGTGAAATGAAGATTTATCTCCGTTAAGAACAATTAGTGCACTAAACTTTGCAGTTTAGATGTTGCATGCAAAGCCGGGAACCACTTTTTGTGCTCAAGGAGAGAAGCATGACGTAGCTTCAAATAATGTACTCATTGGAGTCTTGTGGCATTCATTAGCAGCTGTTTGGAAAACGAAATATTCGTGGAATGATTGATTATTGAAACATATCTTTGTTTACGTTAGTTCATGCTTAAACTATTTTGTACAATATGAAAATTAAGCGAAATATTTGAAGAAATGTTTCCCCTGGAGCTTGATGTACGATCTACCAGCATCAGGAAAATAGACGCACAGGAATACCATGCAATATTGCCTGTGCCTAACATTTCCTGTAATAAATCTTCCTGTCGTTGACGTAGCGTATTCATCTATTTTAACGAGGTGTATCTTTCGTGGTTAGTGTAACACTTTGCCAAATTACAGTGTAACTTATTATCCTGTCCTCTAGCGTTAAACTTTGGAAGATGTGGGATACTTGCATAAACTTTAAAGAACACCTATTCATTTCGATGACAAACTGGTCGTAACTGGTGACGTATAATGTATGTGTCAAATGATTCTTAGAGAAAGAACATTTAAAATGATTGCCATTAAATCCCTCTCTGCATTATTTTGAAAAACTAAATTGACAGTAGCTTTAAGTATACATAAACATTCTAATCTTAAAGGACTACCATGAGTGACACACGAGAGAATGTCACTTTTTGCTGTCTGAAGAAATTTCTTCGTTTCAGAATAGTAAAAATTGTTATAAAAACTCTATTTAATTGAAAGTAGAATCGTAAAATAGATAGATTTACTGCCCAAACTGGAATACGATCTACACCTCTTCGGCTTTCCTTGCTGATGCTCTCATGTTCTCCGTATCCTTTTCCACCTTGAATGAAGTTTAATGACATACTGGAGGCTACTGGCAGGCAAGGAAGACTTGGAGGGATAGGTTAAATTTCTGCTTAAACCGGAACAGCTGATTTCTGAGAAGGCAGATGATAGGGAAGAGGTGTAAGTAGAATTGAATCATTTTGTTGCTAAACTATGTGGTGCTTTATTACTTTCTCTATACGTACTACGTATGTACATAGTATATACACAAGGTACTGTATTTTATCCAAAAATTCGATACCGTGAATTCACCAGAATGCATGTTTTTAGACCAACTGATTCCAATTAAAGTATTTTTAGAAAAAGGCCAGTGTGTGTGTCTATGTGTATGACTGTGGACCGCATAGCTCAAAAACGTTAAATATCAACCTTGGTATTTAAGTTTAATATCTCCCAAGGATGTGACACGAAGATTTTCAAGAGCATCCCCCACCCCGAACTACCCTTCACATGGGAGAATTTTTGAGAATTTTAATTTCCTCAAAAATGAGTAACGATTTTGACTAAAATATCATATTTTAAAGATATTTACATGACAAATAAAATGTATATTTTGAATTTTCTGGAAATAGCCCCTTATGACCTCCTTATTTTGGACGAATTTTTCTCAGTATCGTATTTATATTTATTTTTTATTTATTTCTAGTGCATTTAGCTTATCTTCCTTTATATTCTGTAATATAATATGGCATAGAGTGCGTTTTAAAATGGTTTAATGTTGTTTTGTGTATTGTTTGTATTTAAGATGCCATATTTTAATATACTTATCCTCTATTTTTATGCAGTAATGTTTTCTAATAGCGCAGTTACATTTTTTGCTTCCTCCAACGTGTAAAATAAATAACGGAAAGAAAATTAGTTTAGTAAAAGCTCCATATAAGTGTGTCGATTTGTCAGCCTGCCTGTGAACAACATAAATCAAAATTGAAAATTTTGTTAAATATCAAACTTTCTTCCATAGTTGCACAATACGTTTCAATAAAATCCCCCATGCCAGACTATCCTTACTTTCGCTCAAAGGGTTTCTATTAATACACCTTATATATATATATATATTTATAAGATAAATAAAATGTGCAATTTAGTTTTCTGGGAATAGGAATTAATTTTGCATAATCTTGTACTACAACTGGTAAATGTTGAGTGATAGATGAAAACGTACTAAACAAAAAATGTAGTTCTCCTTAAATCACGCAGATTATTCCAAATATCATACTGAAACATTCAACCACATATATTTACTTTCTCTATACGTAACATATACATAGTGTATAGAGAAGTTATTGCACTCCACCCAAAAATTCTATACCGAGATTTCACCGCAAATATATGTTTAGGGTCCCCTGTATAAAAAAAATCATTTTCACAAAAAGGTCCGTGTGTGTGTGTGAGTGTGTGTGTGTGTGTGTGCATGTCGGTGTGTCAGTGTGTCCGAGTGTCCATGTGTCTGTGAACACGATAGCTCAAAAACGAAAAGTCGGTAAGATACCAAACTTCCAGCGATGCGACACGAAAATTTTGAGAAAAATCCCCCCACTTGAAACTACCCTTTACATGGAACTTTTTTCGAACATTTTAATTTTCTCAAAAATGGCTGTAAGGATTTTAATTAAAATATCGAATATCAAAGATACTTACCTGGCAAATAAAATTTATATCTTGAATTTTCTATGAATAGCCTCTGAAGACTTATTCTGGATGAATTTTACGGAATTTTGCATAACTGCTAAAGCGTAAGAGCTGGACAAAAACTTACCGTACAAAAAATGTGGAGCACATTAAAACACACAATTTATGTTACATACATTTTTTCGAGGAGTTGATCGTTTTTTCAAGTAATAAGACTATTTCTCTAATTTTTCTCGGCTATTATGAAATGTATAGAAGCATAAGCTTTCTAACAATAATTTGTGCAGATTTAGAGTAAGTCATGTGAATGGAACTCATTCAATTTTTCAGTTTAATTCTGTCAATGGTGGTGATGGTGGCGGCAGCGGTAATGACATCCGCTCATCATGAAAATTGGCTATTAAGTACATATCCACTTGCCGATTTTGCTATTTGTAAAATCCTATCTCTTTCATTAATTAATGAAACCCAGTACACATTCAACCAGAACGATACTTTTTATTTGCTTACGCTATTTTAATTCCAATCCTAATAACTTATTAACATTAATCCAATAAGAATTCTTATTCAGTTAATTGATACATTTATAATATGTATTACTGTGCCTGTGTGCGAGTAGTTGTAGCAGCAGGTTTCTAAGGAAGAGATTCAGAGTTCTATTCTTTATAACTTTGGGCAGAATGGCAGGCGAGTAAACAAATGCAAATTACTTAATATTTAGTAGGAACAATGAGTACAATTCAGTTCAGTTGACGTACCGGACGGACGTGTTTTGTGTTTGCTGCTGCTATGAGTAACATGGCCACGGGTCTTGTGTGCAAACGTTGTAAAGCGAAAGTAGTGAATGGGATAAAGTGCATAAGCTGTGCTAATATATTTCATGTAAGCTGTGCAAAATTAACGAGCAACATTGATGTAAATGAATCTACTTATAAGTGCTGTGACATTATCAGTGAAAATGATAAGAAAATTAAAGTTGTGGAAGACGTAGAGCTAACTGATGCTCTTAGTGATATTGCTACTAATGATAATAAGGTGGACATTAAAATTGTTCAGTACATAATAAATCAGAAAGACCAAATTATTTTGGAATTGCGAGAAAAAATAAAAATTTTAAGTGATCATGTATCTGTGCTAAAGATGGTTCCTGGGTTAAAGGAATGCCAGGTTAACAGTGATACTAATGATAATGGTGGATTAAAAAATATTACTGAAAGTGGTGATAATGATTCATGTGTTATTGCCAGTGAACTACAAAGTGGTGAAATGGGGTCAGATTCTAATGGGTTGCCGAATAAAGGCCAATCTAAAGTGTCAAATAATGCTGGTAAAATGAATAGCTCGATTAATTCTAGCAATAAAGAGGTATGGTCAAGAGTTATTGGAAGAAAATCCAAACGCCCAGTGATAGTAGGTAGTAATACAAATGAAAATAGCGAGTTGAGTTTGAAAGGTGTACTTAAGACTATATCCTTGCACGTATGCAGGCTGTCGCCTGAAACGTGCTCTGAGCAGTTATTAAATTATTTGAAACCAAGTTTTCCAGAAGTTAAATGTGAAAAGCTGAATTCAAGGTATCCTGATTTATATGCATCGTTTAAGGTTGATATCTATGAACACCATCTTGATACTGCATTTGATCCGAAATTCTGGCCAAATGGTGCATGTGTACGTCGTTTTTTATACGGAAGGCGGACACAGGAATCTCCGCCTCAAACTTAAGCTCAGAAGAAACCAGTATGCAATTATTGAAGCGTAATACTTTTTTGACTTTGCTGTTTTTGAATATTCAAGGCTTAAGTGGTAAAATAAATATTCTTATGGACTTTCTGGTAAATAAAACATGCCATTTTGTTTGTATTTGTGAACACTGGCTGAATGATGCCTCAATTCAGTTAATTAATATTGCTGGTTACAATAGAGTTTGTTCTTATACAAGATCTCACCAAACACATGGGAGAACTGTAATTTTTGCAGTATGCAATATTGCCTGTAGGAGCCTGGACATGTCAGACTTTTGCTGTGATAGGCATTTTGAAGTTTGTGTTTTGATAGCAGATAGTGTTAAAACTATTGTTGTTAATATATATCGTACACCTAATGGTGATACGACTATATTTTTAACCAAATTAAATGAGCTTTTAGTATATTTAACTAAATGGTCAGGTTATAAAGCTATTATTGGAGGTGATTTTAACTCTGATTTTGATATTACAGCTGACAGAAATACCGTAGTTAATTTTAAGAACCTATTGTGCCAGTTTGGGCTAAATTATCATAATGACAAACCCACAAGAAACAAAGCTTGCCTGGACAATGTAGTAAGCAATTTTTCTAAGCTTGACTGTACAGTTGAACTTCAGAATTTTTATTTTTCTGACCATTTAGCTTTATGGTTTCATTGCTTTAAAAGCGATTTTAATGACATATTAAAAAGTAATAAACAAATGTTAAGTTACAGAAATTTTTCTTCTAGTAATTATGATAAATTTATTAATATTGTTGGACAAATCGACTGGGATATATATTTTAGTAGTATGCACTATACTGCAGAAAATATTTTTAATGCCTTTTTTAATATAATCCATGACATTTTTAATTTGTGTTTTTATAAAAAGTGTACAATGAACAAAAAAGTTTACTCTGGAAACAAGATTCAGTTATCTGATGAATTAAAACAGCTTAGAATCAGGCTTAGGATTTATTATGATATATTTAAACAATCAGGTTCTGAAGTGGCTAAGCAAAGATATTATCTAAACAGGAAATTCTATAAACAAAAACTAGAAGAGAATAAAATGATGAAAAATATTAGTTTGATACAGAATTCAAGAAATAAAAGTAAAACTGCTTGGTACCTAATTAATAAATCAAGAAATTGTGGAAATAGTAGACCTGTCATTCCAGTATCTGCTGAGACATTTAACCAACATTTTATAAATTCTGTGGAAACTACTAAATCAAAAATTAATGTATGTAGGACGACACATGATGTACTTTTAAAAAATTGTGCAACTACAAATGCTGTCTTTTTCTGGAAAGTCATTACTGCCAATCAAATATTAGAAATTGTATCTAATTTAAAAAGTTCTAGAAGTACTGATATTTATGATATGTCAAACAATTTTTTAAAGAGGATTATTGACGTAATTCTTTACCCACTTACACATTGCGTTAATCTTTGTTTGCAAGAAGGAATTTTTCCTGATTGCCTGAAAATTGCTAAAGTAATTCCTGTGTATAAAAAAGGAAGTGCATATGAAGCTGCAAATTATAGGCCAATATCTCTCATTCCTGTAATTGGAAAAATTTTTGAACACATTATGTTTGAGCAAATAAATACTTTTTTCAAAAACTTTGACTTGTTTAACAAAAATCAATATGGCTTTTCTAAAGGTAGAAATACTACTGCAGCAATACAAAGTTTGGTCGATATAATACATTCCTCATTTGAAAGTGGTGAATATGTATTAGCTAATTTTTGTGACTTGAGTAAGGCTTTTGATTCCATTGATCATAATATCTTATTAGAAAAGCTTTCTTATTATGGCATACAAAATACTCAATTGAATCTCATTAAATCTTATTTATTTGGTAGAAAACAATTGGTTTATGTAAATAGCGAATGTTCATCTATGTCCCACATAGCAAGTGGTGTCCCGCAGGGTTCTGTTTTGGGCCCATTGCTATTTTTAATTGCAGTTAATGACTTACCAAGTAATATACCTACAGATACCATAATGTTTGCAGACGATACTACTTTTATATCAAATGGAAATGACCCAAATGAATTGAATAATCACTATAAAGCTATAATATCTAAAGCTTCGGAATGGTTTGAAGCTAATAGTTTATTTTTAAATAAATCCAAGACTATCTCTGTTTTATTCACTTTAAAAAGGATAACAGACAACTTAGCATTACAGTATCAGACAAGTACTAAATTCCTAGGTGTATATATTGATAACCAATTATCGTGGACCACCCATATTGAATATTTAAAAAAGAGACTGTCTAGCATTATATTTTTAATTCGTAATTTGAGAGATTCTATCCCAATTGAATACGTGAGAAGTATGTATTTTGCTTTCTTTGAGTCTGTAATCAGATATGGCCTAATTCTTTGGGGTGGTGCTAACAAAGTAAATGACATTTTTTGTCTTCAAAAGAAAATTATTAGGATAGTTAAAAAATGTTCCTATATAACCCCATGTAGACCCCTATTTATTGAGTTAGGCATTTTAACTATTTATAATCTTTATATTTTAGATACTTTAGTATATATACATGCTTCTTGTCATAGACATATTTTGAGGATGGATATTCATAGCTATAGTACTAGATATAGGTCCAATGTAAACATTCCATATTATCGACTAACAAAATCTCAGAATAGTTATCAGTACTTAGGTATTAAGCTGTATAATAACTTGCCTGATAGTGTTAAATGTTTAAACATGCAGAATTTTAAGTCCAGAATATATACATGGTTAGTCAAACATCCTTTTTATTCTATACATGAATATTTTAATGATAAATTTTGTGATCTTGTTTTGTAATTTATTATGACAAGGTTATTGTACTGCTTTTAACAGACTATGTCAATGCCTGTATAGTGCTTTTAGACAAATAAAAATGAAATGAAATGAAATGAGTATAGCAATAAGTGCATCTCATTTTGTCCACTTACTAATAGCACTATCATCATAAATGAAATACAAACTTTAGGGTCTAATGGTTTTGAACGAACGCGTTGTGTTTCCCCAGTGTTTACATACAGCTGCAGGGGCAGCTGCTTATATAGTACAACTAGCACACCACCGACCTGCAGGCACTGTGAAGACACAAGGGACCTTTCAGTGAAAAACTTCCTTTTACACAATGAATGACTTTACATATTCTAAATTAGCATATATTCAGTTCATTTACACTGCAACTGGAGAAGGTACCAATGTTGCAAGTAATTGTATTATCAGTGATTTCTAAATGTTATCTTCCCAAAACGCGGACGTTATTTGCAGTGTATCAAAGGACACAAGTTCTCGTAATTTCCGATTTGAACGCTTTTAATCGGTAAGGTTCAATTTTCATTTGTTACCTGTGTAAGAGCAATGAGAGAGGTTTTGTACTTTAAAGAATGGAAGAGGAAATGCTTACATGTTGATTGATGTAGTATTATTTTTCAATAAAATCAAATTTAAATAGAATATAATGATGTCATTGTGTTTAATATGTTTAAGTTTAACCCTGAATGCACTATGTATCCTAAACAGATAATGATAATAAACAAAAAACGTATGGTTACGTAGGTTGAAGTTTTAGAGCGATCGATATTTTTCCCTGGCATACATCACCTTTAGTCGGCCAGGTAACAAAAGGCAGAGTAGGGTCAATCCTGTAACTGTTACGTAAATAATCACTGGAGGTTTGATGTAGGGAATAATAGCTATCCTAAAAACACCGTGAAATTTTCTTCAAGAAAAACACTTTAGAAAATAGCGAAAAAAATTGCAACTACTGTTACACCACATCGTCCTCAAACGCAGACACAGTACAAAATATAGCTAGAAGAAGTGGACGGGCATTCGGGAACACCGTGTATATCCTTAAATTTATTTTCATTAACATGAGAAGAAAGAGAGGGAAGCGGTGCTTGCATTTAAAGCGTAAGTTTGCCACATACAAAGTTTTAGGTTCCAACAACCTGTCCTCCAAAATAGTCTTTACGACAGCATTAAAGATGTCATTTTCAAGAACACATATTTCAGCAGATTAGAGACAGGAAACCTAAAGAGGAGTGTGAGAATGTTGCTGGTATAAAGAAAATTAAGTGCAAGTGCAACCTACGTCATAGGTGAAAAATTCATACACTGATTTAGGTGAGTGGGAGGTGTATATTATCTGATTAACTCTCGCCGCAGGGTCAAAATTTTCCGCACATATAATATGGAGCTTCTTCCTTCGCCATAAATTTGAGTTAGCAGGAGCTGCTTGGGCTGACGTGTTGCGAACAGAGGCTTGTGTCGGCAATGGATTGAGTTACTTGGAAGGTTTATTGGCCCTAGGGACGAAACGAAGAGAGATGGGATGATCATAATGGTAAATAATACAGAAGGGTCTGTGAAGCCGTGCTCTTCCTTAGAGGGCACTGGTATCCACGCGTAAAGTCCTCCTTCATGTTTGTCACGTAACTTTCTACTCAACGGTTGTCATTAACTGCTCCCTCAACGGAGAGTTTCGTGTATAATCTCCGTTAAAATTAGCCCTAATTTCGTTTACATAAACCAAAACGAAAAATATAGTTCTTAGCTTCTTAAAATAGTTCCACAGACATAACAATTTTCAATATAATATGGCACATCTGACTTTTAAATACTATAATCAGCTCAGCAAAAGTATTTGGAGATAATATATTTTAAATAATGTATATGCATATTTTATCCCAGTGTTTATCATCTGTTAGTTTCCATATCTGTACTTTTACCTACACGTACTATGTACTTAGTGTATAGAGAAGGTGTTGTAATGCAACAAAACATTGGATACCGATATTTCACCTGAAATAGTTTTGTATACCCATGAATTCAGAAAAACCCTTTTTTAGAAAAAGGGCTGTGTGTGTCTGTGGGCAGTATAGCTCAAATCTTCCAAGGACACGAATCACAGATTTTCAAGAAAATGCCCCCACTCCCAACTACGGTTTATATAGGACTTTTTTTCGAAAATTTTGATTTTCTCAAAAATGGCTCTAACGATTTTGATTAAAGTATCGTATATTAAATATATTTACATAACAAATAAAATGTATTTTTATAATTTTCTGGGAATAGCCTCTGAAGACTACGTTATTCTGGATGAATTTTACGGAATTTTACATAACAGCTAAACCGTAAGAGATGGACAAAAACTTTACACACAAAAAATGTAGCAAACGTTAAAATACACACTTTTTCGTGGAGTTGATATTTTTTGAGATATTCCTTGTTTTTGTTTTCAGTTTTAAAAAACTTATGCTTTTCTCATACAGGTATGTGTCAACTCCTGTCCATACAAACAAAGGACATTCCATCACAGAGCAACCAGTTTTTGACTATCACTTTACCCTACGGTACTCCCTTATTTCCCTTCTACCTACAAGGAAGCAAGTAATAAGAATATTCCTGCTAATTTTTTCTGCATTAGCATGAAGTAAATGGAAGCATAACCTTTGTACAATAGTTTGCTGCAGAGATGTAGAGAAAATCACGTGAACACATAAGATTTTTTTAAAGTAAAGTATATGTGCATGCCTCCTTAACCCAGTTCTGTTTTATTTCGTTTGCTAGAGCTAGGGAGGGTTTAATTTTACAACTCGATTTTCTGTGGTTACTGTTACTCTTTTTTTGACACTTCGCCAAATTACTTGTTTCACCTGTTTGCCATATTGACCCCATGTCTATTGTTCTCAAGCCTCTTTCGAGATCAGCAGTCCAAGACTTGGAGATAAGCTTTCCCGCTGGTGTTTATACTGGCTGCGTTTTATTTACATGCTTCGTTGTTTCCCGCATACAAATCACTTCCGTATAACAGACTCTGTCATATCATATATTGATACATATTTTCTAATGTATCTACTGACACATCAGGTATACTCGTGAGACTACGAAAGTTCGTTTAAAGTCCGAGAGATTCATACTCGTAGTGACTACTGAGAGTTGCCTTACCTCGTGGCCGCTCCATTGCACTGTTGCCACTTCATCCCGTCCACGGCAGCAGGACAATAAGACATTTTCAAACAACTAACTAAAACACTAGCACACAGCACAGCAGTACATTACAATACTTAGAAAAAGTTTGTAGCAAAGCAAAATAGAGCAGTTCAAGCGGATACTTCCGCCAACTGAAACTGCATTGAGGAATGTTCGTTACACCTTGCAACAAGGATGCTATCATTGCTTACGTATAATGAATCTATTGGCAGAGAGGAAGTTACACCTCTTAAGAGCTGAGGCAGTGTTCTTGGCTGTCAGGGATTTCTATGGATCTCCCGACTTTTATGGTCTCATTTGTGTTTTGTTCACTGACTTTATCATTCTTCATATCCATATATTTTCACTTTATTTAAGTATTGTTCTATCTATTTACTATCTTTATGGAACAATTTACTTCAGATATATTTCTCTCTAACCTGATGTGCTCTTTTCCTCAGGTTTCAGTTCCTTTCCATTTAAATATTATGCGTTCCAGATCTTCGTTTCCAAAAATGAAATGGAGTTTTATTTATGGACACCCTTTAACTGCTGTGGTTCTCGGCATTCCATTCTATCCTGAGGGTGAAATACCGCTTAATTTTGCTCAGAGGTCCCTCTATCCGGCTTGAGGTTCTTTTATGTGCGTAAATCTATGACACAGGACCAACGGCTTGACTTCTATATACGAAGATAGCATGGAAAACCATTATCTGGTGTAATGATTTTCACCGCATATAGGGCATTGATTTTGAGGAATATCCATTCTTAAATCTCTTAGTCACACACACTCCTGTTCTCCTGTAACGCCTTTTCCCTCCTTTTCATCGGTAGGATATCTTGTAGATGTAAGGAAATATGGAAATGCATTTGGCTAAAGTGACAGTCAAATACTTAAACAGCTCGCCTGATGGCTGATTTTCAATTTAAAATTTCCTAGGAGTAGCCTCTGAAGTCTTTTTTTATTCTGGATGAGTTTTGTATAATTGTAGACCATAAGAGTGAGACAAAAACTCACTACAAAAAGAAGTGTATATCTTCGAATCATACAATTTATTTTCTATATATTTTTGCTGTGAGGCTAATCATTTCCGAGACAGTCCTTGTTATTGATTTCAATTTTAAAATTCTTTGCTTTTATCAAACAGTAAGAATTTGTTTTACTCCTGCAAAGAGAAATAAATTTCAATGCCAATCGCACATCGACATCTTTTAAAATATGTATCGTTTTAGCCTAGTCTATTTCCGTAGTTCCCTTATAGTTATTACGATTTAAATAATAAGACAATCCCGGTAATGTTTATTTTGATAAGCATGAAATAAATGCAAGAAGTTTACAGAACAGATAGCCATGTGAATGGAACACATCACATGATTCGTGCTATTTCAAAGTTAATTTTTACCCATCCCCTTTTTAAAAAATCAGAAAATTCGTGATATACATTTAATCCTTAATATACGGCATTTTAATTAACTCATTTAAGCCAGCTTTGACAAAATCAAAAAGTTCTATAATTTTTCTCTGTGTATCGTAATTTGTAGTAAGAAATTTTATTCAAAATCTTGGAAAAATGTGGTATTTAACTGACTTCTCGTTTTTGAGTTATGCTGCCCACCCACTCACATACCCACACACTCATATTCGGACATTCTTCTAAAAGCATGTCTATTCAGTGGTCCTCAAAACACGTATCTTCAGGGAATCTGGGTATCACATGTTAATGGAATAAATACCCTCTGTAGCTATTCATGTACATTGTACAGGTAGAGAAAGTAAAAATTTTATGCATAGCATTCACACGACTTTCTCTACTCTTCTTTTACAAAATAGTCTTAAAAAGCTTATTCTTACGTTGTCTTCTTGTTGATGGAAATAATTTTCCATTACACATAAGCTATAGGTATGAATAGTCACGGTAGTTTAAAGTGATAGACACTTTTCACTTTCTTTACCAGTATAAAATACAGAAGTAGCTGGAGAAATTATTGTGTTCCACTCAAAAAAACGATGTCAAGATATGGCCGGAAATATATGTTTTAAGGTCTTCTGAGTCCAAAAAAAAATATATTTTTAGAAAAAAGGTTCGTGTGTGTGTATCTTTGGACAGTATAGTTCAACAATGAAACAAGCTTGGTATTTCAGCATAGTATCTTTAAAGAATATGATACGAAGATTTTCAAGAACCTGCCCCGAACTACTCTTTACATGGAAAAATTTCGAAAATTTTGATTTTCCCAAAAAGTGGTTCTAACGATTTTGATTAATATATCGTATATTAAAGGCATTTATATGACACACAAAATGTATATTTTGAATTTTCTTGGAATGGGCTCTGAAGACATCTTTATTCAGGATGAATTTTGCATAACTGGTAAACCGTAAGAGATAGACAAAAACTTGCCACACAAAAGATGTTGAGCTCGTTAAAACACACTTGTTATATTATATCAATTTTTTCGTGGAGTTGGCCGTTTTTTTAAATATTCGTTGTTATTGGTTTCAGTTTTAAAATATTTATACTTTTCCCATACGGGAATTTGTCAACGCCTGTCCTTAGAAATAGAGGAACTTCAGTCAAGTAACAACCAGCTTTTGACTAATACTTTAGCCTATGCTACTCCCTTATTTCTATTCTACTTAGATGGAAGTAAGTAATAAGACTATTTCTGTTAATTTTTTCTTGATTAGCATGAAATAAAAAAGGATAAGCTTTTTAACAATAATTTGTTGCAGAGATGTAGAGAAAGTCACGTGAATGGAACACTTCAGATATTTTTTTTTAATTTCTTTGCTCATATTGTCCAACATTATTTTCAGATCATTAAAATAGTAGTGTCTTATCTATTATAGATTACTCGTAATACGACAGTGGTAAAAGACATTGTATGATCATTCTATTTCACACATTTTTGCCTCTCTACGCAGTGTCACTTACAGAACGTAATATTAAAACGCTGCAAAAGGAGGCTAAGAGAAATATTAAAAATTGCATGTTCGTTGGTATGTAAAATTGTCACGAAATTTGTTGTACAGAACGTTATTCGTCATGAATTTGGGTGTAAATGATGGTATTAACGGTAGTTTGGCACATTAAAGGTATTAGAAACGTAGTTTGAGGCAGTAACCTTCACAAACAAACACGGGCGTTAATTTAATTTAGCAGGGTATGTCTCTGCCACGTTCACGGACGTGGACCCCAGAGAAAATTCATTTCCTCTGCACCAGTATCGTGACCAGCGCAACAGCTGGCTTTGCCATGGGGTGGGGAGCGCTGGCCCCATACATAAATGTATAAATCTAACCATCTCTCTTTATTCTCCCTTTGGAACCGCTACAGCTTGTTCAAAATTACTTTTTAATTTATCAAACGAACAACCTCGGTAGTTATACAATTCCTCTGATGCACATCTGGCTGATAAATTTTCCATGTTGCAGTTAAAGCAAGTGAGAATTTTCTTAAGATCACGGATGGAAATAGTTGTGCAATGTTTTATAACAGTTATGACGTAGCGGGTGCGCATATACTGGAGAACTGCATGAGCACAAAAAACCAAGTGAAAATTCTATCGCGATGTTTTAACATAACTAACTCCTTGCATTTCAACTCCTTGCATTTCAACTCCCTGGCACATAGTCGTTGAGATTTGCCATTAGGAGTTGAGCAATTTCATTCGGCGAACGAAGGCAATATTGCCATGGGTTTTTGTTTATGGTCGCTCTTTAACTACTGTGGTTCTCAGCGTCTCATTCTACACTGGGCGTGAAAGGTCGCTTATTATTTTGCTTAGAGGACTCTTTATCAAGCTTGAGGTTCTTATACATGCCGTAAATCTACGACACGTAACAAACGGCTTTATTTCCCTTCCGAAGGAAGCCAAGGTAATATTTTTCCTCGATAAAATCCATCGGGTAATTGAAGCTAATATAGTAATCATCTCTATACCACGGAGGGCGACTTTCCTGCAGTGAGGACCAGGCGTAAGAGATAGGCATTTGACAAGGGGCCATTGTAACATTTATCGCAGATTGAAAATTTTTATAGTGAAAATATATCGAAAACAATAATACTCTGCCTCGTTTTCTATCCCATAGGAGCCCTATCCGGGGTAAAATAGTTATAAAGCTATAAGCAATATTTAAGCTAATTTTATTTCTAACTTGCCTAATACTCTTGATATAAACATTAGCACTAATTGTCTTATTACTTGCAACGGAAAATATGGAAATACACCAGCCTAAAGGATAGTAAAATCTTTAAAAAGTTTAAATTCGTTTCTCTTTTGTATTCACAGGAGTAAAACAAAAGAGATATTCAATGGAAGTTGACTTTCCGCTTGAGAAAAAAATTTAAGTAGTATAAAATTGAAGATATAACAATAAATATCTTGGAAACTGTTAATTCTACAAACATGTATGGCATAAATCGCGCGTTTTAATGAGATCTATATTTTCTGTGCTGTAAGTTTTTGCCTCTTACGGCTCACTAGTTATATAGAAATCATCCTGAATGAAGAGGTCTTCGGAGGCTACTTCTAGAAAGTTTAAAATATACATTTTGTTTGTTATGAGAATATCTTATACATTTATTTTAATCAAAGTCGTTAGTCACTTTTGAGAAAATCGTATTTTTGTATAAAGGGCAGTTAGGAATGGGACTCAAAGCGGCGCAGGGGCGGATTTTCTCCGGGTTCTCCGGTTTCCCCTGCGATCGCATTCCACCATCCTTCATCTTCATCCATGTATCATCAGTGTCATCGCCTGCGGTGCCACAAATAGTCGAGGCGGGCGATAAACGCTATCAAATAAAAAGGGGTGCGATATTTTTGTGAAAATTTTCTGTCGCATCCTTGGAAAATACAGTAACTAAATACCAATTTCAGTATTTACCCAATTTCACACACACACACACACACACACACACACACACACACACACATTAACCTTTCTCTAAAAAGGGTTTTGGAATTCACAGGTCCTCAAAAAATGAATTTTGGTGAAATCTGGTATCGAACTTTTGGTTGGAATACACTGCCTTTTCTATCTACTATATACTACCGTGCCAAGAAAGTTCCGGAAATTGGTCAATAAAACACAAAAAATGAATTATTCATCCAATTTTATTTTATCGCCTTCTGAGATTATACATGTATGCCAACAAATAATCCAACCATTAAAATATTTTTTGTAGGCACTTTTAAGAATTGATGTCAATTTTCCTTTCTGTCTTCTATCGACTGAAAACGGGTGCCTCGAAGTGGTACTTGAGTTTTGGAAAGAGAAAGAAAACAGCAGGAGCCAGATCAGGTGAATACGGTGGTTGTTTGATGAAATTTGTTTAGCTTTTGGCCAGAAATTCGTTCACAATAATAGCCTTGTGAGCTGGTGCGTTATCGTGGTGCAGAATCCGTGAGTTGTCGTTCCACAAATCTGGCCAATTTCACCGTATTTGTTCTCTAAAACGCCGCATATCGCTCAGATAATAGTCTTTATTTACCATCTGATCTGCTGTTAAGAACTCTGAATGCACGACACCGTGAAAATCGAAAAAAAAAAAAAAAAATGTCCACATGACCTTCAATTTTGATCAAGTTTGACGTGCCCTTTTAGATTTCGGTTCAGTTGGAAGGCACCATTCGGAAGTTGGTTGACTGGTTTGAGTGTCAAACTCGTAAACCCACGTCTCATCACCAGTTACAATGTGTTTCGTGAATGTGGGGTTGGAAGTGGCTCGTTCTAGCATGTCTTCAGCAATCCTTATGCGATTGAGTTTTTGTAGAAAATTCAAGTCTTTCGGAACTAACCGAGCTGCAACGCGTGTCATGCCCAAACAGTCATTTAAAATGGTACGAATCGATTCGTGAGACACAGAAAGTTCAGCGGCAATATCTCTCGACCTAAATGACGATTTTCAGACAGCATTTTGTTCATTTTAGTGATGTTCAGTTCAGTTGAAACCGTTGATGTCCGACCAGAGCGAGGCAAATCTTCCACCACATCTCGACCACTTCTGAATGCACTGTACCACTCATATGCACGTGTTTTTGATAAAGTCGATTCACCGTAAGCCCTCTGTAACATTTTCAGCGATTCGGCACACGAAATACCATTTGCAATGCAAAATTTGAGACAGATTTTTTGTTCAATATTTGTATCCATCGTAAAATCGCAAATCACCTTTGAGATGAACTAACAAAATGGCGTACTGTAAACAAGCTAGATGACAGATGGCGATCAAACTCCGCGTGGGTATAGAAGAAAGTTATACCAACTTAGCGACAGCAATAAATTATAAATGTAAGTGAATTTTTTTTAAAACGTTGAGTGTGTTAACCGGGCTCAAGTTATAAATGTAAGAAATTCTTGTATGTTTACTTTTCTGGATATTAATGTAACGTCTAACTTAACGTCTTCCGTCCAACGCTCAAATGTCTTTTTTGAAAGTGTTTAACGCCCGCTGATGATACATAGAATGAAGATGGAGTACCGGTGGAATGCGATGGCGGGTGAAACCCGCTCCTGCGCTGTTTTTTCCACCAAAAATCCTACATGCGATCGCTTTGGAATCGAACCCGGGCCGTCTAGGTAACCACTCGCCAGGGCGTGGCCACCCAAATTTCTGTTACTATGCTAAGCGTTAACAATGAAATTTTCATCATGGAGGCTATAAGACGAGCAAGGCTTTAGCTTAGAAAATATCGGCCGTAGATTATTTCAATTTTTCCTAGTGTGAATGACTCCAACAAGAACGACTTTATATGCTCCTGTTAGAGCCGGTCAAGTCAGCTTTCAATCTCGCACGTTTGTGCCACTTATCGCGCCTCTTGTGTTGGTAAACCAACTAAAGCGAAATTTTAATTAAGGTATGAATTTTACGTAAGGGTTTATGCACTAATTTATTTGTCGTAGAGGTCCTTTATAAAAGTTAATAATTGTAACAACTGCAATTAAAGTTAAGAATAAATATGATGCAAGTTGAACGCATAGCTGTCACCAGAGAGGTTGACCAACATGCGTACGAGAGCCTCGATTTTCGTAAGATTCATAAGTGGTGTAATGCGCGGAAACTCGCAAAATCAATCTTGTAAGTTATATTATTTCATCTGTTTAAATGACGCAAATTTTCAAAGAGTTATTTTGGAAATGCAGAGGCTCATGTATTTTCGTAGTAATCTTGGTATCAAATTTTTGGGTGGAATACAATACCTGCTCTTCATTTTACGTGCTAGAAAATGTAATATCTAAATAAATTATTATTTTAAAATAATTTAAAATAGAGTATTTTGTAGTAATTTTATAAATTCTGAAAGCATTAAAATAAAATAAAGAGTATTGTAGAATTGAATTTTTGTTTAGTTTATACGTTAGATAGTTGCCTTTTAATTGTATATTCGGTATTTCTTTGGTTTTATTTTAACTTTATTTTATTTAGTCGTTGTAGTTCATTTGTCATAGAATAAATGTATAAAATTGTAGATAGCATTGATAATGAATGCTAGGAAATGGGATATTAGTTTTGGTATAAGAAATTACGTGCCACAGTATGGTATACAAGGCGGCGCCGTAGTTGAGTGGTTAGACAGCTCGACTCCCATCTAGGCGACTCGGGTTCGATCCCAAGAGCCCGCTCAGAGGCCTGTCTTATTAGGTTTTGAGGTTCTTTACTGAGTAAATGAAATTGAGCGGTCTTTCACGCCCAGTATATAATGGGGCGCTGAGAAAGAGCGCCTTAAATAAAACTTCATTTCATTTCCAAAGCGTCCGTATGTGGGATTCATTCCCCAATAATTCCACCAGTTGCTCAATCATCACCTTTCCAATAATCTATTTTGCTTACATTTTATATCATCCACCTCCTCATGTTCATGTCTGGCTACGGGCCGACCCCTCTTAACAGGTTCTCCATTCTGTAGTTTTGTGACGTAGGTTTCTGACCCCTAGGCATTGGCCTGTAAGTCCTAGGGGGTGTCAATTCTACAATTTTTGGGGAGGATAAGCCGATTACGAAATACAGATTTGATTTTTATTTTGTGGGAAATTTAGATTCACTGTGACGTTTATGTGCCGTCAGATGAGCTGAACACATCGCTTACATCTTGAATAGTGATGCACGAGGGTCATAAAATAGAGAGCGCTAAAATTTGGACAGAAACAATCACTTAAGGAAGAACGGAAGTGCAGATACCGCCGCAGGAGCGAGCAATCGAGGTCGGCCGATGCAGGGCCCCCTGAGTAATTTGTCTGCCACAGAGCTAATTAATTCGTGGTTAGGATGGCAGGTAACTAACTTCCCTCGTAGCTTCCAGACGAGCACCTGCCTCTCACACAATAAAATAAATTAAATGTAAGCCGCAAGGGATTTTGCTAAACCCAGTCCGATTCAATCAGAAATGTCTTTTGCAGCGGTGTAAAAATCTGCTCTTTTTCTCTGTGAAACATTTTCTGCAACGGTAAAAGATCTATAAACCCGTTGGTAAGCCAACTGGATGCTCATAAAGTACTCTAAAACTAGTTTTGTAGCGTCATAATGTTGCCTTAAATACCCATTTCTTCCATCACTTTTACTTTCTCTACACGTGCTATGCACATAGTGTATGGAGAAGGTACTGCACCCCACCCAAAAAAGTCGATACACAGATTTCACCGGAAATATACGTTTTAGGGTCCCCTGTATCGAAAAAGAGCATTTTCAAATCTTGAATAGCATAGCTAAAAGAAACGAAAAGTCGTAAAATACCAAATTAGGTATTTAAGTTCAGTATCTTCCAGGAGTGCTACACGAAGATTTTGAGAAAAATCCCTCATCCCAAATTACCACTTATATGGAACTTTTATCGAAAATTTTGATTTTCTCAAAAATGGCTCTAACGATTTTTATTAAAAGTTTTGCATATTATAGACATTTACCTGACAAATAAAATGTATATCTTGAATGCTCTGGGAATAGCCTCTGAAGACTACTTTATTCTGGATGAATTTTACGGAATTTGTCATAACTACTAAACCGTAAGAGATGGGCAAAAACTTACTACACATAAAATGTATATCACATTCATACATACAATTTATGTTATATTCATTTTATTCCTGGAGTTGATGGTTTTTGAGATATTCCTTATTTTTGGTTTCAGCTTTTAAAATACTTTACTCATTCACGAATTTCTCAACTCCTGTCCATACAAACAAAGGAACTTGTCACATAGCAACCAGCTTTAGACTATCACTGTAACCTATGGTACTTCCTTATTTCGCTTCTACTTACAAGGAAGAAAGTAATAAGACCATTTCTGTTAATTTTTTCTTGATTAGCATGAAGTAAATAGAAGTATAAGCTTTCTAACAATAATTTGTTGCAGATATGTACAGAAAGTCATGTGAATGGAACACATAAGGTTTTTTAGTCTTTTAAAGTTTAAATTTGCTTTAATTTATCTACTGTGTACTCGCAATGAGTAGATGAAGCATTGTATTCCACCCAAAGATTTGAAATCAAAATTTCAACGAAAATAAATATTTTCCCACTGAATAAAAAATGTGATGTATTTCATTCACATTACTTTCTCTACATATCTGTAACACAGTATTGATAATAAGCTTATTCTTCTATCTACCTCGTGTTAATCGAAAAGCATTAACAGAAAGTGTCTTATTGCATAGTTCCTTATAAGTAGAAGGGAAATAACGGAATACGTTAGGCTAGTGGCCGCCCCATGGGCGAGTTGTTAGAGCATTCGGCTCTCGCCAGACGGCCCGGGTTTATCCCAAGTGACTGCATGTGAGATTTGTAGTGGATAAATTGACGCAGGGGCGGGTTTTCTCCGGGTTCTCCGGTTTCCCCCTGCCATTGCATTCAAACGGGCTCCATCTTCGTTCCAAGTAGCACCAGTGGCATCGCCTGTAGTAAAACTGGGCGTTAAACACTATTAAAAAGCAAATACACTAGCTTAAACGAAATGTCTTAAAATGTGGGTACTATGGGATCGAATTCGTTTCTTTGCGCGACCACGCGTTAACAAGTTCTCGTGTGAGAAAAGTATAATTATTTTATAAGTCAATAACAAGGAATATCCCAAAAATGGTCAACTCTACGAAAAAAATGTATAGAACATAAATTGTGTATTTTAACGAGCTCTACATTTTTTCTGCAGTAAGTTTTTGTCTCTCTTACGGTTTACTAGTTATGCAAAATTCATCCTGAATAAACAGCTCTACAGAAGCTATTACCAAAAAATTCAAGATAGAAATCTTGTTTATCATATAAATACCTTTAGTATACAGTAGTTTAACCAAAATCGTTAGAGCCATATTTGAGAAAATCCAAATGTTTTAAATGTCTTTCATATAAAGGGTAGTTGGGTGTGGGAGAATTTTCTTTAACATGTTTGTGTCACATCCTTGGAAGATACTGAGCTTAAATACGAAGTTTAGTATTTACCGGACTTTTCGTTTTTGAGCTATGCTGCCCTCGCACTGGCAGGCAGACACACACGGAAATTTTTCTAAAAATGCTTTTTTTTTGGATTCAGGGGTTCTGAAAAAGTATATTTCCAGCGAAATCTCGAAATTGAATTTTTGGGTGAAATACAATACCTTCTCTATAGACTATGTACATAGTCGTGTAGAGAAAGTAAAAAGCATGCTAATACCCATTATACAGATTAAATATTTTGATCCAAAACTCTTCAAACTACAAATTGTGTCGAGGGATATTGGAGGCTCTTAGATGAGTCACGAACCGTATTGCAGTTTGAAGAGTTTTGGACCAAAATATTTGACCGTATGACATCGGTACTATAAAACACATAACTGTGAACAGCATAATTCAAAAATCTGATGCGTTCCATTCACATGACTTTCTCTACATCCCTGCAAAAAATAATATTAAAAAGCTTATGCTTCTGTTTACTTCATGTTAATCGAGAAAAAAATGGCAGAAATAGTCTTGTATTTCCTTGTAAGTAGAAAGGATATAAGAGAGTACCATAGGTTAAAGTGATAGTCAAAAGCTGGTTGCTATGTGACTGAAGTTCCTTTGTTTGTATGGACAGGAGTTGGCCAATAACGAGGAATATCTCAAAAGCAATCTACTCCACGAAGAATATGTATATAACATAAATTGTGTGTTTTAACATGCTCTACATTTTTTGTGAGGTAAGTTTTTATCTGTCTCTTACGATTTAGCAGCTATTGCAAAATTCCGTAAAATTCATCCAGAATAAAGTAGTCTTTAGAGGTTATTCCCAGAAAATTTAAGATATACATATTATTTGTCAGGTAATAGCTTTAATATACGATATTTTAATCAGAATTGTTAGAGCCATTTTTGAGAAAATCAAAATTTTTGAAAAAAGTATGTAAAGGTTAGTTGTGAACATGTAATATTTTTATTTTTTCTTATGCTAGACACATTTTTAAATTGCTTTATATTCAGGGATTCTCAGAACATTTATTTCCGGCGAAATCGCGCATCACATTTTGGATGGAATACAATATCTATTCTACCTAGTGTGTGCATTGTAAGTGCTAGAAAAAGAAAACTATATAAGTAACTTAGCGAAATATCAAACATTAAAAAACAGTGGCACTTTATTGGCTCACCCGGTTTGTGGGAAAACATTAAACACAGCAGAAACCCAACTTGCAAATGCGATTATGCTTGTACACATGATTTGAGACCGCGTATCAAATGTAGTGAATTCCTTTAGATTATGAATGTCGTTTTTTGTATGGTAGTGAAAGTGTAAAACATGTCACGGAACATGATTTGCATTCAGAGTTTTCCAAAGGACTCGCTTCTATTTATGTGCAGTTCTAGGCTGCAAATGCTCGACCAACTTTTCACGCCTTATGCACCAATTCATACTTCAATAAAACTAAGCTGTAGTCGAACACGAAGCACCGAGAAACTATACAATGAATCATTGTCACGTGAATAACTTTATGTCCATGAATTTTCATGGGCAACGGAGCGAGAGCAAAAACTGGAGAGAGGTGGTCGTGTGAGCTTCGTGGAATGGCAGAGCCTATTCATCAGCCAGCCATCCGTAGACGTACAGAATCTTTTTTATACGCTTCACATGCTCGCATTTTACAGTAGTGGATGAACTTCAGTCGTTTCGTTGATTTGGAAAGTGTTGATTCCGCTTAAACCAGAATATTTAACTCCTATGGAGCTTGAAATTATTTTACAGCAATTCTAATCAAGTAAGTTGCGGAATTATGCAATTCGGCTTTTTCAAACACTGCTCAATACTATTCATTATACCGAGAGCAGTTTTTGACACTGACGAAGGAATAAATAGTTGTTGAAATTAACTGCGAAATTATTCCTACTTGGATAGGTAGAGTCAGATTGAAAAATTCAATGCCATAGCTGGGATTTGAACCAAGGATCTCCCGGTCTCTAGCCGGTTGCTCTACCACTGAGCTTCATGGTTTCTGTGAGAAAACAATTAAAAGTATTTGTACTTGTATATTAGTAGATATAATTTATGTATTATTTTTCTTACTTAGTACACAGATATTAAATTCTACCCAAAAATTCGGTACCGAGATTTCATTGAAAATACACCTTTTAGAGCCTCCTGTAACAAAAAAATATCTGATGTGTTCCAATAACATGACTTTCTCTGCATTACAAATTATTGTTAAAAAGCATATTCTTCTATGTACTTTATTATAATCAAAATAAATATTAGCAGAAGATGTCTTAGTTACTTGCTTCCTTGTAAGTAGAAGGAAAATAAGGGAATACACTATTTTAAAAGCTGGTTGCCATGTAGATGAAATCCGTTGCTATGCATGGCCAGGAGATTAAAATTGTCCCTGTGAAAAAAATTTAAGTATTTTAAGTCTGAAGCAAATAACAAGGAGTATTTCAGAAATATTCCATTTTACGAAAAAACGTATATGAAATAAATTGTGTGTTTTAACGTGACCTGCATAATGTGTGCGCTAGGTTTTTGTTTATCTCTTACGGTTTACCAGTCTCGCAAAATTCAGAAAAATTCACTAAGAATAACGGGCTCTTTAGAGGATATTCCCAGAAAATTCAAGATATACATTTTATATTCTATATAAATAATTTAGTATACGTAATTTTAATCAAAATCGTTACAGCCATTTTTCAGAAAAGTTGTTGTTTTTTTGTTATCATGTTCACACACGGACACAGACACACACAGACCTTTTTCTAAAATTGCTTTTCTTGGATACAGAGGACCTAAAACGTACATTTCTGGTGAAATTCGGTATTGAATTTTTGGGTGGAATGCAGTACCTTCTCTTTACACATGTACATAGTGAGTGTAGAACAAGTAACAATCAGAAACAGGTCCTGTGTGTGGTGTGTCTTTCAACACGATAACTCAAAAACAATATGTAGGTTAAACACCAAACTTAATGTTTAAGTTCAACATCTTCCAAGGATTTGACATTAAGATTTTCAAGAAAATTATCCACCTCAAACTACCCTTAAAATGAAAAGAGTTTAGAAAAATTTTATTTTTCAAAAACGGCTCTATTGATTTTGATTAAAACTCCGTATATTAAAGGTACTTATACTACAAATAAATGTATATCTTAAGTTTTATGAAAATTGCATCTGAAGGCCTCTAAACTCTAAATGACTTTGAAATAACAGAAAAAACCATAAGAGACGTCCAAAAATGTATTAGTCAAAAAATGAAGAGCTCGTTAAATTACACAGTTTGTCATGTATCATTTTTGTAGAGTTAACCGTTTCCAAGATATTCCTTGTTATTGGTTTCAATTTTAAAATACTAAACTTCCCTTACACGGGAATTCATCAACTTCTGGCATAACAAAGAGAACGAATGTAAATCACATTAGCAACCAGCTTTTAAAAATGTGATTTAGCGTCTACCTACAAAAAATTAGTTAATGCTTATCTCGATGAGCAGGAAATATATAGAAGAAGAAGCCTTTTAAGAGTAATTTGTTACAGAGCTGTAAAGAATGGCATGTGAATGGAACACATCTGCTTTTTCATGTATTATGTTGCTCCTTCTGATGGAATTGATTAGTATACCCATTTATGCCTACTAGAACTAAAACAAGTTTTTCGTGCAGGCTTTACAAGCGGAGTTAGTTGGCTGGTGGGGAACTCCTCTGTGTGATGTTAGCACACGCTAGCAATAAAGCGGTTACCTCTCTTTATAGACTTTGCATGTATTATAGATTGTCAGTAGTTACTTGCTGAGAAGTGAGTATTTTACTTTAATTCAGACTAACAATTTCGTCATAAGGTCTGTTTTCGAGATATTCCGGATCATTAGTTTCAATTTGAGCCACTTAAACTTTTCTCAAACGAGAAGAAATGTTTCTTCGTGTCTTATTTGTTTACTCACACAAGCAAAGAAATTAGAACTTCAATTGCTTCGCATAGCGACCGCTTATAAAGGTCGAGACAACGCTTTAGCCTGTGCATTTTCTTATTTCCCTTCTACTTACAAGGAAACTAATTCTGTTTATTTTTATCTTGTTTAGCAAGATGTAGATAACAAGATTTTTGCCCTTCTACTTACAAGGAACCCAATAATAAGGGCAATTTCTGCTAATGTTTATCTCGATTAGATGAAGTAGATAGAAAAGTAAGCTTTTTAACAAATTTGTTAACACACATGTAGAGAAAATCATGTCAATGGAACACATACGATATTTAATATTGTATTGTTACCTTTTTAAAATGGTTTACTTGAGTAGTATTGAGAAGGGGAACTAAAAGAGCCTTAAAAATCAAATATGAGTTGTTCCACTCACATATGCTTATCTAATTGTTCCATATAAGTACTACAAAAGATTATTCTTTTATCTACCTCATTGTTCTTATTACCTGCTTCTTTGTAAATACAAGGAAAATAAGGGAATAATTAAATCAAACCGATAGTCAAGAGCGGATCAGTATATGAAATAATTGAGGTTCGGTTCGCTTTAAACGGTCCCGTTTGAGAAAAGTTAGGTTGTTTAAAATTGAAACCAAAAACAAGGAATATCTCAAAAACGATCAACTCCACAAGAAAAATGTATATAACATAAATTGTGTGTTTTAACGTACTCTACATTTTTTTCTGTGGTAAGTTTTTGTCCATTTATGGTTTGGCAGTTATGCAAAATTTCCTAAAATTCATCCAGAATAAATTAGTATTCAGAGGCTATTTCCGGAAAATTCAAGATATACATTTTATTTGTCAAGTAAATATTTTTAACATAGGATATTTTAATCAAAATCTTTACATCCATTTTTTAGAAGATCAAATTTTTCGGAAAAAAGTTCCATGTGAAGGGTAGTTGGGAGTGGGGGATTTTCTTGAAAATCTTCGTGTCGCATCCTTGGAAGATACCAAACTTAATACCAAGTTCCGGTGAAATCTCGGTATCGAATTTTTTGGTGGAATGCAGTAATTTCTGTATACACTATGTAGATAGTACGTGAAGAGAAAGTAAAAAAACTACTACCTTGGCTTTCTGATAGAAGTAGTTTGGACATTATATGACAAAATTGTGTTCTTTTCAACGATTTCTCTGTTATGTTTACTAAAATAAAATGGTGTTAAGATGGAGAAATGTGCATCTTTTACTTCCAGCCTCGGCTCTATTTCCAGATGCCTAGTAGGTTTATATTTTGAGTTTCTCCAAGATTTGTGATAATTATTATTAGGCTCTGTAATTTTACTTGCGATAATAGAGTATATGTGACATATGTGATGTGCGGCGCCGTGATGCGTTGATCCCAAGTGTAAAGATGAAAGTTAAACGTGAAGAGAAAAAAAACTCTCATAAACATGGGTCCGGAAATGAACACATTACGGAATAATAACCCGCTGAGTACTAAATGCTAATTCCAACAAAATGGATGACAATTTTAGTTAATTTATCAATCAGGAGGCAATCATGGTTAATTTTTGTTTCCAATTTAGCCTGGAACACTATTTTTTTCAGAAATGAGAAGTAGCATCAGCATTAAAGCTAAAACTCGAACGCAGTAATCAAAGCATCATTGTGTTATTTTCAAACAGTTTAATGAAAGCATTCAACAGTATTCCACGACTTCATTTTAACTAAAAGGCTATGATGATATTGGCACTGAATTTATACCAATAACATTTTTCTTATAAATATGTTAGTCAGTTCTGGAGACTTTTTAGTTAAATTAGCTTTCAAATTTCAATATACACCGTTCATTACTTATTCAGGAAAGCTCTTATCTGATAAATTATACCACAACCCACTATTGAGCCTTTTGACATGATATGGAGCTAACTTACTGTTGAATTGGTTACTTTGGTCCACATTTTTAAAATATATCAATTCATAAACTAACTATATAACGTTTTATTTTATTTGTTTGCAATGTATAAATTGGAATTATTGCTGTTATATTATAATAAAAGAAGTCTAAATTAGGAAAGTTCTAGTAGTTTTAGGATTATGAACCCTGTCATGAACACCATAATTTTAAAAATCTGAAGTGTTCCATTCACATGACTTTCTCTACATCTCTGTAACAAATTATTGTTAAAAAGCTTATGCTTATATTCACTTCATGCTAATCGAGAAAAAATTAACAGAAATAGTCTTATTCCTTGCTTTCTTGTAAGTAGAAGCGAAATAAGGGGGTAAAAGTGATAGTCAAAAGTTGGTTGCTATGTGACTGAAGTTCCTTTGCTTGTATGTACAGGAGTAGCGAGATTCCTGTACGAAAAAGTATAAGGTTTTAAAGGTGAAACCAATAACAAAGGAATACCTCAAAAACCATCAGTCCCACGAAAAATATGTATCTGACATAAACTGTATGTTTTATCGCGATCTACATTTTTTGTGTAGTAAGGTTTTGTCTAACCCTTACGGTTTACCGTTGTGCAAAATTCAATAAAAATCATCCAGAATAAAGTTGTTTTCAGAGGCTATTCCCAGAAAATTCAAGATATACATTTTGTTTGGCATGTGAATGTCTTAAATGTAAGAGATTCTGTTCAAAGTCGTTAGTCATTTTTAAAAAAAAAGGATATTTTTGAAAATATTTTAAAATTGTTGCATGTAATGGATAGTTAGGGGTGGAGGGATTTTCTTGAAAATCTTCGTGTCGCATCTTTGGAAGATACTAAACTTAAATACCAAGTTTGGTATTTAACCGTTTTGAGCTATGCTGTCCAAAGACACACATGCACACACACACTCACGTACCTTTTTCCAAAAATGCATTTTTTGGATTCAGGGAGACCCAAAACATGTATTTCTGGCGAAACCTCGGTATAGAATTTTTGGGTGGAATGCAATACCTTCTCTATACAGTATGTAAATAATACGTGTAGAGAAAGTAAAAATACCAGATTTCAGCAATTTGAATCCCTATTATATGAGAGTAAGAATTCATTATATTTCATATTGGATGCAGTATAAAGTAAAAAGTGTAATATTCCAATATTTTTTTATTTTATTCTCCATATTGTATGAAATATAATGCATTCTTACTTTCATGTTTTAAGTGGGTTCAAATTGCGAAAATCTGTAACTTTAAGATTATGGTGTTCAAATGCTATAATCTTAAATTAACACATTTCTCCAAAATTTGGCCTCCTTTATTATAATAATGATAATTATCATTTTCTCATTGGACACAATATAAAATTACAAAATCTTATGCGCTCCATTCACATGAATTTCTCTACATTCTGCAACATATTGTAGTTAAAAAGTTTATGCTTCTATTTACTTCATGCTAATCAGAAAAAATCAGCAGAAATAGTCTTATTATTTGCTTCCTTGTAAGTCGAAGCGAAATAAGGGAGTACAATATGTTAAAGTGATAGTCAAAAGCTGGTGCTGTGTAGCTAAAGTTCCTTTGTTTGAAAAAGTATGCTTTTTAAAGCTGAAACGAAAAACCATGAGTATCTTAAAAATGATCAAATTGGTATTTAAGTTTGGTATCTTCCAAGGATGCGACACCAAGATTTTATTGAAAATTCCCCCACCCCCAACTACTCTTTACATGCAACTTTCTTAAAAAATGTTGATTTTCTCAAATTTTCTCTAACGATTTTGATTAAAATATCTCATAATAAAGATATTTACCTGACAAATAAAATGTATATCTTGAACTTTCTGGGGATAGCCTCTGAATACTACTTTATTCTGGATGAATTTTATGAAATTTTGTATAACTGCAAAACCATAAGAGATGGACAAAAACTTTCCATGCAAAAAACGTAGAGCACGTTTAAACACGCAATTTAAGTTTTTATATATTCCTTGTTTTTGGTATCAGCTTTGAAAAACTTACTTTTCTTATACAGGAATGTGTCAACTCCTGTCCGTACAAAAAAAAAAAAAAAAAAAAAAAAAAAAAAAAAAAAAAAAAAAAGAACTTCAGTCACAAAGCAACCAGCTTTTGACTATCACTTTAACCTATGATACTCCATTATTTCGCTTCTACTTACAAGGAAGCAAGTAATACAATATTTCTGCTATTTTTTTTCTTTCCTTTTTTTTTTTTTTTTTTTTTTATTACCATTAGCATGAAGTAAATATAACCATAATCTTTTTAACAATAATTTATTGCAGAGATGTAGAGAAAGGCATGTGAATGGAACACATAAGATTTTTTTAACTAATATTCCTAGCTTAACGGTATATTTTACTGGTGTTTCCGAAAGCAGAATTTTGCACACTTTCAAATTGGCCGGGGTGCGACTTGTGGAAGCAGATTTTCAACCAGTGATAGCCGAAAACGCAGTGAATGTATCACACATTGTTAGGGAAGAGTAAACAAAGTAAGATTTGGAGGGAAAGGTGGATATTATCGTTGGCCCAATAATTATTAATCTTTGTGATGATTCAGACAGTTCGGTTGCAACTGCAACAAATGGCTCACATCTTGAAGGATTGGGACCAGTTCTATTTTCAGATTAGCTCTTCTTGTAAGTCTCTGCCGCATGGCATTATATTTAAGAATTGTGCAGGAAATTGGTGTGCATATGCGAATGCTAACACACGCAAAACAAAAACAAAAAACAAAAAAGAAGTGGATCGATGCACGTATTTTACACTTCCTTTTGAATAGTAACGACTAGCCTACCTGTTATGTTGTGTGTCATTTATTATACATTTAATAGAGTTAATAATTATCTATGAACAGTAAAATTATCTACAGTGGCTGTAGCAAACAACGATGGTATAAAGTACCAACCTTAGAAAGCTTAAGTTTGAAGTTTGAAGATTTTACATTGTTTAGCACTTGTTTGGCAGCCATCATTAGTGAATGCTCTCAGCGAATTTGTAAATATGGTTAAAACTGTATCGTTATGAGATACACTACTTTTCTTTTGAAAGGTCTTAGTCCAACTAATATTAAAACTGAGCTAGATTCTACTTTTAGGGAGTCTGCTCCTTCATTTACAACAGTGAAATATTGGGTGGCAGAGTTTAAGAGCGGCCGTACGAACTGCCAAGACGAACATCGCAGTGATTGACCAAATGAGGTTACCAGTCCAGAAATTGTAAAGAAAATCCACAAAATGGTTTGGATATCCGTCGACTGAAATTGCGCAAGCTATCAGACATTACAGACATTTCAAAAAGTTCTATACCTTACATACTGACTGAAAATCTGGATATGAGAAAGTGGTGTGGAAGGTGGGTGCCTCGTTTGCTCACAATAGAACAAATACAGCGTCGTGAGGATGTTTTAGTCGAGTGCTTGGCAATGTTTCGCTGCAATAAAGCTGAGTTTTTGTATCGATTCATAACAAAGGATGAAACTGGGTCCATCACTTCACACTTGAGACGAAGGAACAATCAAAACAGTGGATTAGAAGGGGATAATCGGCTCTAAGGAAGGCGAAGACAGTACCATCTGCAAGCAAGGTTATGGCGGCAGTTTTCTGGGATCCACGCGGGATAATTTTCATTGATTATCTCAAAAACGGAAAAGTAATCAATTTAGAAAATTATTCAAACTTGTTACAGCGTTTGAATGATGAAACTGAGCTAAAACGACATCATTTAGTGAAAAAGAAAGTTTTGTTTCATCAAAACCATGCACCAGTTCACATGTCCATTATCCCATGGCCAAAATCAATGAGCTAAAGTTCGAATTGTTTCCGCATGCACCCTATTTGCCAAATTTAGTCTAATTTTTTCTGTTTCCAAATTTTGAGTAATGTGGAGGTAGAAGATTTACCAACAATGAAGAGGTGGAGTCTGCATGATAGCTATTTTGCATTCCTCGATAACTCTCACCATAAACAGGGTATCGAAGCTATTGAACATCGCTGGGAACAATGTATCAAGCTGAAAGGAACTCTGTACAGAAATAAATGATTAGTGATTTCTTTGTTACGTCTTTGTCTTTCTTGTCTTTTGGGATAGCTCTCGTATTTCTTTTCCTGCCAAACATAGGACGTGGTTTTACAATTGTACGGCAGACAAACCAGCTTAGTTCCACGTTGTGTGTACATTCACGGTAAAATATATTTTGATTTGTTTACATCGCCGGTGAAGTAAGGAAGGACAGACAATGCTGTATTTGTTTTTATCACGTTATTTATTTTTAAGCACAAATAAGACAGTACAAAGTGCATTTATGGGCCAGCAAGACGTAGTCACACTACTCTATTACTTCAAAATTTAATATTCAGTGTAAAATTAAATTTCACAGTGAGAATCATAGGTATTTGGGAAAAAGGTTTTAAACAGCAGTAAGCTATAAGGTTATTGTTATCCCAAAAATGAAACAGTAGGAAACATTCACATAACTCTCTCTAGCTGTTCCATACACAAGCTATCAAACTATGCTTATAAAAGATTATTCCTTTATCTAAATCATGCTAATCGAGATAAACATTAGCAGAATTAATATTATTTGCTTTCTTGTAAGCAGAAAGATCAAAGCCGGCTCTAGGAACATCTCGATGTTTAATTAGAGATGTTATCAATAACTGGTCCAAAAGAGAACATCATAAGAGCTGGCGTAAAACTCCAGGAAATAGACATGGAACTATTTATCAAAGGACCATGTAAGGAAAAAGCTGAGAGCCTGTTAAAATGTAGCAGACCTCAGCTGAGAACAATTACTGCTTTCTTCACACATTTGGAGTGTTTCAGCGCAACTTAGTCTGCAGATTATGCAACAAGGAGACTGATACCACCCAGTACATTTATGCTCCTGCGAGGCTTTACCTCGCAAGAGATATAAAGATTTTGGGAAAATGTTTATGGAACCAGCAGAAGTACTATCCATACCATTGGAACGTTCTAAACGATACAGATAACACAATAAGCCCCAGGATGAAGTGCACCCGGAGAAATGACTGGAATCTCAATCGCAAATGAAGAAGAAGGAATAGATTAGCCTAAAGCAATAGTAAAATCCTTTAAAAGCTATTCGCTGTGTGAAACAACTGAGGTTCGATTCGCTTTGCGTGTTTCCATTTCAAAAAAATAAAAAATTGAAACCAATAACAAGGAATATCTCGAAAACGGCCAACTCTACAAGAAAAACGTACACGACATAACTTTTGCACCTATTTTAAAGAGAACTATATTTTCTGTGTAAGTTCTCTTACGGTTAAATCCCTTTACAAAATTCTGCAAAATTCATCCAAAATATAGAGGTCTTCAGAAGCTTATTCCCACACGATTCAAAATATACATTTTATTTGTGATGTAAATATCTTTAATATACGGTATTTTAACCAAAATCGTTAGAGCCACTTTTCAGAAAATCAAAATGTTCACAAATTGTTCCACTTACAGAGTTTGTGCTGGGAGATTTTCATGAAAATCTTCTTGTGGCATCCTTGAAAGATACTAAACATAAATAACAAATCTTGAACTTAATGGTTGTTTCGTTTCTGAGCTGTGCTGTAGACACATACATACGCACCTTTTTTCTAAAAATGATTTTTCAGACTCAGGGGATCTTGAAACATCTTCCCAGTAAAATCTTGACATCGAATTTTGGGTGGCACTAGCTGCTACATATGTTCACTGTATGTGCATAAGTGCGAGGGAAAGTAAAAATTTATGTAACAACCTTAAAACATTTTTCACTTTTTAAAAGTTTAGCAAAGTGACTTATTTTGGTCTTAGCATTGTTCGTTGTTTTTTTTTATTTTATTTTACGTCGCCTTAACAACTCTATCCTATCACGACGGGATTGTTGAGTAAGGTTCCTAATTCACTGTAAAGGGGACAGTTGCCTTTTAAGATCTCAGCCCCGTTCCTTACTACTTCGCTTAAAGCCAAGTAGATGGCGTTAAAGGGTCGTCCAGTCTTGCGACCCTACACTGTAATCAGATAGCAAAGTGCAGTTAGCCTTCTCATCTGCTTACACCATTCTTACCAGTTAGCTGCGCGACAGGCAGATGGGGTTAGGGATGCAGTAAGTTTATTATTTGCACTATTTGTAAAATAGTGCACTCGTAATAACCACCCATTTACACTTTATCTATTGTTTCAGAGTGAACATTGAACCGTGTAAGCGTGGTATTAAATATTCAATGCGGTATTTTACCCGGGTGACTAAGGGAAACAAGGAAAAACAAATATGATGTGTACCATTCACATGACTTTCTCTATATCCCTGCAACAAATTATTCTTAAAATCTTATACTTCTATTTACTTTATGCTAATCAGAGAAAATTACCGGAAATAATCTTATTGCTTGCTTCCTTGTAAGTAAAAGTGAAATAAGGGACTACAGTAGGTTAAAGTGATAGTCAAAAGCTGATTGCTATGTCAATGATGTTCCTTTGTTTATATAGATCGGAGTTGACAAGTTCCTGTATGAGAAAAATAAAAGTTTTTTATAGCAGAAACCAAAAATAAGGAATGTCTCAAAAACGACGAACTCCACGAAAAAAATGTATATAACATAATTTGTGTGTTTTAACGTGCTCTACATGTTTTGTGTAGTAAGATTTTGTCCATCTCTTACGGTTTATTCCTAGAAAATTCAAGATAAACATTTTATTTGTCTGGTAAGTTTTTTTAATATACGAAATTTTAATCAAAATCGTTAAGGCCATTTTTGAAAAAATCAAAATTTTCGAAAAAAGTTACATGTAAAGGGTAGCTGAAGGTGGGGGATTTTTCTCAACATCTTCGTGTGGCATCCCTGGAAGATACTAAACTTAAATACCAAGTTTGGTATTTTACCGACTTTCCGTTTTTGGGTTATCGTGCTCACTGACATACGGACACACTGCCACACGGACACACTGACACACGGACCTTTTTGTGAAAATGCTGTTTTTTGGATATTGGGGACCCTAAAACATATATTTCCGGTGAAATTTCATTACCGAATTTTTGGGTGGAGTGTAATACCTTCTCTATACACTATATACATAGTGCGTATAGAGAAAGTAAAAATCTGATGCAATACACCCACATGGCTTTCTCTAGCTACTATATTAACGAACTTCTTACAAAAGATAACTCTTCTTCCAACACCATACTAATCGAGATAAACATTAGCAGAGTTATATTACTTAGTTCCTTATAAGTAGACTGGAACTAAGGGAATGCACAAGGCCAAAGTGAGTCAAATGTTTTAAAAGCTGTCTATATGTGATTGTCATTTCAAATCGCTTCTTTGCTTGACCAGGAGTAGAACAAAAGAAAGACACACACCTTCCATCTGAGAAAAGTAGAAGTACCTCACAATTAAAACTAATAATAAGGAATACCTCGAAAACGCCAAGCTCCACGAAAAATATCTGATGTGTACCATTCACATGACTTTCTCTATATCCCTGCAACACATTATTCTTAAAAAGCTTATATTCTATGAACTTCATGTTAATCAGGAAAACATTAGCAGAAACAGCCATATTACTTGCTTCCTTATAAGTAGAGGTGAAATAAGTGAGTACCATAGGTTAAAGTGATAATCAAAAGCTGGTTGCTATGTCACTAAAGTACCTTTGTATGGACAGCAGTTGACAAATTCCTGTATGAGAAATGTATAAGTTTTTCATAGCAGAAACCAAAAATAAGGAATGTCACAAAAACCACGAACTCCACGAAAAAAAAAGTATATGACATAAATTGCGTGTTTTAACGTGCTCTACATTTTTTGTGTAGTAAGTTTTTGTCCATCTCTTACGGTTTAGCAGTTATTCAAAATTTAGTAAAACTCATCCAGAATAAACTACTCTTCAGAGGCTATTCCCAGAAAATTGAAGATATACATTTTATTTGTCAGGTAAATATCTTTAATATACGAAATTTTAATCAAAATCGTTAGAGCCATTTTTGAGAAAATCAAAATTTGCGAAAAACCTTACATGTAAATGGTAGTTGGGGGTGCGGGGATTTTTCTCAAAATCTTCGTGTCGCATCCCTGGAAGATACTAAAATTAAATACCATGTTTGGTATTTTACCGACTTTTCGTTTTTGAGTTATCGTGTTCACAGACACACGGACACACAGACACACACACACACATACACGGACCTTTTTCCGAAAATGCTTTTTTTAGATAAAGGGGACCCTAAAACATATATTTCCGGTGAAATCTCGGTATCGAATTTTTTTGTGGAGTGCAATACATTCTCTATACATTATGTATAGTGCCTATAGAGAAAGTATAAGTGTATATGACATACTTGTGTATTTTAACAAGATCTACATTTTTACTTTCTCTATACGCACTATGTACACAGTGTATAGAGAAGGTATTTACTCCACCCAAAAATTCGATACCAAGATTTCACCGGAAATATATGTTTTAAGTCCCCAATATCCAAAAAATCTTATGTTCTCCATTCACATGACTTTCTCTGTCTCTCTGTAACAAATCATTGTTAATAAGCTTAACTTTTATTTATTTCATGTTAATCGAGGAAAATTATCAGAAATAGTCTTATTCCTTGGTTTATTGTAAATACAAGCGAAATAAAGGAGTACCATAAGTTAAAGTGAAAGCCAAAAGCTGGTTGCCATGTGACTGATGTTCGTTTGCTTGTGTGGACAGGAGTAGACAAATTCCTGTATGAGAAAAATATGTTTTTCAAAGCTGAAACCAAGAAAAAGGAATATCTCAAAAACGATCAACTCCGCGAAAAAAATGTATGTAAAAAAATTGTGTGTTTTAACGTGCTCTACATTTTTTGTGGGTTAAATTTTTGTCCATCTCTTATGGTTTAGTAGTTATGCAAAATTCATCCAGAATAAAGTAGTCTTCAGAGGCTATTCCCATAAAATTCAAAATATACATTTTATTTATCAGGTAAATATCTTTAATATGTGATATTTTAATCAAAATCGTTAGAGCATTTTTTATAAAATCAAAATTTTTGAAAAAAGTTCCATGTAAAGGGTAGTTTGGGGTGGGGGGATTTTTCTCAAAATCTTCGTGTCGCATCACTGGAAGATACTAAACTGAAATACCAAGTTTGGTAGTTTACTGACTTTTCATTTTTGAGTTATCGTGTTCACAGACACACGGACACACACACACACGCGGACCTTTTTGTGAAAATGCTATTTTTAGATAAAGGGGACCCTAAAACATATATTTCCGGTGAAATCTCGGTACCGAATTTTTTGGTGGAGTACAATACTTTCTCTATTCACTATGTACATAGTGCGTATAGAGAAAGTAAAAAAGCATTTTCAAAAAAGGTCAGTGTGTGTGTGTGCGTGTGTCAGTGTGTCCTTGTGTCTGTGAATACGATAACTCAAAAACGAAAAGTCGGTAAAATACCAAACTTGGTATTTATGTTTAATATCTTCCAGGGATGCGACATGAAGATTTTGAGAAAAGTCCCCCCACCTTCAACTACCCTTTACATGTAACTTTTTTTAAAAAATTTGATTTTCTCAAAAATAGCTCCAACGATTTTGATTAAAATTTCGTATATTAAAGATATTTACCTGACATATAAAATATATATCTTGAATTTTCTGGGAATAGCCTCTGAAGAGTAGTTTATTCTGGATAAATTTTACTGAATTCTGAATAACTGCTAAACCGTAAGAGACGGACAAAAACTTACTACACAAATTATGATATATACATTTTTTTCATGAGTTCGTCGGTTTTGAGATATTCCTTATTTTCTGCTATGAAAAACTTATACTTTTCTCATATAGGAACTTGTCAACTCCTATCCATTTAAACAAAGAAACTCCACTGACATAGAAACCAGCTTTTGACTATCATTTTAACCTTGGTAGTGTCTTATTTCGCTTCTACTTACAAGAAAGCAAGTAATGAAACTATTTCTGCTCATTTTTTCTGATTAGAATAAAGTAATAGAAGTATAAGATTATTAAGAATAATATGTTGCATGGATATAAAGAAAGTCATTTTTTGTATAGGAAGTTTTTGTCCATCTCTTACGGTTTACTAGTTATGCCAAATTAAGCAAAATTCCTTCAGAATAAACAGGTCTTTAGAAACTATTCCCAGAAAATGCAGTATATACATTTTATTTGTAATAGAAATGGCTTTTATATGTGGTGTTTTAATCAAAATCGCTAGAGCCATTTTTAAGAAAAACAAAATTTTCTAAAATTTTCCATGTAAAGGGAAGTTAGGGGTGAGGGGATTTTCTTGAAAATCTTCGTGTCGCATCCTTGGAAGACACCAAACTTAAATACCAAGTTTGGTTTTTAACCGCCTTTTCGTTTTTGGGATATGCTGTTCATAGGCGCACACACACGGACCTGTTTCTAAAAAGTTTTTTTTTGGATTTGGGGGTTCTTAAAACGTGTATTTCCGGAGAAATCTCGACATCAAATTTTTAGGTGGAATACAATACTTCTCTGTTCCTATGTACATTGTACATACTGGGCTAAGGAAAGTAAAAATCTGATGTGTTGCATTCATATTCTTTCTCTACATCGCTGTAAGAAATTATTGTTAAAAAGTATATTCTTTTATCTGCTTTATGATAATCGAGATAAGCATTAGCAGAAATTGTCTTAATTATTTGCTTCCTTGTAAGAAGAAGGAAAATAAGGGAATACACTTGGCGAAAACGATAATCAAACCTTTTAAATTCTGGTTGCCATGTGGTTGAAATCTGTTTGTATGTAGGGCCAGGTGTTTACAGCTTTCTGTGTGAGAGAAGTTAAATATTTCAAATCTGAAACAAATAACAAGAAATATCTCGGAAATTGTCAATTCCACGAAGAAAATGTATATGACATAAATTGTGTATCTTAAAGTGATCTACATGTTTTGTGTAATAAGTTTTTGTCTATTTTTTACGGTTTACCAGTTACGCAAAATTCAACAAAATTCATTCAGAATAAAGAGATCTTTAGAGGTTATTCTCAGAAAATTCAACATATGCGATTTATTTGCCATATATCTTTAATATAGTATATTTTAATCAAAGTTGTTACAGCCATTTTTTGCACGTAAAGTGTAGTTTGGGGTGGGGTGATTTTACTCAAAATCTTCATCGCATACCTGGAAGATACTAAACTTAAATGTCAAGTTTGGTATTTTACCGACTTTTTCTTTTTGAGCTATCGTGTTCACTGACACACACACACGGACCTTTTTCTGAAAATGCTTTTTTTCAGATTCAGGGGATCCTAAAACGTATATTTCTGGTGAAATCTGTATCGAATTTTTTGGTGGAATGCAATACCTTCTCTATATACTCTGTACATCGTACGTGTAGAGAAAGTAAAAACGCATACAGATTGGTCGGCTTGGTTAACACTTTCTTATTACGAACACCATAATACTTTAAGATCTGGTACCCATTAACGTGAAATTTTGTTTAACCAAAAATAATATTTAGTGATTTTCTAATACGTTAATGTTTGTGAATTATTTTTCCTGCTCCGTTATCCTTCTTTTTAAGATTAACAAAAGACTAAACATTTTTGAAGCCTATATATTCGTGGAGGTCGTCTCCCCCTCTGGGAGACCTGGACCGGGGTGCACTCAGCCTCGTGAGGTCCCTGGGGGAGGGCCAATTGAGGAGCTACTTGATGGAGAAGTAGCGGCTCCAGGTCATGAGGACCGCATTAACCGGCCGGGAGGGATTAGAGGCGCTGACCACGTCTCATCCGTGGACCCTCTGTCATGGACCGAGATGGGGGACGTAGCGGCCGGGCGGTAGGCCAAGGTTCCTTGTGAGCTTTCGTACCATGGAGTTATTATATATGTGTGGGAAAAAAAAAATGATGACTACGAAGAGTTTAATAATGTTCGAATAGTTTGTGTGATATTGCGTTCTGAGGTTTCTGCTTTGCTCTAGAGTATCATTGCCATGGAGATCAATAGATCGTATTTCTCCTCCTGTCTTATTCACTATGTACTGCACTTCTCTCCCAACAAATTGTTCTCCGCCGTGACACGTCTTCGACAGATATTTTCTTTTGAAATGCAAATGCCTTTGAGTACAATACGGTACCTTTGTCATATTGCTCTGCAACACTTTAAAGTATAAGATGGTTGAAAAATATAGTAAAAGAAGCACTTTTCTGTTGAGAGTGGGCAAGGTCTCATCGCTTAAAGATAACGTCGCCATGTAAGAGGTCCAGTCTTTCCAAAGCTATTACAAAAGCAACATGAGTTTTCCTCATTGTTTAAGGCCATTTCTTCTTCTTCCTCGTTTCTTGATATGGGCAGCGACATTTCTAGCGACTTCAACTCCTTCCAAAATAGCCTGCGAGAAATTGTTTTTCTCCTCTCAAAAGAACACTCCAGGTTCATGTATATAATCGTTACATATATTCAGTTTTAGATACTAGTAATGACATATCTTTAATTCTATCGTATTATTACAAGCAAAAATAAACTCATATATTCACATTGCAAAAACCTACATTGATAAATAATTGCATCGCCGGGAAGAAATTTCCACCTCAAACTATAACAAGCATCTTGGAAATGCTTGACTCCAAAACAAAAATAAACTGTGTGTTCGAAGTAATCTACATTTTTTTGTGTTGCAAGTTTTCGTCTATTTCCCTACAGTTATACAAAATTCATTCGGAATGAAGATTTCAGAGATTAGCTCCAGGAAATTCAAGGTATATACTTTATTTGTCATGTAAATATTTTTAATGTGCGGTATTTTAATTAGTTATAATTGTTGTTGTTTCCATGTAAAGGTAATTTGGGGTGGAAGTATTTTCTTGATTGCCTTCGTATCGTATGCTTAGAACATGCTGTGCTTAAATATCAAGTTTGATTATAATAGTTGAAAATGAGTCGAAATAGTATACTTAAAATGAATTTTCTTCAAAACATATGTTTCAGTTCATATCTGACTTAGGTAAGTGAGGGGTGAATTGGATTGGTAAGTGAAGGGTGAATTGAGTAAGATTAATCAAAGGCCCAAAATTCAAACTTTTAAGAACAAATATAAACACTGGTTCTATTAGCAATACTTTTAGTTTGTTTGTACTCATAGATTCCATTTTTGGATCTCAACTGTAGAAGAGGGTAAACGCCCTTGAAATATATGTTCTGAAAAAAAAATCATTTTAAGTGAGGTGAGTGTCACTGTTCCGACTCGTCTTCAACTATTATACTTTACATCAATTGTCTCAAACTTCTGAGTTATTTAATTAATCAAGTTTGATATTAAATCCATTTTTCATTCTTGAGTTATTTGTTACACACATACACACACACACACACAAGAAGTTTTACAATTTTTTTTTATTCAAGTGATCATGAAGAGTACATATTTTCAATGAAATGTCGGAATGGAAAGTTTGAGTGGAATGCAGTAACATCTTTACCTATGTACTACTTACGAAATAGAAAAAATAATAAACGATAGTTTGTAATGAAGCTAATGAGAATGAAACACATCAGATTTATTCGCAATTATTTTATTACTTGATATCTCTTTTGTTATTTTCCAGCTATATGGCCACTGATGCTCTAAACTCTTTGTATTACGAGTGTACCAAACTAAGCAATCCATAGAAATTAAATCAAGACTAGAGGGTCATAATTTCGGTGGTATAAAGTGCGGAGGAGTTAGTTCAGAATTAGGTGCAGTAAAATTACGACCCATTCTGCGCAACTCTTACTGCCGTAATAAAACAATCAAATAAGTTTCACCAAAGACTGGTTTAATGCATTGCCTGCTCTGGCGTGATTTTATACTACCTTCCGATTCATTAAAAGCACTTATAAAAGGTACAATGGACTGCAGGTTGCATTAAAAGAAGGGGCATTCAGATGTTTTTATGCCGCACACTAAACCTTAGCATTTATTTTCGACATCAGCTTGTTAAAAGACACTTGGACAGTATACGCTCCAATATTGCTAAAACTTGCATTACTGGTTTAGTGAATCTTAAAAATTCTAATACGTCCAGATGAAAATTTTCAGGTTAAAACGATTCTACTATGACCAACTCAAAATTTGGCATTCACAGTTGCTCTAAAATGGGGGCATTGTCACTTGATGTTAAAGATAGAATTTTTATTATTGAAAGTGGACCGAAAATAAAAACTTGCGTGTTTCGGCTTTCTTTCCCATGGGCCTAAAGCTACAAAACGAAATTCATATACAAATGATCCATTTAGATATGTCTAATTCCTTACATATATCAGCGTTTAATAGGATTAAGCGAGAGATACTAAAGTGTACAATTCTAACTGCTCATCTTTTTCTTGAAGGCTCTCATCATCTGGGGAAAAATTTGTAGTGTTACACTCGCATATATTTCTCTAGCCAGTTCTACAAATTTCTTACAAAAGATTATTCTCCTTTCTACACCATGCTAATCGAGATAAACATTAGCAGAATGTTCTTATTGCTTAGTTCCTTATTAGTAGAAGTGATGAAATGCACTAGGCTATAGTGATAGTCAACTGTTTTAAACGCTATCGTTATTCAATTGTCATTGGAAATCGCGTCTTCGCTTGGCCAGGAGTAGAAAAAGGAATATCTCAGAAACGACTACCTCCATCACAAAAACGTAATGGACACCAATTTTGTGTTTTGACGAGATCTAATTTTTTTTGTGGAGTAAGTTTTTCTATCTCTTACGGTTTAGCAGTTAAACAAAATTCGGCAAAGTTCATCCAGAGTAAAGAGGTCTTCAGAGGCTATTCCCAGAAAATTCAAGATATACATTTTATTTGGGATGTAAATATCTTTTATAATCAAAATCGTTAGAGCCATTTTTGAGAAAAACATAATTTTCCAGACCACAAAATATAAATTTCTTTTGAAATCTCTATTTTGAATATTGGTTGGAATACAATACCTTCTATATACACTATGTACATTGTACATGCGGGCTACAGAAAGTAAAACTGTGTTTTAGTTGCATGGCAGAAACAACATCCCATTTAAAAAAGTATATATATTTTAAAATTGAATCCAATGTAAGGATTAACTAGAAAATAACTGCACTGTATTGTACATAAATTGTGTTTTAACCAATTTAATCTGTTGTATACCAACATTTTTTCTATCTCTTACGGTTAGCCAGTATGGCAAAAATCAATCAGAACGAAGGGTGTTTCAGAGTCTAGTATTAGAAAATTTGTAAACTACTTTATATGATGCTGTAAAGTTAATTTTTAAAGAATATAAAGGGCTTTGATTAAAATAACAATAGAAACTAAAGGATTTATGAGTCATTTTTGGATAATGGAAAAATTCGAAAAATCTTCCACGTACATTTCAAGGGCACTTTGGAATGGGGGGGGGGAGAGGTTTCGTGAAATTCTTCGAGTCGCATTCTTGGAAGATTTTGAACTTAAATCCCAAGTTGGATTTTTAACTGATTTTTGCAAACATACACACATACACAGGGACCTTTTTCAAAAACATTATCATATATTTCTGTTGGTCTACCTCGAATTTTTAGGTGGAATGTAAATGTTACCCTATTTACTACACGTGGTAGAGAAAGCAAAATGGTGGGTTATTGTGAGTCTATTTTTAGCATTACGCACTAACCAGCTAATTTAACCGTATACTAATAAATATGTACGCAGGGGTCTCTGTTGTCTGAATTAAGGTCAACTTGCCGCTGTCTTTCCTCTCACTGGCAATTACGAATTGCTTTGTGCAGCGTAAGCAGGTAGACGGGGCAGCCCGCATTGCTAACTGAATGGCAATTCCTTGTGTGATGTAATATTGGGCGTTTTCGTTCTTTAACGTTAAACTAGAAAATGATTGCCAGAATGTAGTCCACAAAGTTTTGAACATTATTTTTGATCATATGTGCGCATGTGCGTGTTTTATGAGAACAACAGCAGAAATTTATCGTTAAAGCTAATCTCAAATAATATTTTAAAAACCTATTTCATTCACGTCCACTCCCCTAATATGTCATGCAAATAGCTCATAAATGTTTAATATCTGTTAATTCCAATTAGATAACTTAAAAACATAAACAGAGTGAGTTTTGGACGTTTAATAAAAGTAAATATATGTAACGAGCTCCCCCTCTATACACACGCTGTGTAAGCATGCCGTGCGGTGTTAAACTGATAATAAGTAATTGCGTAATTATTTTGGACGTCACGTCACTGTTCATATATTGTGCAGAGCGATTATCATGAACATACACTTTCATTTGGTTTCTTTTCCATGGGCAGAGGCAATATAAATGGATAGCTCGGCTGATATCGAATACAATAAAATTTTAATTTTGTTCACTATGTATACGCTTGCATACGCGTGTGCGTATATGTGTGCTTGTGTGTGTGTATGTTATGTTATGTAATGTATGTAAAAAGCGAGTTCGTAAATGTCACAATATTCCTTTTATGAGGCATATGGGGTTGGTATGAAAACCCTTGTTTTTGACCATATGTGTCTTACTGTTGGAAGGAAAAAGTTTCTGCTTTCTATACACGTATTATGGACACAGTGTATAGAAAAGGTATTGCATTCCTCCCAAAAATTTGATACCAAGATTTCACCGGAAATGCACCCAGAAAAGAATATACTCTCTCTGATAGTATATGGTCGTAAATAGAGAAGGTATTGCCCTCTACCCAAAATTCGATACCGAGATTTCACTCGAAATACACGTTTTAAGGTCCTCTGTAAAACATTTTTACTTCCCTAACTGATACTATGTACATAGTGTATAGAGAACGTGTTACATTCCACTCAAAAATTTGGTACGGAGAAATCACTGGAAATACACGTTTTATGGTCCTCTGTAAAAAATAACATTTTCTGAAAGAGGTCCCGGTGTTTGTGTGTTTGTATGTCCGTGTCTGTGAACATGATAGCTTAAAAACGAAAAGTTGGTGAAATACAAAACTTGGGATATAAGTTTAGTATCTTCCAAGAGTGCGGCACGCACATCCGGGAAACAGAGGCCGTTGAAAAAATATAAGGAGAGAAATATAGGATACATAGCGATGGAAGCATTGGGTTTTCCAGACGTACCATGAGGAAGCGGCATTGACGAAATTTGGAACAGCATATTTTCATAGCATGTAATGAGATGTAGCTAAGGAACCAATCAAATATGTTTGTTATATTTTGTGGCGGGAAGGTTGGCGTCACCCAGGGTAAGTATAAAAAAGTATTTGTGTTTATTCTTCATTGACTTCAGAACGTATGTGAAGCAACGAAGGCACATCCATTTGCATATAGAAAGGGCTGATTGTTAACTTGTTAAAGTGAGGGAATATTAATAATGTAAATATATTGTAAGGAAGAAGCTAGCCGCCGATTACGGTTTTAAAGTATCTTCACGAAGGGAATAAATTCAAATATTAAGGGAAATGCAGTGTTTATGAATTTGCCTCGCCTACAAAAGTACCCTGAGATAATTAGCTTGAGAATATCAAGATTGGAGTATTCATCAGCTGCTGAGCCGAGAGCGCAGGAGATCACATCACAGCATTGGAGGCCTTCCAGCATCAAAAGGACGCTTTTCCCCGCTACAAATGTTTTCAGTGTGTAAGCCAAATAATTCTTTAAGAAATTTACAATTTGCAGTCGCTAGCCCTTCCTCACTTATTTACGCGTAAGGCTGGTAGAAGAGAGGAAGATGAAGCAATGGGAGTGCCCAAGAAGAACGCAGGGCAATTACGCGACCAGAGAAAATTACTCTGCGGAACTTTTTTTGAGCAGCCTGAAACTCCAGAATGCTGTGCAGGGAATAAAACTGTCCAGTTATCCACACTCGAAGACGTGCCATTCCACATGGCGAGCTACACAGTAGCTAGACAAGATAGTAGTCCACCCAAAGAGTCGATGTCGAAATTTCACCGGAAATAAATGTTTTCATGTTTCCTAAGTCCGAAAAATGCATTTTTATTTTCTCTATCCCGTATGTACAATGTACATAATGGACAGAGAAGGCTTTGTATGCCACCTAAAATGAAATACCGAGAATACACTAGAAATATATGTTTTGAGGTCCCTTGAGTCCGAAAAAAAGCATTTTAGAAACATGTTCGTGTGCATATGTGTTTCTGTCTCTGTATATTTCAGGGCAGCATAGCTCAAAAATGAAAAGTCGGTAAAATTCCAAAAATGGTATTTAGGCTAAATACCTTCCGAGGATGCGACATGAAACTTTTTAAGACCCCCCCCCCAACCTCAGCTGCCCTTAACATGGAAATGTTTTAGAAACTTTTGATTATCTCAAAAATTTCATTAAAATACCGTACATTAAAGACATTTACATCGCAAATAAAATGTATGTTTTAAATTTTCTGAGAATAGTCTCTAAATAGATGCTTATTCTGTTCGAGTTTTGCAGAATTTTGCATAACGGCTATTGTTTGTTTCAATTTTAAACTAATTAACTTTTCTCAAAGGAACTATGCAAAGTGAACCGAACCTCATTTGTTTCGCATAGCGACCAGCTTTTAACATATTTGAATATCACATTAGCCTAGCATACACCCTGATTTCTCTTCTACTTACACGGAAGCAAGTAATAAGACTAATTCGGAAAATATTTATCTAGATTAGCCTGCTCAAAATACTGGTTCGTAGAACTCGTGCTCGTGAACCTATATAAATGTGCAGTAAACTTTATTCTTTACCTACTCCCAAATGCCAATTTAGTAACAGCTGCTTAGAAAAGATCTTTAGAATGACCATTTGTGTATATTTGCGGAGTTATTTTATTTTTACCTTATCTGTACATACATGACTGATTCAAGTCAATAACCATCATCCCCACATATATTTGCTCAAAACCATTGATGAATTTGCTGAGCTTAAGCAATGAAATGTCAATTCCTTGTATTAAAAATCTGATGTGTTCAATTCACATGACTTTCTCTACATCTCTACAGCAAATTATTGTTAAAAAGCTTATACTTCTATTTACTTCATGCTAATCTAGAAACAAAAATAACAGAAATACTATTGTTATTTGCTTCCTTGTAAATAGAACTGAAATAAGGGTGTACCATAGGTTAAAGTGATAGTCAGAAGCTGGTTGCTATGTGACTGAAGTTCCTTTGTTTGTATGGACACGTGTTGGCAAATTCCTGTATGAAAAAATTATGTTTTTTAAAGCTGTAACCAAAAACAAGCAATATCTTAAAAACGATCAACTCCACGACAAAAAGTTATATAACATGAATTTTGTGTTCTAATGTGCTCTACATTTTTTGTGTGTAAGTTTTTATCCATCTCTTACGGTTTGGCAGTTATTCAAAATTTCGTAAAATTCATTCAGAATAAAGTTGTCTTCAGAGGCTATTCCCATAAAAATCAAGATATACATATTATTTTCAGTTAAATATTTTAATGTCTGATATTTTAATTAAAATCGTTTAGAGCCATTTTTGAAAAAATAAAAAAATTCGAAAAATTTTCCACGTAAAGTGTAGTTGGGGGTGCGGGATTTTCTCGAAAATCTTCGGGTCGCATCCTTGGAAGAAACCAAACTTAAATATCAAGTTTGGTATTCAACGGACTTTTCGTTTTTGAGCTATGCTGTTCACACACACACACACACACACACACACACACACACGTACACACATACACACACGGGCCTTTTTGTAAAAGTGCTTTTTATTGGATCCAGGGGGACCAAAAACGTGTATTTCCGGTGAAATCTCGGTATCGAATTTTTGGGTGGAATGTAATACCTTCTCAAATCCCGAGAAAAATATTAAACAAGGGGTTGATAATTAGAATAATCTAAATAGCCGTTTTGTCTTCTTCATATGTAGCATATTAATTTCCTACTAAAATTCGTCAGTGAATTGGTTGAAACTATAGCTTTATGCATTGCCAAGACAAAGAAATCACTCGAGTGTCTCATTCTTTTCGAATCCCTTGCATTTTCGTTCTATACAATAAGTTATTCATCGATTATAAATTGTAGTTCTGCCACTAAATGTTGCTTAGAACATCATGGCAAAAATATTTCCAAAAAATAAATACCTACACCAGTGTGAATTGCATAACCGCTGATGCTGTAGAAAATATTGCAACGAAATCGTGGTTTGAAGACATTAATATCATAAGAGTATTACAGAGAGAAAAGTGTACAAAAATTACCCAAAGAACGTGCTGCATTAGTCCATATGTCGTAAGCTCCAATTACGTCATTTTACATTGCCAGAATATTTTCTTTATACAAGAATATGTTAAGTACTTAATAATGGGAAATCGTTTACGTAATAATATTTGTATATATTTTTAGTTATCTACTGCAATGCAAAACTGAAACAGATAAATAATTTAAAGAATAATCGTAATAACAACAATAATGTATAACCTAAAAAGAGAAACGGTGTGTGCTTTTGATATAAACTTTTTGAAAATATGTCATGTGTTCCACTTATATGACTATCTGTGTCACAAACAAACGTTCCTTACAAACCTTTATCATTTTATTTATGAATACATGAATATGTTAAGTAATAATGGGAAATCGTTTACGCCATGAAATTTGTACATATTTGTAGTTACCTACTGTAATGAAAAATCAAATAAGTAGCTTAAATAGTAATAGTAATAACAACAATAATATATAGACTGCCTCCGTGCTCGAGTAGTCAGCCAGCTGACTTCACACCCGGAGATCCCGGTTCGATTCCCGGGTGAGGCGGGGAATTTTTCTTTAACCAGAATTATTCCCTATCCCCCATAGAGTCTGGAAGCATGAACCTGAGAGTAAATGTGCGTATGTTTAGTAATATAAAGTTTATTAACCTAATGTTTTGAACCTACAGTTTCACAAGTCAAGGCCCCCAATATGCCTATTGATGTTAAGAGGGCTATACAAACGAAACAATAAAAAAATAATATATAGTAATCTAAAAAAGAAACGGTAAAATAATTCTCGGTGTGCTTTTATTGCAAACCTTTGATGAAATATGTCACGTGTTTCATTCATCGGACTTGACTTTACTAACAAATTATTATTATTTTATCTATGTCATGCTAATCGAGATAAAATTAGCAAAAATGTCTTATTACTTGCTTTCTTGTGAGTAGAAGGGGAGTGAGGAAATGCACTATGCTATAGTGATAGTCAAATCTTTTATAAGCTATCGCTATTTACAACAATTGAACTTCAGAGCTCCTTTAAAATCCTAGGATAAAACAAAAGAGCTGAAAACTAGAGAGCCTGACTTCCCGCTTGAGAAAATTCAAGTAGTTTGAAATTGAAACCAATAATAATAAGTATATTTGTAAGGGCTACCTATACCAAAAATATAACTCTATGACGTAAATTGTGATTTTTAATGAGGTCTACACTCTTTGTGGAATTAATTCTCTCCCCTCCCCTCTCGCTCTCACGGTTTACGAGCTATACGAAAGGCATCCAGAATTAGGAGACTTTCAAAGAAGTTATTCCCGGAAGATTCAAGATATAAATTTCTTTTGTCATGAATATATATTAATGAAAATCGTTAAATCCATTTTTGAGGAAATCAACATTTTGGAAAATGGTTCCATATAAAGGGTATACTTTTGTAAGTGAGGAACCTTCTTGATAATCTTCGTTTCATATTTTTGGAGAATAAAGTTTAGTATTTAGCATTTCGTTTTTCAGCTTTGCTGCCCCCATCACACACACAAACACACACACACACACACGCACACACACACACACACAAAAGCTTGCGTTTCTAAAATGCTTCTTTTTGGATTCAAAGGTCCTCAAAATCATGTATTTCCGCTGAAATTTTAGTGTCAAATTATGAGGCGGAATACAATCTCCTCTATCTACTTGTACATTTTACATTCCTGCTAGAGAAAGTAAGAAGTTCATAAATAAATCTCAAAAATCTATAAGAGTGCAAAGTTATTGGTAACTGTGCTGATCCATGAATGAAAACCTAATACAGACCTTACACACATAAAATTTAAAATGGAGGTAGATGCCATGTAAACCCCCGGCACTATTTATTACTATTAATTTGAGGGAGTTGCAGTCCGAGTGTGAAAGAGGACGGTCGTGTTTTGTGTCTTGCTCGTAGCTACCTGGAAGAAGTTCGACAATGGAAAGCGTACGAGAACTCATTGGACAGTTGAGGCAAGAAATGCGTTTAGGATTTGAAAAGTGCAGCCTAAAGTCGCTGGAAAGTGCCGTGGAGAATGTGTCAGTTCGAATGCGTGCTCTGGAAGAGAAAATGGATTATTTAGAGAACCAATCTCGTAGAAATAATATTGTGCTATATGGTGTGACAGAAGAACCGGGAGAGAGTTGGGAGATGACGGAGGGAATAGTGAAAAGTGTCATCTCACAAATAGGAATCGAACTCCGCGAGTTTGATGTGTAGAGAGCCCATCGTGTAGGTCGACGTGGCAATGTAAGGCGACCTATTGTGTGTAAACTGGCCCATTATATACTCGAGGTGGCCATCCTTCGAGATGCTCGTTATTTACGGGGAACGGGAATAAGCATTAGAGAGGACTTTAGCCAGCGTGTAAGAGAAGAGAGAGAGTTCTTAAAGGGACACATGTTTGAGGCCAGGAAGCAGGGCTGTCATGCCGGATTGCGCTATGACAAGCTCTTCATTAACGGGCGAGTTTGGAACCGACAGGAGCTGGAGCGCATGGAACAGCCTAGAAGCAGTGCGGAAACCGAACCCAGGACAGGACAGCAAGAGCAGGTAGCCAGTGCATCAGCCTAGGAGATAGCAGGTCCCTCAGCAGAACATCAGGTGACTCAAGTTATGTCGACAGGGAGGGGCAAAGAGGAGAGGAGGGTGAGACAGTCTTTGCCGGAGGAGCCAACAACTACGCCCCCCCCCCTGTGCCCTTAGGGTGACAACAGCTCGACAAAGGGTCAGCCAAGTTGTAGGAAGACCAACAGCAAGGAAACAATAGGACCCAACCCCTTCTCTGAGGATTGTCACATGGGACATCGAAGGCTTCAAAAAAAGGTTGGGTAGCGAGAATTTCTTGTATTTCCTTAGTGATTTTGACGTTGTATGCTTAAGAGAAACTTTGCTGAAAAACGGAGAAAATTCAACACTTGCTAATTTCCATAGTTTTAGTAGGGGAAGGGAGACACGGGGAAGGAGGGGAAGGTAGCCAGGGGGGTATCAGTTTCATTCAGGTCTGAGCTGGAGGCTGAGATAACTAAATTAAAAATCAGTTTGGAAGGGGTGATTGCTGTATCTTTGGCACAGGGGGGAGTACATATAATAGTTATAGGATTATACAACCAGCCAGCAACGTCCAAGTATGCAAACAGGAATTTCTTCAGTGACTTAACCGAAACGCTAGTGGAGTTACAGGAAAAGTTTCCAGGAGCTGAATTAATTCTTTTAGGAGATTTTAATGCGAGGTTAGGAGGGGAGAATATTTCTCTAACGGGGGGTCACCAATGGGGGGAGGAATTCCGCGAAGGTCAACGAAAGAGCAAGGATAGTTTTATTAATGGGGAGGCAGACAATTACTTGCTTTCTGCGATGCCTTCTCTTTAGAAATAATGACTGGCAAGTACGGTGAGGATCGAGAGGGAGAACTCACTTTCATAAATGAAAATGGGGGTAGTGTAATAGATTTTATTTTAATAAGTCAGGGTTTAATTGGCAGAATTAGAAATTTTTGGGTGGGATCGTATCGAGTCGCATCACTGTCCGGTTGCCCTGGAACTGAATATAGAGACGGCCATGGCGACGATAGCACCTGAAGATGGGCAGGGGGACGAAGGGAGATTCATTAGTAAATTTATATGGAAACCGGTAGAAAAAGAAGTGTTTGTTGATACATTAGAAAGGAGATTAGGGGAAAGGAACGCAGACACAGCGGAGGAACTAACGCATAAAATAGCAACGGCTGCGGGGACAATGAAAGTCCAAACGCATGGTAAGTTAAAACGATTCATGGTTGGTATGACCAGCAATGCAGAACTGTAAAGAAACAAGCAGAGGAGGCTCTGTCAAGATTCAGAAGGGAGGGGGGAGATGACATTAGGAACTTTTTTACAAAAAAGCGAAGGGAGTATAAACAGCTCTTACGTGAAAAGAGAACTACGTGGCAAGACAAAATTACTCAGAAAATTAGTAATATTTTAACGCGGGGGGATAACGTTGAGGTGTGGCAAGTAGTAAAACATTTAAGAGGCAACCATCAGGCGCCCAACGAAATTTCTCCCAGAAAATGGGCAATGCATTTTATGGGAATTTTCGGGAAAGGTGAAAGGGAAGGAATTTTTATAAAGGAAGTGCAAATTTTGGGAAATCTTGAGATCCCAATACTGGACGAAGAAATATCAGCACGAGAAATAGCACAGGCACTGAGGAGTCTGAAGGGAGGCAAAGCTCCAGGTTTTGATGGGGTGCCCCCGGAAGTTTTTAAAGCCGCAGCCAATGTTAATGAGTTTGGTAGGAGTATGCTCCAGATATGTAACAGATTATTTATTGAGGGGAATTGACCAACCTGTTGGGGAAAGGGCATTATTCATCCCATTTATAAATGGAAGGGAACTATTGGAAATCCGGATAACTATAGGGGGGTTACTCTGTTGCCAATTATGGAGAACATTTATTGTAGAGTGTTATATAACCGGCTAAAGGACTGGGAATCTAAATTTGGCAAACTTTCAAAATTTCAAATGGGTTTCAGAGAAGGACACAGTACCATAAATGCCGCTTTTATATTAGACACTTTAAGGACGAAGCAACTGTTAATTAAGCGGGGAAAGCTTATTTGTGCTTTTGTGGACCTTAAGAAGGCATTTGACTCTATCAATCGAAATGCATTATGGTACAAACTAGGCAGAAAGGAGTTATCAAGTAAAATGCAGGCAATGTATCAAAATGTCGAATTCTGTGTGAAGTACGACAGAAACAGAGTGTCCGAGAGCTTCCGAAGCTATAGGGGAGTGAGGCAGGGTTGTATTCTATCTCCCTTGCTATTTAATCTCTTTGTGGATGATATTACTGATACAATGATAGCAGAGAATATGAAAGCACCAGTAGTAGCGGATTTGCAGATCCCAACACTTTTATACGCAGACGATTTAGTATTGTGCTCTACGACAGTAAACGGATTGCAACGAGGACTGGACAACTTAAGAACTATTGCGATGAATGGCTACTTACAGTTAATGTGAATAAGACTAAGGCAATGACTTTCAAAACGGGTTGTGTTTATAGCAGGGAGGAGACTTGGACATATGCAGGACAGATACTGGACAATGTTAAATCTTTTGTGTACTTAGGACTCACATTCACAATGAACGGAAAATGGACAAAACACATTGACATTACGATACACAAGGCAAGGGTGAAAGCGACGGAAGCTCTCCGGATACGCTACAGAATACCGAATATATCCATAACCTTAATGGAAGCTGTATACGGAGCGACAGTTAGATCCACGATGACATACGGAGGAGAAATATGGGGGTGGGAAAAAACAGGGAATCTGGATCAAGTGAGGACCCAATTTTTGAAAGGAATTCTGGGTGTAGGGAGGGGTACGGCAAACTGCGGAATAATGAGGGAATTCGGGGCACATAGTGAAACGATAGACTGCAAAATCAGAGCAGTTAAATATTGGCTGAGAATCGTTCACGGAAATCAATCTCCAATTAGGGCAGTCTGCTACCGTGAACAGTTGCGAATGGAAGGTAATTCGACGTGGCCATCAAAATTAAAGAAAGGGTTGGAAACCATTGGGATGGGAGACATTTGGATGGCGGGTCCGGAAAACAGCCGAAGTATTTGGAGAAAAATTAAGAACCGCCTCTGTGATATTGACAGGCAGCAAATAATTGCGCAATGCACAGAGAAGGTGTCATTAGAAGTACAATCTGGGCTGAAATTGGAGTGGAGTATGGAGCAATACATCAAAACAGGTACCAAACTCACTAGAGAGGGGCTCGCGTGGATTAGACTATGAGTATGGAGGAGCACGAAAATTTCTGATGAGAATGGTACGAGAATCTGTCCCATTTGCGAGGAGGAAGAGTCGTGGACTCACATCTTGGCAAGATGTAGGGGTGCGGAGGAATGGCGGGAAAAATATTTTCTGCGATTTTTTACCACTGCGAATGTAGGGCTAGAAGCATGTTGGACGCTACTGGCAGGCACGGAAAACATGGACGGGCTAGGTAAATTTATACTTAAGGCAAGACAGCTGAGATCTGTGGAGACTGCCAATAGAGAAGGGGGGGGGGGGATAAGATCAACTAAACAAAAGTGACTTCATTGTTCTACATACATATATATTATGTCATACTTAGGTCACTGTTGTGCTATGGTTTTATATATGTTGTATATATTATGTGTATATATGTCTTTTAAGTGTAATTTTCTATTTTAAGAGGGTGCATTTATGAAGGTGTACTCTGTGCTGTAAATTTAAATTGCTATATTTGAATATCTTTGTATTTTTATTTTCGGGTTCACTCTTAATTCTTTATTGTTGTTTAATAATGCTTTGGACTGTGCATTTCCTTTGTCTTTTTATTTTCGTGTTTACTCTTTTAATTCTTTGTTGTTGTTGTTTTAATATTGCTTGTAATGTGTATTACAAAAGCACGTACGGTCTGTGGACCCGTGCGATTGTTGAAATTCTATGTATGATACTTATTCATTCATACTATTAATTTGACTATTATTATTTTCATTTTTATTATATGCAAGAGAATATCGAGATATTTTAAAATGTTCCCTGATACATCAGCCCAAAATTAAAGGCCGTTAATATCCCTTGAATATATTGATTTCTTTCAAAAGAACTACATCTACAAGAATTATTCGTGCAGTGTATAAAGGAAATATTGTCTCAAGATGGAAGGAGGCCTTGAACTTAGCCAATGTAACGCTAAACCCCCTTTTTTTGGAACAAAGCCAAGTCACTCTATTCTCCATGCCCCAGGAGAAATTTTCATTCTGCCAACAACTTGATCAGTTTGGGAAGTTGTGAGCGTACGGTTTGAGGTGATCTATATCGTTTTTTTTTATTTATTTATTTATTTTTTTTTTAGGTGTTTTGGTAGTAATGATAAATGCTGGCATATCATCAAAAAATGTATATGATAGCTTTGCTCAAATAAAATTCAGGAAATATTTTGTCAGGATAGTTTTCCTTTAGTTCTCGTTCTCTTTTCATTAATGGTGTAAGAAAACACTTTTTCAAACACTCTCTCTAATGTATAGTTCCAGTCCACAAAACTATTTTATTTCACAAAGTTTGTACTATCTACGCACATGCCGTTTTACCCAAGTCAAGGTATATAAAAATAATGTGGTTTTATAGATCTGGGTTATCTTAAAACATTACTTTCTTCTCGCTACCTCGCATTCTAAGAATGAAATGGTAATAAAGGGCGTTTGCGGTTGTCATTTTGAAAGGCTGCAGGCCTGCTTATTTAGATACACTACTATTTTACTGTCTTTGTCAAGTACTATGTACGTACATACTTGGTAGAGAAGGTATAGTGTTCCACACAAAAATCTGATTACGAGATTTCTCTGTAAATGTTTTGTGGACACTGAAATCCTTTTTATGAAACGTTCCGTGTGTGTGCGTGTGTGTGTGTGCGTGTGTGTGCGCACGTGCCTATGTAAGTTTAGACTTTTCCAAGGATGCTACACGAAAACTGTAAGAAAAATCCTCAGACCTCAAATTACCTTTACATGGATTTTTTTTTTTTTTTGCAATCTTGACTGTCTTTATACGTACTATGTACATAGTGTATAGAGAAGGTGTTGCACTCCAGCCAAAAAAATCGATAGCGAGATTTCACTGGAAATACATATTTTAGGGTCCCTTGTGCACCCAAAAACATTTTCAGATAAAGGTTCATGTGTGTGTGTGTGTCCGTGATTTTGAGAAAAATCCCGCACCCCAAACTACACTTTACATGGAACTTTTTTCGAAAATGTTTATATTTTAAAAATGACTAACGATTTTGAATAAAAGATCGTATATTAAAGATATTTTCCTGTCAAAAAAATGTATATCTTGAATTTTGTGGGAATAATCTCTGAAGACTACTTTATTCTGGATGAATTTTACGGAATTTTGCATAGCTTCTAAACTGTAAGAAATAGACAAAGACTTATCAAACATAAATGTTGAGCACGTTCAAACACACAATTTATGTTATATACGTTTTTCTCCTGGAGTTGAACGTTTTTGCGTTGATCCTGATTTTTGATTTCACCTTTAAAAACATGATTTTCTCACACAGGAATTTGTCAACTCCTGTCCATACAAATAAAGCAAAATAGCAAATACAGCAATCAGCATTAGACTACCACTTTAACCTATGGAACTCCCTTATTTCGCTTCTACTTACAAGGAAGCAAGTAATAAGACTATTTCTGCTAATTTTTTCTCGATTAGCATGGAGTAAATAGAAGCATACGCTTTCAAACAATAATTTTTGCAGAGATATAGAAAAATTCATCGGAATGGAACACATCAGATTTTTTATTTTATATTAATGGTTTCGTTTCGTAGTCGGCTTACCCTCCCCATATTTAGGACTTGCAAGTGGATGCCAAGGAATCAGAAACCTGTCGAGGAGTCAATGGCACGATACCACACAATGAAGAGCCTGGTAGGAGTGGTTGGCCCGTAGCCAGGCATGGGTGTAAATGTAAGCGAAATGGATTATAGGAAAGGTAATAATGGAGCATTTGGTGGAATGAATGCCGGGGGAAATTGGAACACCCGGAGTAAACCCGCCCAAACCCGCTTCGTTCACCACAATCCCACATATGGACCTTTGGGGTCGAACTCAACCAGGCGCCGCCAATAATGGTTCCTAATGATGTTTATTAAAATACTGCAAGTAAATTAAGGAATGTTTACTTGGTAAATAAAATGCATATACTACATTTCTTAGGAATAATCTCTGAAATCCATTTCATTCTGAATGGCTGTCAATTTGTTAATTTGTAAACCTTAAGAGATAGACAAAAATGCACTACACAGCAGTGTAGAATTCGTTAAAACTCAGAATTTGTGTCACATAAACTATTAAAACTATAATAGTCTTTATTATTGGTTTCAGTTTTGCAATGCTATAACTTTTTTAAACAAGAAGTTGTCATTTCTTTCCTTTCTCGTTTGTTTCACTCCGGTCATCCAAAGTGAACCGAATTTAATTGTATCACATAGCGACCAGATTTTAAAGGGTTTGACAATCATTTTAGGCTACTTCCCTTCTACTTACAAGGAAGCAGATAATAAGCCAATACTGGTGATATTTATCACGATTGCATGATGTAAACATAAGACTAATCTTTAATATGAATTATGTTTGTAGAGAAAATCTTGTAGTGAAAACATCAGAGTTTTATTTGGCAGGGAAATTTGGAAATGCTTAGGAGTGTTTACCAGTTTATTTTGTTTTGATACATATATAGTCCAATCTGGTGTTGGAATTCTTTCCTATCTGATGCACGCAAATTTTTGGTACATAATTTCTTCGCTGATGATCTGAAAGCGTGAATTCAGAAAACCAACAATAGCCGTCACACAAGTAATGGAAGGAACTGCCCCATTCGCCGGTGTATCTCGCACTTTGAACTCCAAGAAATCCCTAATGTGCTGTTTTCAAAGGATTCCAGGAAGATTTTTATTCAAGTATTGAGTTACCTATTTTAATTTATTTAAATATTATGCAATGATTATTGTTCAGGTGTTATACAGCTGATACCTTTAATTGTTTTGGAAGCATAAAAATAAATTTCAAATTTATATTTGATTATAAAAACTGCTGCCACATTCACACGAATTATTCTACTCATTCCTCAACAAACTATTCTTAAAGAAACGTACTTTCTAACTACTTCATGAATGCAGATATAATTTTCTTAATGCTTTAGTTATATATTTGCTTGTATATGATACAAAGAAATAAGGGATTACCGTAAATTTAATTAAAATGAAACTCCTCCGCAACAGGCCACATGGGGCCAAGGCCTACCTCCCGGCCGCCGAGTCCCCCATGTCCACGCGAAGTGTCATGGATGGGGGCAGTATTGGTGTGTGAGACGGGGTCAGCGCCTCGAATCCTTTCCGGTTGGTTAATGTGGTCCTCTCGACCCGGAGCCGCTACTTTTCCTCAAGTGCCTCCACGCCGATACCTGGAGTCGAACCTAAGTCTCCCTCTTGGCAAGCAGCCGCGCTACCTTCGTGCTAAGGAGAAGACTAACGTAAGCTTCGTTAAATATTTCAAGGACTGGTTGGCTTTAAAATTTCGTTCTCCTTGCTTCCCCAGGAACAATAAAAACGAATTAAACATCCCATTTGAAAAGAATTATAAGAATTTTAAAATTGAAACCCATAACAGTGAATATCTTGAAAATGAGTGGCTCTAAAAATGAATTTTACATAAGTGACAGAGAGAGAGACATCCCCAAACACGACCCTTTTTCCAAAAATGATTTTTAGGGTTCTTTTTCTTCCCAGAAAAATCTCGGTATCTAGTTAATGGGTCTAATGCAATACATCTCCTGCTTAATAGAAAAATTAAAAATCTGATGTCTTCCATTCACGTGACTTTCTCTACATCTCTGGAACAAATTGTTGTTAAAAAAGCTTATGCATCTATTTACTTCATACTAATTGAGAAAAGATTAGCAGAAATAGTCTTATTACTTGCTTCCTTGTAGGTAGAGGCGCAATAAGGGAGTACCATAGGTTAAAGTGATAGTCAAAAAGTTGCTATGTGACTGAAGTCCTTTGCTTGGACAAGAATTGATAAATTCCTGTGTGAGAAGAGCTTTTTAAAGCTGAAACAAAAAACAAGGAATATATCAAAAACGATCAACTCCACGAAAAAATTGTATTTAAGGTGCTGTACATTTTTGTGTGGTAAGTTTTTGTCCATCCCTTACGGTTTAGTAGTTATGCAGAATTTCGTAAAATTCATCCGGATTAAAGTAGTCTGCAGAGGTTATTCCCAGAAAATTCAAAATGTATACTTTATTTGTCAGGTAAATATATGTAATATATTTATCGTTAAAGCCATTTTTGAGAAAATTAAAATTTATGAAAAAATTCTCGAATAAAGAGTAGTTTGGGTGGGGAGATTTTTCCCAAAATATTTATATAGCATCCCTGAAAGATACTAAACTTAAATACCACTTTGGTATTTTACCAACTTTTCCTTTTATCGTGTTCACAGGCACACGGACACACGGACGTTTTTCTGAAAATGCTTTTTTTAAGATACAGAGGACCCTAAAATATATATTTCCGCTGAAATCTCGATATGAACATTTTGGGTGGAGTGTAATACCTTCTCTATATACTGTGTATGTATAGAGAAAGTAAACATTAAAAGTCAGAAGCCTTCTTCGTCAATTTGCTGTTGGCAGGCGGTTAAAGTGGAAACGAATTATTTCTGCAGTCCCTATATGATAGGTTATAAAGTTTTCAGTTGACACTGTAAGTCAGATGGGTGATACCAGCCGCCTCTGGGTCAGCTCTCTGCAAGGGCAGTATATTGCTTTACACATAATTCTCGGCAAATTATGAGGCAGGAGAAGAATCCCCTTCGGAACACCACAGGGTTTAGACCCTCTTGTCCCACCTCACCACATTGGGACCCAGGGCACGTACGCCAGAGAAGCGCAGTGTTTCGTACCCGGGGATTTGTCTCTGAGTAGGGTAATACTTGCCGGCTATATTATTTTGGCTCGAGTCCAAGCTGCATCACTAGCCTTCATCGTGCTTTTACTTATTTACCACCACCAGGAAACCTCAAGTTGTTTCACTTCGTTGAGAAAAGCGATTCTTGTACTATGCGAGAAATAGCTTCTATACAGAATTTCATGTAAGCTTCCTTACATTGCCTATCATTCATCATATAGTATATGTTTACTTCCTCTACCACAAATAAGGTACATAGTAGGTGGAGAAGGTATTGCATTCCACCGCGAATCTGTTATCCAGGTTTCACAGAAGTGTATGTTTTGAGGACCCTTGATAAAGAAAATCATTTTTAGAAAAATGTTCACATATATTTGAATGTGTGTGTGTGTGAATAGAATAACTCAAAATCGAACTTACATACCAAACATTCGCGCATATCTTGCCACTGTGCGCCGACACCTTCCTACTCGTATGTTTCTTGATTTTGGGCGATAAGTTTTTATTATCTCCTCCGTATTGACGTAAAATGCTACTCCTAACATCAATATAACAAAATGTCTTTATTTATTCAAATTCTGATTATAATAACGTCTTTATTTCAATGCTTTAGCTCAATTTTACCTCTCGTCGCTTCGACGCTCGCTTGACTTCTTTAGTTCTAATTCAACTACACTCGTGGAGCTTTCTCTCGAAACCGACTGCCCGATAGAAAGGAAATAGAACGAATTGCGAAAACTATTGGGGTATCAGCCTCATAAATACCTGTAGGAAATTATGCGCTCGAATAATTTCGTGAAGTTGGCCATTTTTGAGATAATCCTTGTTATTGGTTTCAGCTTTAAAAATTGTTCCTTTTCTGATACTGAAATTTGTCAACTTCTGTCCATAAAAACAAAGTAACTTCAGTCGCATAGCAACCAGCTTTTGACCAATACTTCAGCCTATGGTACTCCCTTATGTCCCTTCTACTTACAAGGAAGCAAGTAATAAGGCTATTTCTACTAGAAGCACATGGTTTTTAACAATAATTTGTTGCGGATATGTAGAGAAAGTCATGTGAATAGAACACAATAGGTATTAATTGAAATGTAAAGTTTACAATTATTTTATTTGCAGACAAATTGGTCATTATAGGCGATGTGATAATGACGTAGAGCTAATAATGAATCAATGAAATGAAGTAGCCAATAATAATTAATACGAAAATATCACATAGAAATTAAAACTAGTGCCATTGTTTAACTCTCAACAAATTAGAGCAAAAATGTAAATATATGATAAAACAATAGAGCAGATAAATTTATTTCAGCATCTGCGTTAAATGTATCCAATAGGAAAAACGGTGAAGTAGATAACTGAATGCTTTTAGTATTTTTGTGGAAGCATACGCCGAATATTAGTAAGAAAAGTACGAAAAGATAGTTATTAAGATATAAATATGTGTTATAAAATTATGGCATTACAGGTCTACTATATGATAGCAAAAATTGGCATTAAAGAAGGAGGATTAAAGTCCTGTAGCACCTTGAATGAAAGTTCTAAGATTTGTAGCGGTATATTCGCAGGTGGATAAGAAAAGAAATTAAGCTATTAGAGCGGAATTAAAAGTGCAACATATTTTAGAGATAATAAAAGCTTTCAAAATATGTGGAGAGAATAGTGCGACGTATGTGAGACGTTAATATATGGAAGCCAAGCGTTTTCATATCAAGCGTTTATTTTATGTTAATGGAACGAAATTGATGCCATATTGATTATTGATTATATGTTAAGGAAACACTAATTACTGAAAGTAATTAGCTTGTAAGTATACTGTGAATATCAGAATATTGAAGTTAATGTGTATTTTAAGTATAATTTAATTTATGATAAAAAATAATTATTTGAAAAAATTCAACAATGATAATTGCATTGCTACGAGCATGAAAAAGGAAGTTCTTTCTAGTATACCGCATCCCCAAGCGTTGTACACCCCATATTTAAATAGTCACTAAGCGCAAATAGCTTATGAAATAAATATTATATGCACCAAAAGTATTTATTTATATATAAAAGGAGGTCTGTATTCCTTAAAGAATGTTTAATAAGGCGAAACGTGTAAAATAAGCATTATGCCTATATAAGAGCTGAATAGACGCTCAACCTTTGTCGTTCCTTATTGGTCAGTCTTCATGTGATCATCATTGCTCGGCACAATGGTAGCGTGCTATATATTTAGCGAGAACGCGTGCTGTAGAATGCAATCTTAATTTATCTGTGCAATCATACAGTGTTAATAATTATTGTATCTAGTGATATTGAAGAATATTCTTACCAGTGAAAGCAGTGTATCATTTACAAGTATTATAATACCTGTAATGCATTGTCTCCCTCGCGGCCACGACCCTCAGACGTAATAATAATAATAATAATAATAATAATAATAATAATAATAATAATAATACCTATTACGGTGAGTAATACTAAAAAAAGAATCTCAGTTATCTCGCAAATAAATACAGAGTCACACAATTAGCTCGCCAATTCGCCGGATTATTACGATGTGTAATTTATAATTTGTAATATATGTCAGATTCAACAGTTATACAAACTGACTAACAAGGAACATGATCAATACGAAGACCCAGATAAAGGTGGCGGGATTAATTTTATTCTGTTTGAAGAAGAAAAGATCTTGGTCTAAAACGGAAAGAAAAGAATGAGGCGACTGTGCGAAACTGACAGCTTCGCTCATACCCATACTTGTTTATGACTTGGCAAGATATTTCCAGAAGTAGAGGTGATTATTGCTGGTGTAAATTACATCATGTATCACAAAGATACACGCAGGTGTGACATTAAGGGGCGCCCGTCGAACTCGCACGTGTTCGCTCACGCAGGAGTGACAATGTGTCAGGCATAGAAAGGAAGCTGCGCTGCACGCAACAATTACGAAGGCAAGATGTACGGAGTACGTAATCATTATTATCTTTCCAAGATGAGTGATAAAAGTTTTCAGGAAGTTACTTCCAAACTACTCGCTGTATGGATAATTTTTATAATTTTCTGAAAACGGCTCTAAAATTTAACAAAAATACAATATATTAAACGTACTAAATGTGTATCTTGAATTTTCTTGGAAGAGCCTCTAAATCCTCTTTATTATAGGTGACTTTTGCATAACTGGTAAATTGAAAGAGATTTATAAAATCTTGTATAAACAATTTATACGTAACCTCCTTCCTCTTTTTACTTTATGCTAATAAAGATTAGCGAAATGGACACTCACTACGCATTTTTGTAGGTTCAAGAGGAATAAGAGAATATACTAAACTACAACGGTGGTCAAAACTTTTAAGAGCACGTCAGTATGTGAAAGACTTGAGATCCATTTAATTTTCTCATTTGAGAAAACTATAAATATTGGGAAGTTTAGACCATAAACAAGGAATATCTAGCCAATGGTTAACTCAAAAAGAAAATTATTTGAAACAAATGTCGAGTTCTACATGCATTTATGTAATGTGGTATTTATTTAACTTAACTTGGTAGGTCATATTGAACGAAATATGAAATTGGTGGAATGATACTCAAATAAACTCGAGGTTCATGCAGCTTAAAGTTACTTGCCACTCGTCTTTTCAGGATAAGGGAAAACTCCGAAAAAATACATTATCCGGTCAACTCGCCCTAAGCGAGCTTCAAACTCCCGACCTCATGAATGTGAGGAATACACGCTACCCCCACACTACAGAGGAGGGTTCATCAACTAACATTATGTCTATCTTTACGTTTACCAGTTATGCAAAAGTCATCTAGAATAAAGACGGCTTCAGACACCATTCTCGATAATTCAAGATACGCATTTCCATGACACGTAAATATATTTAATATCTTTTTTGTGAACGTCGAACATATAGAAAGTCGCTCCATGCAAAGTATATTTTAGATTACAGAAATGTTCCTGAAAATCTTTGAATCAGATCCTTGGAATATGCTGAGCCTATATATACAGTTTGGTATTTCACGGATCTGTCATTTTTTATATATACTGTTCATCAAAACACACACACACACACACACACATTGACAGGATCTTTTTCTAAAAATGCTTATTTTCTTCTTTTTTTTTAATGATTCAGGGATCTAATTACACATATTTCCGATGAAGTCTCGACATGGAATTTTTGGGTGGGTAACATTATCTTCTCTACCTATTATGTACATAGTACGCGTTTGTCAAAGAAAAATGACTTAACAATTTGGATTAAAATATCATATTCGTATTTGGAATAAAGATTATATCGATTGTTCTGAGAGTAATAATAGAAGTTCTATTGATTCTCAAATATTTATGTCTAAGGTGAAGTCTTAGGAAACTGACGAAACATAAGGAAGGGAGGATTCAGATCTCTTTTAGAAAATATGCATACCTGTATACAGTGTATGTGAAGCTGCGCTGAATTTCGTTGATCAACATCTGTAGATGTATTTAATTCGTTGCTAGTGATGGCAGTTTGATGTATCTACTGTTGATCTTTTGGCAACAATATTATTGTGGTGAATCGTAGTAAAATGTAATTCATTTGATAAGTTTGATTGATGACGTCACTGTGGATGGACCAGAGGTAATAGAGTATGATGTAAGAGAATGTACTGAGAGTACACAAGAAACTAGAAATGCCAGTTAAAAGCCACTAACAGTATAATCATTCATCTTTATGTGCTGGGTATACTGAGGTCGTAAAATGTCTTGAGATTCGTGTTTTTTTTTTCTTGCTCCATGAAAACCCGGATGATATACGGCGTAGCATCGACTTTCTCCCCTAGCCTCCTGTTTCTTCCTAGGATGTGTCACTATAAATGGTAATATGACAGATAGCGCCACTGATTTTTTTTTCCTTGCCAAGGAGACCAAACTCGTTTACGTCACTTTCCATCCTTTCAAATTTTGATATGTAGGCAACACACACGCCTCCTCTTGCCCCGGGCTCTTCCGTCCATCCTCAAGTTTTATCGACGCCTTTCATTTCCCTTATCGTCCAACTCTGCCCTTAGCAACGAGATACGGATGAAAAACTGGTCTCTGCTACAGTTGCGCTTGAACTTTCTCTAGCCTAAACTACCAATATCAGTTCTCTGTTATGTAAATTATCACAGAAGAATCTGATATGTTGCATTCACATGATTTTCTGTACATTTCTGCTACATATTCTTGTTAAAAATCTTATTCTTCTATTTACTAAATGCTAATTGAGAAAAAATTAGCAGAATTGCCTTATTACTTGTTTCGATTTAAGCAGAAGGGAAACAGCCTAAAGCGATAGCCAAAAACTGATTGCTATGTGATGAAGTTCCTTTGTTTGTACTGATATAAATTGATAATTGATAATCTCCCGTATGAGAAAAGTGTAAGTATTTTAAAACTAAAAGCAATAAAAAGGAGTATATTAAAAACGATTAACAAGGTCTACATTTTCTATTAAGTAAGTTTTTGTCTATCTATTACGATTTACCAGTTCTGCAAAATCCCACAAAATTCATTCAGAATGAAGATGTCTTTAGATGCTATTATCAGAAAATTCAAAAGAAACATTTGTCATGCAAATATCTGTAATATACAATATTTTAATCAAAATCGTTGGAGTCATTTTTGAGAAAATCAACATTTTCGAAAATTTTTCCATGTAAAGGGTAGTTGGGAGTGGGGGATTTTCTTGAAAATCTTCGTGACACATCCTTAAATATCTGGTTTGGTATTTAACGGATTTTTTGTTTTTGAGCTATGCTGCCATAGACACACACACACATTTTTCTAAAAAAAATGTTTTTGATTTAGGGGGTCTCAAAACATACATATTTCCGGTGAAATCTCGGTATTCACTATGTACATAGTACATAGTATGTGTAGAGACTAAAAATATAGTATCAAAATTACATTTTATGACTGCTCGGGGATTTAAGTAGCCATGTGGCCAAAGTTATTATGGAAACTGAATTAAAATTTATGACATTGAAACGTTAAGCAAACACAATTTTACGACATTGAATTCGTAATAAGTAACAAAAAAGTAAATGCGTTCAGATTTGTGAGGGGGATGTGTATAAAGAAACAAAAGTTGTATCCGTCCAATGAATCAAAAACTTATGAGTCCAAAGCTCGAAATATTTTAAATATGTCACAACTTTGGTCTGTTTAATTTACTTACCGTATTATATATAAATAAATTAATTCATTAGATTATTGTTCAAATGGAAAGTTTGAATGAATCAGAGGAGTCCAAAGAAACTGAACATTTTTACATTCTTTACCATTACAGAGCAAGTGCAAAGGACACTTGTCAAATAATTTATATAAAATTATAAATTATTTTGAAATATATTACCTCTGAAAATACGTTATCATAGTTTTGGAAGTTGATCAATGATTTTTTTTTTTTAATTTCCTTTCTCCATACAATCTTCACAATAGATACAGGTGGTATTGCATTCCACCCAAAAGTTTAATGTCGAGATTTCAAGGAATGTTTTGGGGTTCCTTGAATACAAATCAATGCATTTTCAGAAAAAGGTCCTATCTATTTGTGTTTGTACATGTGTATGCACAGTTCTAAAACAAAAAGCTATACTTATATATAGTAAGTATATATAAACTTGTATACTCGTATATAAGTTTAGCATCTTCAAAGGATGTAACACGAAGGTGTTCAAGAACTCCCATAGTATCTTTACTTTTGATTTTCTCAAAAATGGCTCTAACGATTTTGATTCAAATACAATGTTTAAGACATTTTATAGTTTCACTGCATTCTCTTCGTTTCGGATGTCTTTTGCATAGCATAAACCGTAAGAGATAGAAAAAATAGAACACGTTAAAACACACAGTTTATGTCATATACACTTTTTTTGGAGTTAACTATTTTCGAAATATTTCTGATTATTAGTCTAAATATCCATTATTTAAAATAAACTCAAACCGGAAGTCTGATTCGTTTTTCTTTTACTTTACTCCAGAACATGCAAAGAGAACGGAATTTCATTGTATCATTTAGCGATCAAGTAGGCCAGTGCATTTCCTTGTTTCTCTTCTACCTACAAGGATTACATATGTAATAAGAAGGTTAATCTTGACGAAGGAGAAGACTAAGAAAGTCATGGAACAAATGTTTTATTCAATTCGACGCATTTAAAATATAATTATATGCCTTGAGTTTCATAATGGTAATTCCATAGTACTTAATGTTAATACGATACATTATGGTTAACATAATTCAGAAGGAAGACTAACTGGAGTAAAATATTGCATTGTGTTTTCCTTTACACTGTGGCAACCAAGCGGGTGGACACCGCAGTTAGACTTCCGCCGGAGCAGTATAATATGCCCAAAATTACACTTATAATAATCAGATATGGAAATGTCCTCTTCTGCCGTTTTCTCAGGAAATTTCATTCACAGAGTGGAGTTCTTTTTTTTGGTGTGGCACGTTAGCTCGTATTTGTGTCATGTTCTCTCCAGTTGCTCTCTGCCACTTGTCGAACCTACTCTGTGAGTCTCCAGTTGCGAATCTTGAGAATACGTCTTTTATTCTGACATACTCCATTTATTACGTGGCCTTCACAGCGGATTTCCTCCCCAGGAATTTCTTCTTCGGGACTCGATGCTCTTCCATCCTAATTAAAGGACCTGCCCATTTCAGTCATTTGATCAGAACGATGTGCGACAAGGTTAGCTCCCTATACAGGGAGAACCATAATTGCCATTCCCCTTGCACGCGTACAGACCCGTTGTTCTTCCCAGGTTTTCCCTTTTGCAGGAATCGATTCTTTCCGCGGCTTTCTTTGAGATGGTCCACGTTTCACTTCCAAATTATGCCACTTAGTAAGGTGGCCCAAGAGCGCCGTATTTCGTGTGGTGTAAAAGTTGCAGAACTCCACGGGGTAATCCAAACATACCCCGGTCAGTGGCGCTGAAGAGAGAGAGCGCTCCTTGTTCTTCTCGTCTTATACAGGGTGTTAATGAACTACACTGAAATAATTTGCGAGATTGTGCACGTGACTGTTATAAGCAATTTGAGATCGGCAACGCATGGTCTCCGATAAACATAACGCAGCTACATAGCGTTAAACCAGTGGGTATCAGGTGCTGATAGGTAAGTGCTAAAGCAAAGCAGGTTGAAAAAAAATTCTTAGAAAATCTTTAAAACTGCTGCCCGAGTAAAGAAATATCGATTTTTAACAGCTCGTTACTCGCGCTCTCAGGATTTAAAGTCGCAAAAATCTGTAAAATCTCAAACTAATCACTTGACAGTGCGACACTGAGTATTCATTAACTACATTCTTGAGTTTTGTAGCCTACTCTGGAGCCATTTTTCCGATTGCCTAATGCGGGAAGCTGCTATTACAAAGGCCATGAGTTCGATTCCTCTCATATTACAAATTATTTTTTTTATTTTATTATTATTACTATTTCATTCCAGACGAAGTGCCGCGATTATAATTGGCCAGTGCATTAACACTGTTATCACTTCCTTATTGCTGCTCACTGAGGTTAGTATGCCGAAGCTATGTTGATATTCATCTCATTTACGGTGAATCAAGCACTAAATAAGACTTTAGCATCTTAGACTGAAACTGCATTAAAACTGCAAAAACATAAAGAAAAAAAAAAAGCCGAGGTAAACGAGAACCGAACTGGTAAACTATCTTTCACTTGAAAGCCAGTATCATAACCACTACGCCAGGGAGGTGCGCTGTAATATGTCCCTTCGTATTTCGTGTTATGCTCTCGAAAGGTTGATAAATTAGTGGCGTACTGGCACTTCAGAAACTTATAGCCGTTACTTTGAAATTTCAATAAACAGGCCATAAGTCCCCTATCTCAAATTAGTTATTTAGGTAACCTATATATTCTGTGAAAATATTTCGGTATAGTTCATTAACACCCTGTATATCAGCGTAAACGGTAAAGGAATCGCCGCGCAGTTGTACTGGAGTTCATGATTATAACAAGAACAGTGTAAACTCACGGAGAAAGTTAATATGATTTCCACTCCAATTGCAGAGCCATTCTTTTTACTTTTTCTAGCCCGCATGTTCAATGTACATAGTGGATAGAGAGGATATTGTATTCCGCCCAAAAATTCGATGGCCAGATTTCACCGGAAATATAAGTTTTGTGGCCTCCTGAGTCCGAAAACAGCATTTTTAAAAAGATCGAAAGCGAAATATTTCGTGGTCTTGCGATGTAGTATTTACTGTTATACATCTTTGTTATTACTCTCTTCTACATCGTCTTATTATTATTAATATTATTTATTAATATTATTATTTATTAATATTATTATTTATTAATATTATTATTTATTAATATTATTATTTATTAATATTATTATTTATTAATAGTATTATTTATTAATAGTATTATTTATTTATTATTAATAGTATTATTTATTTATTATTAATAGTATTATTTATTATTAATAGTATTATTTATTTATTATTAATAGTATTATTTATTTATTATTAATAGTATTACTTATTATTAATAGTATTACTTATTATTAATAGTATTACTTATTATTAATAGTATTACTTATTATTAATAGTATTATTTATTATTAATAGTATTATTTATTATTAATAGTATTATTTATTATTAATAGTATTATATATTATTAATAGTATTTATATTATTAATAGTATTTATATTATTAATAGTATTTATATTATTAATAGTATTTATATTATTAATAGTATTTATATTATTAATAGTATTTTTATTATTAATATTATTAATATTTATTGTTATTAATATTTATTATTATTTTTATTATTAATAATATTATACAGCGAAATATTACGTGCTTTTGCGATGTTGTGTTAACTGTTACATACCATTGCTTTTGTTACTCTGCGTATGTGTGAAATGCATAATAATAATAATAATAATAATAATAATAATAATAATAATAATTAATACAGGAAATATCTTGTCTGTGTCTTATTTGTTACGGCACCTTAATGTTTTGAAGTAACCCTATAGTGGGTCTGGTCTCTAATGTTAAATAAGAACTACGTATTACACATTTATAAAATCAGTTATTGGTGTATATTGATAGCTGAAATATACTTTTTAATTACTTGTGAATCTAGAAGGTGACTTTATTCTCCAAAATCTAAAGGCTCTATAATGGAAGTGGAAATCATGTTAACTTTCTTTGTGTGTTTACACTTTTCTTGTATAATATCAACATGGACTCTAGTACAAGCGACTCTCAATGAGCGCGATTCTTTAACCGTTTACGCTGATATATAAGATGAGAAGGGCAAAGCTCGCTCCCTCTCTCTTACAACGCACTGACCGGCCTATGATTGGATTTACCCTGTTTAGTTCTGCAATTTTATACCGCACGAAGAGTATCTGTAAACTTAAAAAGCGGCGCTATTGTGCCATCTGGTATAATTCTAAGTTATACTTTTTACTTTCTCTACACGTACTATGTACATAGTGTACAGAGAAGGTATTGTATTGCACCCAAAAATTCGATACCGAGATTTCACCGGTCCCCCTGAATCAAAAAAAAAAAAAAAAAAAAAATTGAAAAAAGGTTCGTGTGTGTGCGTATGTATGTTGAAGCCCCTGTTTCAGGATCTATAATTCTAACAGGAGCTTTACTTAAGTTAGGTGGTTATGGATTATTACGGATATTTGTGTGAGTGTGTGTGTGTGTGTAAGACCGTTAAATAGCAAACTTGGTATTTAGGTTTCGTATCTTCCAACGATGCGACACGACAATTTTGAAGCAAATCCCCGACCCCCAACTAACCTTTTACATGAAACTTTTTTTCAAAATTTTTGATTTTCTCAAAAATGACTAACGATTTTAATTAAAATATCGTATATTAAAGATATTTACCTGACTAATATATATATACATATCAAAAAGTTTGAAAAAAAGTTTCATGTAAAAGGTTAGTTGGGGGTCGGGGATTTGCTTCAAAATTGTCGTGTCCCATCATTGGAAGATACGAAACCTAAATACCAAGTTTGGTATTTAACGGTCTTACACACACACACACACACACACACACACACAAATATCCGTAATAATCCATAACCACCTAACTTAGTAAAACTCCTGTTAGAATTATAGATCCTGAAACAGGGGCTTCAACATACATACGCACACACACGAACCTTTTTCCAAAAAAAAGTTATATATCCTGATGAATGTTTTTGGAATAGCCACTGAAGACTACTTTATTCCTGATGAATTTTACGGAATTTTGCATAACTGCTAAGCCGTAAGAGATGGACAAAAACTTACCACACAAAAAATATAAGAGCATATTAAAACACACAGTTTATGTTATATAACTTTTTCTCGAGGAGTTGATCCTTTTTTAGATATTCCATGTTTTTGGTTTCAGCTTTGAAAAACTCGTATTTTTCTCATAAAGGAATTTGTCAACGTGTCCATACAAACAAAGGAACTTCAGTCACCTAGTAACCAGATTTTGACTTCACTTTAACCTATGATATTCCCATATTTCGCTTCTACTTACAAGGAAGCAAGTAATAAGACCATTTCTGCTAATTCATTTCGATTAGCATGAAATAAATAGAGGAAGAATCCTATTAACAATAATTTGTTACAGAGAAGTAGAGAAAGTCATTAGAATGGAGCACATCAGAATTTTTATTGAGTGAATTTCTCACCTGATGCTTTCTTTTAGTAATTCCAGTGCATGTAAGGGATGTTTATTGCTACGTGACACTCTGTATAAGAATTTCAGTTGCGCAAGTCAACTAGGTGATATATCTTAGTACTTACGTACGAATGTTAAAGGGAAGCTCAGGAGTAAAAAATACCTGTGTTGTGAAAATTTCTAAGCTGCAGTTTTTCTCTGTCAACGGGTAACAGGAAAAGCAGCAGAAAAGCACTGTCATTTTATTGGGAACCTCTGGGAATAAAGGCGACGGGCCATGCTATCTCTGAAGCATTTCCGGAGAAAATCTAATTTTTTATCTTGAAGGAGCTGTGATTGCGGAGAACTGTTGTGGGAAGAGAATCAGTTAAAGAGAAGTATATAAAACACTCTCTGCCCCCCTTTACATTCCAACCCCTATAATTCTTATGCCCCTTTTTTCCATGTGCAACCTCCTTCCATAAACTCCGTTTTCTTTTTTTGTTTTTTCTGTGCAATCTTTCTTCTTTTCTTATCCTCCACCCTCGGTCGTTATCGTTATATTTTCATTCTTTTCTTTTAACCCCCACCATTGTAATCGAATTCACATCTGCTTCGTGTTGCAGCGGGGTGGAAAAGCGGTGCGCTTTTTCTTAAGACAAGCATGAAGCATGAAGTGGAGAAGACGAAATTTCTGAAGTTGTTCTACCATTATTTCACATATAAAGAAATTTTTTCTTTAGCATATGAATGTATAATGAGAGAAACCCACACACCTTCACCCTCTTTTTTCCCCGCTTATGGAATCTTAGTCATATAAGGTGCCTTTTGAAATCTGCATAGGTGTAATATCCTGACTAAAAGCCGAGCATCTGATTTTCCGCCTTCAAAAGTACATTCAATTGTTTTACTTTCTATTGTACGTATTTAGAATGTACATAGTAGATAGAAAATTTATTTTATTCCACTCAAACATTCCATACCAGTATTTCAACAGAAAGGCATGTTTTGAAGACCCCTGAACCGAAGAAAAGCATTTTGGAAAGGTTTATGGTCAGCATATCTAAAAACGAAAATACCCTTAAATACCAATTTTAACCAATCCCACAACATCTGCCAAATTTGCAACAAAAACATTTTCATTAAAATCCCCCACCTTAAAATATTTCTCGAACATTTTTCAAAAAGTTTCATTTTTTTCAAAATGTATTTTAAGGATTTTGATAAACATTGCATATGTTTAGATACTTTCATGAAAAATGAAATGTTTATCCTCTGTTTTCTTAGAATAGCCTCCGAAGACCTCTTTAATCTGGATGACTTTTGTATAACTAGTAAGCCGTGCGAGATAGATAATAAATACTCACTATACAAAAATGTAGATCTCTTAAAACAGAATTTGTCTGTACAGATTTTCTGTAGTGTTAACCATTTCTGAGATAATCATTGTAATTGGCCCCAATGTTAACTGCTTAAACTTTTCTCAAACCGGAGTCATCATTCGTTTGATATTTCTTTTGTTTTACTCCTGGCCATCAATATAGAATCAAATTTCTATTGTATCACATAGTGAACATCCTTTAAGAGATATGAACATAAAATAGCAAGCTTTTGTAAGAATAGTTTTATTTTAAAACAGACATAGAAAGTCATGTGAATGGACACATCAGGTATTTAGACAAGAATTATATTGCAATAATGGGACTTATTAAATTTTTCTATTAATTTAATGAAAACATATACCCGTGAAACAGGAATTCGGCAGCAAATTTAAAACTGGAAATTATATATCTTTAGGTGAGCCAATTTCAAAGAATTCTTCAATACGACATGAGACAGCGATTATCGCTTTAGTTGGCTATCATAGTTCTATCGTTCTATAACATTTTTACGAACCATTAACTGATGATTGCAAAGTTTTAGGTTAATTGTTCCTGTTTTGCTATTTTGGTGTCTCTACCATATACACTATGCGTTTTAATACCTCTCAAAAATTTTTGAGGCAAAAATTGCAACGGAAATACATGAATTGAGGACCTCTTGAGTTGAAAGAAGCCATTTTTAGCAAAAGGTCGGTGTGCATTTTTGTTTGTGCTGTGAACAGCACAACTCAAGAATGAAAAGTCGTTAAATACCAAATTTGGTAAAGCTCAGTATCCTACAAAGATGCAATAAAATTCCCCATAACTACCCTTTACATGGAACATTTTTCGACAGTTTTTATTTCATAAAACATGCTCTAAAGATTTGATTAACACACCATACATTTACATTACAAGTAAAATATATTCAGTGAATTTTCTAGTAATAGCCTTTAAATCCGTCTTCGTTTTGGATGACTTCGGTAAACTGTAAGAAAAAGACAAAATCTTACTACACAAAAATGTAGATTTCGTTAAACACACAATTTATCTCCAATACATTTTTATGGATATAACTATTCCAAAGGCATTGTTTGTATTTCTTTAAATTTTCAAATAATCGAAACCTTTTGTTTGTTTTGGTTTATTTGTTTTCTCCTGTCCATATAAAGATAATGTAATTTTAATGTTGTAACCAATCACTTTAATCTAGGACCGCTTATTTCCTCTTGTATATATATCTCGATTAGCATGAAGTAGACAAAAGAAAGTGAGATGTTCATGTGAATGTAACATCAGTTTGTTTAGATAAATTGTATAAAACTTGATTATTTATGCTAAAACCAAAGCAATATGTGGAAATTGAAGGAACAGAGAAGAAAGCTGGGACATGGTGCTATTAGATGATGTAATGGATTATTTGTAAATACAAATACTGACCTGCACATTTGTCTTTTTTATTACCTTCTCTACAGTACTGTGTACATAGTTTATAGAGAAGGTTTTGCATTCCACCCAAAATTGATACCGAGATTTCACCGAATAACATATTTTAGCATTTTTGAAAAAGGTCCGTGTGTCCGTGAACACGATAACTCAAAACTAAAAGTCGGTAAGATACCAAACTTGGTATTTCAGTTTAATATCTTCAAGGAATGCGACACGAATATTTTGAGAAAAATATCCCCACCCGAAACTACCCTTTACATGGAAAAAATTTCGAAAATTTTGATTTTCTCAAAATTGGCTCTAACGATTTTGATAAAATACTGTATAGGAAAAATTGTTACAAATAATGTGTATATCTTGAATTTTCTGCGAATAGCCTCTAAAGTCGTCTTTATTCTGAATTAATTCTGCTGAATTTTGCGTATCTGATAAATTTATAGAGAAAAAATTAAGATCACGTTAAAACATACAATTTATGTCATATACGTTTTTTCATGGAATTGACCATTTCTTAGATATTCCTTGTTATTTGTTTCAGATTTAAAATACTTGAACTTTTCTCACACGGTTAGTTGTTAACTCCTGGCATAGAAAGGAATTCAGTCACATGGCAACCAGCTTTTAAGAGATTAGACATTTGTTTTAGCCTAGTGTATTCCCTTATTTTCCATCTACTTACAAGGAAGAAGTAATTAAAAACTTTTCTGCTAAGGTTTATCTCGATTATCATAAAGTAGATAGAAGAATGTGCTTTATAACAATAATTTTTACAGCAATGTAGAAAAAGGCATGTGAATGGAACAAATCATATATTTTGTATTTTTTCATTCATACCCTGCCTTCTATTACCTACGCGGTCCTATTTGTGACATTTATCTGTGGAACATGTTGGCTGTCGTGTTACTCGTGTACTCATGTCATTGGATTTTTATTTTTCTTTCATTTTAATCGTTATATATTCACACTCATACTTCCAAACTCTGAGGATGTTAGTTATTAATCCCAACCCACCAACCGGGTATTGAACTCGGGAACCCTCGCACAGCCGGCAGATACTTAAGTTCGAATGGCTCCCAGAGCCGAAGCTTCCATTCTCGATGCGCCAAGGGGTACAAGACTCCGTGTTTTTTTTTTTCCATTAGAACAATATCAGATTTCTTAAAAAGCCCCCCCCCCAGTGTGGGAATGTACCGGGTTGGAAGTGGATACGCCACCTACGCGCGTCAACCCATAGGGGAAGACTACCAACGACGGGGCGACGGACGCTAGCATACCGTCTACTAACTATCCGGGCTAGTGCCGAAGGACATTGGCGTCTGCACAACCCCGTCAAGGCAATAGCCGAGACGTACCCAATAACCCATGGGTATCGGGACCACTGCCACGTCGAGTCCAACCCAGTCCGAACAGCTCCCCTACTGGAGGGGCTCGGATGTTCGGCCCGACTACTTCTGGCCACGTCAGAAGTACCACGGGTGCTCGGGGTACGCAGCGCCCGCACAAGCCGGCAGCTATTCTACCGGCTGAACTACGCTAATATGTTCTACATGAACGAGTCCACCAATATCTACTGCCAAGTATTATATAAACCAAAGAAAAAAATAATTAATTTATATGATTACATACAATGATATAATTCCTACTAATAACTTTATGTAAGGTCAGGATTTTTCTACCATGTACAAATATAAGCATTTGTACAGAGCCTTAATAAATGAACCAATTGACCGTCACGTAGCCCACTGCGATGCTGGCTTGTAATATAATTCATTTTAGTGAAGCTTTTCTGGAAATATATGTGCAGCCAACACTTTTATTAAATGTGACTCAACAAGTCCTGATTTGGAACTTTTAAATAACTCCCAAAATGCTTCATTATAACATTTTTTGTTAGTTCAATTTGTAGAGCAAAAAGTTATATTTCCAGTTCGTGTAGAGACTAAAAAGTATATGAAAATAATACTTTTTGCGTTTTGAAGCTGAAATATCTTTGGTTAGAATTTTTTTTTTTCCAGCAGGTGAGGAAGAGGGAGAGACACCTTTTCCTGCATCAAGCGGCACCCCTCCCCCTCGTACAATTCCTAGCCGAAAAGAATACGAATGGACTGTACCACTGCGCATATGCATGGCGTATGTGTCATCGGGGGAAATGATTTCTGAATATACATTTATAAAAACAAATTCAGAAATTATTTAAAACATTTTAGTATATCTATTTATTTATACTTTCATTAAATGTCTTACTCTTGGGAATATTAGTTTGCACTAGCCTTTTCATAGATTTTTTTAAAGGTTTGATTTTCTAAAAAGTGACTAACAATTTTGATTGAAGTACCATGTTTAAGATATTTCATTACAAATAGAAAGGTTTCTTTCATTTAAAAATAATATAAAATGTATACCTTGAATTTTCTGGGAATAACTTCTGAAGAATTGTTTAGTTTAGGTGAATGTTGCTGAATTTTGCTTACTAGTAAACCATAATAGGTAGACAAAAACTTACTGCACAAAAATGTAGATGTTAAAATACACAATTTATGTCAGGTACATTTTTTCGTGGAGCTGACTGTTTTCAAGATATTCCTGTGTATTAGTTTCAGTTTTAAAATACTTATACGTTTTTTTCAAACTCTGCTCACGCAAAGAAACTGATTATAGTTCCATAGCAACCACATTTTAAAACTTTTGTATGTCGGTTTAGCTTAATATATTCACTTATTTCCCTTCTACTTGCAAGCATCTCATAACAAGCATAGTTTATAAAATGTCCTTTCAGTCGTTTTTTTTAATAAAAGACGCTTTTTAACTAAAAATATTTTGTACACTTTATATACAAAATCTTTTAAATGTATTATAGTTTACCTATATGGTTCCAGAGCATTGTTATAAATCGTATTTTAACCCTTAGTTGCCTGCATTAGTATACTTCATATGTCGTTTTTCCTTTAATTCATGTTTAAAACTGCACTTCTAGTAAACATATATGGAAATAAACCTATAACATTATTATATAAAATAATAGAGAAAATAGAAATGAAAATAAATGTAGATCCTCTATTAATCATTTTCTTCCCAATTAAAAGTTTAAATTCTTCTAAACCAGTTTTCATAATCCTGCCATAGACACTACCAAAAAAGGGTTCAAATGGCCATAGATGTTAGGTAATAGGTAATGGATTGGCCATCCATTAAAACCAAAGTTGAAAGTTCAAATCCTAGTGATGGCAAAGGACGGGAAGAGCCCAAGTAAAACAATCGGTGAGATGCTTGGAAGCTAATAGTTACATTTGGCTGTGGGTATGTCGGTTTTGCTCTTTTATTTATTTAATAAAATCACTGCAATTTTAGGGCAAAAATTCTTTATATTTTTACGGTATAAAAAGTCTTGATTACTTGTCGTTTATGGTTGAAAGTATAACATGAAATTAATCCTAGAGTACAACCCTATTTGTATAGATACGCTTAAAACAAGCGGAACTTATGGGTACCGACAGGCAACAAAGGGTTAAGCTTGAGACCACAGTACGGCTAAGGTAGAGGTAGAGGTAGATTGCCACCTTATGGAACAAGAACAAATCCAGTGTGTGGAAATGTGTCACCATACATCACGATGTACTCTGTCAAGAGTTGTCTAAGCTGCCGTTTGTTACAATTGATGGACGTGAAAATTATAACTCGCAGGGACGTAATGACGGATTATGGCGCTATTTGCCGAGAATGTAAACTATACCATTGTGCACACACCAAATTACGTAGCATTAGTCGCCTGTTATAGCCATCATACCTACGCTTTCAGCAGCATAATAGATGTAAACGAATATGCAGGTATACTGTTTGTCAGCAACCAACGTACAATTCGCTACAAAATGAGTCGAAATCATTTACCTATCTATAGCATTCAACTGTGTTTCACTAAGAAATCCAAATTACATCAGTATGCAATGTTTTGCATTGAGCCAGATGACAAGCTGTAATGAACTCCGGCTTTGTTTTTCAGTGACATAACTTAAAAATCTGATGTGTTACACTCACATGGCTTTCTCTAGCTATTCTACAAACTTCACACATAAGATTCTTCTTCTTTCTGCACCTTGCTAATCGTGGTAGCACAATGTTCTTATTATTTAGTTCCGTATAAGTAGGAAGAAATAAGGGCTTACACTAGGCTAAACCAATAGTCAAATGTTTTAAAAGCTGTCGTTATGCGATTGTCATTACAAATCGCTTCTTTTCTTGGCCAGGAGTAGAACAAAATAAAAACGGACACTCCCGTCTGAGAAAAGTATAAGTACTTCACAACTGAAACTAATAACAATGAATACCTCGAAAACGATAAGATCCACGAGAAAAATGTATATGTCATAACTTGTGTATTTTAGGAAGACCTATAAATTTTTTGTATAGTAAGTTTTTGTCTATCTCTTACGGTTTACTAGTTGTGCCAAATTAAGAAAATTCATCCAGAATAAACAGGTCTTCAGAAGTTATTTCCAGAGAATTCAAAATATACATTTTATTTGTTAGATAAATATCTTTAATATATGGTATTTCAATCAAAATCGTTAGAGCCATTTTTAAGAAAATCGAAAATTTCGAAAAAAAGTTCCATGTAAAGGGTAGTTTGGGGTGGGGGGATTTTTCTCAAAATCTTCGTGTCGCATCCCTGGAAGATACTAAACTTAAATACCAAGCGTAGTTCGGGGTATGGTGATTTTTCTCAAAACCTTCATATCGCGTTCTTGAAAGATCCTAAACTTAAATATCATGTTTTGTTTCATTTTTGAGTTATCGTGTTCACACACACACACACACACACACACAATGCTTTATTTTATACAGATTAAAATACCCTATATTAGAGATACCTACATGACAAAATGTATATGGGTTTTCAATTTTCTGGGAATAGTTTCTGAAGACCTCTTCACTTTGGATGAATTTTGTATAACTAGTAAAGTGTAAAAATAGACAAATACTTGCTACACAAAAAGTGTAGATCGTGTTAAAACACACAATTTGGGACATTTTTTTTTTTGAGGGGGAGTTGATCATTTCGGAGATATTCCTTGTTATTGGTTTAAGTATTCTATACTGGAATTAGTAAACTGTTGACCATGCAAAGAAGGGGATTCCAACTACATAGCAACTAGCTTTTTTAAGATTTGACTATCGCTTTAACCTAGGGTAACCGCTTATTTCGGTTCTACTTACAAGGAAGCACGTACTAAGACTTTTATCTCGATCAGTATGAAGGAGGTAGAAGAATATACCTCTTAACATTAATTTGGTACTGAAAATATTGAAACTGATTTTGTAAAATGTGTGTTTTGTATTTATTAGCTTCATTATATTTATTACTTTGTACCCATTCTGGTTCGATCCCAAACGCCCGCAATGGGCGTGGATGAAGCGGCGTCTGGGCGAGTCCTCCGGTTTCCTCCGCCTCTCATCCCACCAATTGCTCCATAATCGCCCCTCCTATTATTAATTTCACTTACATTTCATATCATCCACTTCCTCATGTTCATGCCTACCTACGGGTCGATCCCTCATAACAGGTTCTGCATTCAGTGGTTTCGTGCCGTTGGCTCCCCAATAGGCTTCTGACCCCTAACCACTGGCTTGTAAGACCTATACGGGGAGGGTAAGCCGATTACGAAACGAAAATTTTGGTTAAATTGTTTTCTCACACAAGCAGTGTGTAGGACAGGAAATGGATAGGTATAGTCAGACTGAAAAATTCAATGCTATAGCCGGGATTTGAACCACGGATCTCCCGCTCTCTAGCCGGTTGCTCTTCCACGGAGCTACTATGTCAAAATGCCGGCATAGCATTAAATTTCTCAACTGACTCACATGTTTCCCGGTAAACCACAAGGTAGCCACTGACCATAATTGTTGGCTATACTATGAATCCTGGGACTTAAAGACCTACAACATTGTAAGTCGCCATTGGGGTTGTCATCTCAAAATAATTTGAAATCATCTTTACTTTCTCTAGCTTTTATTACAATGTACATAGTAGATGGAGAAGGTATTGTATTCCACACAAAAAATCGATACGGAGATTTCACCGAAATACATGTTTTCGCACCCCCTGAATCCAAAAAAAAAAAAAAAAAAAAAAAAAAAGATTTTCAGAAAAAAAGTCTGAGGACAGCATGGCTCAAAAACAAAAGACGGTTAAATACCAAACTTGGTATTTAAGTTTGGTATCTTTGAAGGATACGACACGAAGATTTTCAAGGACCCCCCCCCCCCAAACTACCCTTTTCCTGGAAACATTTTCGAAATGTTTGGTTTTTTTAAAAATAGCTCTAACGATTTTGATTAAAATAGCACATATTACAGTAATTTCCATCACAAATAAAATGTGTGTCTTGAACTTTTTGTGAATAGCTTCTGAAGATCTGTTTATTCTGGATGAATGTTTTGCATAACTAGTAAGCCATATGAGAAGGATAAAAACTTACTGAACACAAAATGTAGATCTCGTTTAAATACACAATTTATATCGTACACATTTCTTTCGTGGTGTTTACAAGTTTTCGAGATATTTCTTGTTATTAGTTTCAAATGTAAAGTCCTTAACTTTTATCAGATAGGAAGTGAACGTTTTTCTTTTGTTCTACTCCTGGAGAAACAAAGCGATTTACAATGACAAACACATAAGGATAGCTTTTAAAACACTTGACTATCACTTTAACATAGCACATTCATTTAGTTGTTTTCTACTAATAAGGAACTAAGGAATAAGAACATGCTCCTAATGTTTATCTCGAAGAATAGTCTTTGAAAGGAAATTTGTTTGTAGAGCAGCTAGAGAAAGTCATATGAGTGTAACAAATCACATTTTTTATGGTTGACCATAAGAGCTAATTTTAAACTAGTGTACCTGCTGCTAAATGTATATTTATTACCTGTTGTAACAGTGCGTAGTGCTATGGATGTGATTTAAACAGTTTTTTCTAAATTCTTCCTTTGTTTCAAGAACGTTAAGTTTTTCTTTTGCATTTTTGCCACATAATAGTACATAATTTATCCAGTTTATTTTGCTATTGTATATGGGCGTCTAATTTGCCGTTTAGTTTCTTAATTCTGGGCATAAGTCGCTGTTTCTAACTTTGGGTGCGGCCAGCGAGATTCTTTTCAAAGAGAATTTTGTTAACGTTTGAATAGGCGGGCTATTTTGAACTGTTTTTCAAAGCACTGATATTGGGAGGATTATTTGTTAAATATATATTTTATATTGTTATTGCCCTTTGTAGTCTCTCTACGTTTATTTAGATTTCGAAGCCTATTCTGTTAAATTCATGATTTAATGTTTATCTTGTTTAATATTTACCCCACTCTATTACTTTATATATTTGGAGTTTGGAGGAATAAGAGTTCAATTCCTCATAATATTCAACACTTCAGAGGCTTAAAATATTTGTTTATGAACGTGCTTATTTCCACGGAAATATATTGCTAATATAATAAACACGAGTTTACTGGAACTGAATTTGTTTAATTTGGTACCACAGCATTTATCATGTATCTAACGTTCCCAGAAAACGATCTCAACTTCATAAAGGTAAATAACTTGAGTAGATATATGACAAGAAAATTGACTAAGGAAAAGTACATGTTTATTTATTTCCGTTGCAGAATACTAGCGATACGAGTTATACAAGTAAGATTAAAAGTAATGTACACACACACACACATATATTATTGATTACAGAAAATATTATTGTATTTTCATCTAGGCAAGTACTACCTGTCTGACGAAAGAGTGCAGTTATTAGGGGAGGTCGTTGGTGTAGCATGGCACGGTTTAGAGTGGTCAGAGAAGAGTGCAGTACAATCTGATAATCAAAACATCAGCACAAGGTACGTAATAGGAATAAACTAAACGATTCACAACAGGTTAAATATGCTGTTTTCTTTATCAGTGATGAATATTAATTTTCTACTTTGTGAGTTTATGACTAGGCATGCATTTTGACTTGATTCGAACCCGTCCACTGCATTCCAGTATTGTCGAACTGTACACACACGCACCGGGAGTGATGACGTAACACCGCTTATCTGTTTGTGTTTAGGCAAGCTTCTATTCGTGGCGTCTGCATTCATTCTTCAGACAGGTAATATAATGATGGGTAGCTGCTGAAAATATCCTACTGTGCTCGTGCTCAAGAATCAAAGCAATGTGAAGAGAACATGAGTTAGCTTTAACTCTGAATTAGTTGACGTATTTTAATTCTCACTTTAACTTCTCATAAGAAAATGTAATTGTCTTTTGGTATTGACTGCATTCAGTGTTAAAAACAAAAACTGCTGAAAATAATCGTTTGTGAAAAAATGAGGTCCCTTAATAAATGCCATTTTATATTGATAATGATTTTAATTTATAGGTGTATAAATTAAAAACATTACTGGTAACAGTTTACATTGGTTACAGGGGCTAGCAAATCGCATTTAAGAAGTGAAACAGAGGTTCTCTGAGGAGCGCCTAGAAGACACAATTTGACGATACGTTTTGTAATACATTAATTTTAAGGGCGCAAGGAATGAAGAGTTTAGATCGTTAAATGAATACATTTTAAGGCACTTATTTAAGAAAAGTGAGTTAAGGGAAAGATAGTTGCTAAAGATGAAACTATTGAAGCCACCATGTTATACGCTTTATAATGCATTAATTTTTAAAGGTGCAAGGAAAGAATATTTTTGCCGTGAAAGGAAATAAATTGCTTATCTCATTGAACCTTAAAGACAACACAGACCTAGAAATTATTAACAATTTTTAGTAACACATTGTGTTGAATAAATTGTATAGAAACATAGATATAACCGTAGTTTTAGTGATATTACTAATGTAAACTATAAGTACAATTTCAAATCATTGTAGTTACAGAATAGAACGGGCATTTCGGATTGAAAGAAAAGCTTCTAAAATGCTCGTCAAACTTGTTGAATTTTTATACGACTACGAAATCACAAGAGTTAAACATTTTGACATTTTTAATATGCTGTAACATTGAAATAAAGAATTAAGAGAGAGTTTAGTATAATGATTAATATGAAACAATAGGTCCTTTGTATTGTTATCGCCAAGACTTATACATATATTTATTATATATATTACTCTCCCAAAGTCGCCTAGTCGCAGGTGAAGACACACAGTACTTTATGTTGCAGGAATACCCGGGGTCGCAGATGTGCGTTGTGATGATCCGGTGCGCGTTGAAGGTTGCAACATGGTGGGACATCGTTGCAAATGTTCGGAAGCGCCGCTTTGTCCCGGACAGGAATCACCGTTCACCTTCGCCAGCCACGACGAGTGCGAGATGAACCTGGCTGTTATGCTCGCACATGAACAGTCGGATGCACCAGGACAAGGTAAGTGGATACATTAGGTTTATGGAAAACTATATCTAAACTTTAACCTTTCAGTATTGTTCCTTTAACATCAATAAGGATAATTATTTTGAAGTCTGAGTGCTTCACAGCATTATGGTAGCCACTATGTCATTTAATTCTCGTTTAAAGCTTACGTTCAAATGTTTTTAGTCATACATTAAAGATAAAATACTGTCCCATCAGTATAGACTTCGCAGCCGAGGTATAATTCATAAGCACTCAAATTCTCAGACTATAGTTTTTTTGTTTTTTTTTAACAGTAACGGAGTCTGATCAGTACACCGGTACTGTATCCCTATTTACTTTTCCCCCGTAGGTTTTACTGGTTTACTGGTTTTACTGTTTCTAGTTTGGCAAAGAAGTGTTTCTTATCGTATTCTTGCAAATGCTTTGAAGCTTACGTTCAAATGCTTTTAGTCATACATTAAATATAAAATACTGACCCCCGTCAGTATAGACTTCTCAGCCGAGGTATAATTCATAAGCACTCAAATTCTCAGACTATAGTTTGTCAAGGAAGTGTTTCTTATTCTTGCAAATCACCGATATAATGGTGTTGCTTGACTTGTGGACGGTTACATTTGTTAATGGTTCTGTGAAGTTTTGGCTGGTTTTAAATACGTAAACATTTTGAGTAGTATTGTACAATGATGAATGTGACAGAAGGAGCAAGATCATGAGTAATACATTATGTCATCACATTTTCGATTATTTCACTCTTCTGTTTCGTTGAATGTTCTCAGAAGCATCACGGCCTTCATTGGGAAAATGTGGTTCACGATTACTTTTGAACATCAGGTTGCTTTATTTGGGGTTGACCATTGATTTTGGAGTACATTCAGCTACTTACTATTGTGAGATGTATGATTATTGGATAAAGGAAATAAGATATTTGCATTATATCTAGACTATGGAAAATGATTACAATTTATTCTAGTCACCGAAAACTTCTAAAAAAAAATACACAAATATTTGTTTATGTAACAAATTTGTTGATATAAAATCCTACATGGTTCATTTCGAACACAATTTGAATAATTTAAGACAAAAGGTTTTATCACTCTCGCATTTGTTTGTATATCAATATGTTTTTGGTGTCTAGGGTAGAGGTCACCAACTGGTGGCTCTTTCAGTAAAACAAAGAGAGCAAATTAGCCAAATGCTCCTGCGTATTGCTTACTGTGCAGTGCGTCAGAAACTGTGCGGAAAGTAAAATCGTATGCAACATTTTGTATTTCAAATACGTAATTAAACTTTTATAGGTTCATGATGAGTGAGCAATATCTATATTATATCTCTTGCATTATATTTATACTTGGATATGAACATGTACTTGTTTAATAGATTTGGTGGTAACATAATTGCAAAAAGTAATAAAAACTGTTAATACAAAAAAAAAACAAGCTCATAAACTTATTTAACACCATTATAATCTTACTGTAACGCAAACAGTGTGAGAACTAAGTTGTAAGGAAAAACTTAAACATTTATGGCGGTAAATTTGAACAACGCATTCTGATAATTAACTATCCCATAATTCTTCTTCTTGTAGTTGTCGTACTCAACTACATAGGTTATATAATAACGCTGCAAATTGAATTTTCTGAGTGGAGAACTTTGCCAAAAACTGAACACTTATTCCTCTTCATTCTATAAATAACAAAGATTCATATAAGTAGACATTATGGCTTGCGTTGCGTTCTGTTCCCAAATCATAAACTGAGACATAACGATTTGTACAAGGAAGAGAGGCAGACTGCTGACTTCTCACCCGGAGGTCCCGTGTTCGATTTCCGGCTGGGGCGGGAGATTTTCTTAAACCAGAATTATTCTCTATCCCCTACAGTGTCTGGAAATATGAATGTGAGACTGAATGTGCCTGTGTTTACTAATATAAAATGGATTAACCTACTGTTATAAACCTACAGTAATACGTATTGTTTTACAAGTCAACATTGAGGTTAAAGGAGACTATAGAAATAAAGAAAAAATAAAAAAAAAAGAATAGAGACAATCGCTGCTCTCACATGTTTGTTTACTAATGCTCAGAGCAAGGCTATGGCACAGAATAACGCGAATTGGTGATGCTTGATCTAGGAGAACAAATACGAGGGTCTCGGGCCTAACACAGATATGGCGCCACTACTTCAGTTAGACAGTAGTATCGCATAGTTTAACTCTAGACTAGCTTGTACCCATAGTTATAGGCTAATAACTTGTTTAGTTTTCGAATGACAGCATTTTAAACAAGAGAACTTTAGAATCTTCAGGAAAATGGAGTATTTGGAAAATCGAGCAGTAATTAAATATTTCCATTTGAAAGGCTTAACGGCTAAAGAAATCAAGAAGGAAATGGACAGTACATTGAAAGAATCTGCCCCTTCATATTCAATGATTAAAAGGTGGGTTAAAGACTTTAAAATGGGACGTACGAGCACTAGTGATGAGCCTCGCTCTGGACGCCCTCTAGAAGTGACAACTCCAGAGATCATTGAAAAAATTCATCGTTTAGTACTGGAAGGCCGTAGATTAAAGTTGTTTGAGATAACAGAGGCTAGAAACATATCAAAAGAACGTGCAGGTAATATTTTAAGTATTCTTTTGGGCTTTCACAAGGTCTGAGCAAGAGGGGTGCCGCGTTTGTTGACACCTGATCAGATGTTGCAAAGAACTTTACGTAAAATTCCCAGTGAATTTTTGAGACAGCCATGGATGAAACTTGGATACGTCCCTACACTCCAGAAAGTAAAGCACAGTCAAAACAGTGGACTGCGTCAGGTGAACCAACTCCAGTCAATTTTGTCAGCTAACAAGTCTATAAGGAAGGTTTTCTGGGATGCACAGGGAATTACTTTTATTAATGACTACTACGCAAGCTTACTGCAACATTTGAGTGATGAGGTGAAAAGAAAAAGACCTCATTTGGAAAAAAATCTTGTTTCATCACGACAATGCTGCGGCCCATCGTTCAGTCATTGCAGTGGGGAAAATGTGCGAATTAAAGTTGGAATTGCTTGAACATCCACCCTATTTGCCGGATCTAGCACCCAGGGACTACCATCTGTTCCCAAATCACAAAATATTTCTTGGAGGACGAAGATTTCACAGCAACGAGGAGTTCATTGATGCGGCAACATATTTTGAGGATCTTAATAAATCGCACTACAGAGATGATTTACTTAAATTAGAACACCGATATGACAAACGTATTAGCTTTTCTGAAGATTATTTTGAGAAATAAAGCATTTTTTGAAATACTGTTTTCATTGAGAAGCCCGGGACATATCAGCCGGCCCTAGTACTATACCAGAAGAACGCTTAAATTCAAGGTCCATTTGTCATATGCACATTCTATAATATGTGTGACTAAATCCTTTCAATAAAACACAAACGAAATTCTGATCAAAATACTAAGAAACTAGTGAACATTACGTTAATTCGGGGATATAGAAAAATAAGGCATAGTAAAAAATATACTGCAAAGGGTTTGTTGATCTCAATTGCCACGCTTGTTTTGGTGCTTCGTGGCACAGCGGGTCGCGTGTTCGAGTCGCACCATGGGCTTGCGCTTGTGAATATGTGTATAAGTATAAAACAGAAAAAAAAGCATTATAAAAACCACAGAAACATAAGGAAACAAGGAAAGGAGAAATAAAATGAATAAATACATTAAAAAGAGAAATATAACGAATATGGGCCGCTGAATTCTTTGCTTCTGTCTCTACATATCATCATGGGAAGAGCCTCGATATTCTGGGAAAATTGGTCACTAGGATAGAGTGAATGTGGCAAATCCACCTCCTCCGTATAGAATTCGAGAACAGAAGTTGCAACTTTGCAATACTCAATGAGGCATGTCCAACCTGTTTGGTTTCTCAGGACAAGTAAAGATCCATGATGGTATCAAGGACATACCTTAGATCTCCAGCTCTACAAGCAGGAATTTGGAGATTTTTAGTTTAGCTTTAATATTGATTATTATTAATGACATTACCCCTTGATGGGCTGTCGCCATGTAGGCTTATTTATGAAGCGCTCACAGTTTACTATACAGCGTTAAAATTATAAAATAGAAACTTCAATTAGTAATACACAAACGTTTTAAGTTTCTAATAAGAGAAAACACACCCTCCGTTTAAATAAACTGTGTTATTCACACGTTTTTACAATTCGTTATATTTTTAAGCTTTATTTTGAAAAAAATTATGACGTGCTACACTCACACTACTTTTTGTAGCTGCTCTACAAACAAACTCCTCTAATAGATTATTCTTCTTTCTACAACATGCTAATAGAAATAAATATTAGCAGAATGTTCTTGTTACTTTGTTCCTTATAAATAGAAGGGAACTAAAGGAATGTGCTATGCTAAAGTGGGTTTTAAAAGCTGTCGTTATGCGATTGCCATTACAAATCGTTTGTTCGGCCAGGAGTAAAACAAAAGAAAAACGGACACTTCCTGTCTGAGAAAAGTGTAATTCCATAACAGTTGAAAGCAATAACAAGGAATACCTCCACAACAAAAACGTAAAGGATATAAATTTTCTGCTTTGCCGAGATCTACATTTTTTGTGTAGTAAGTTTTTATGAATCTTTTACGGTTTAGGAGTTCAGCAACATTCGGCAAAATTCATTCAGAATAAACAGGTCTTCATAGGCTATTCCCAGAAAATTAAAGATGTACATTTTATTTGGGATATAAATGTCTTTAAGCAATTTGGCAGAAAATCAAACATTTCGAAAATCTTTCCATGTAAAGGTAAATAATTTATGATGGGGGGATTTTCTTGAAAATCACAAACATACACAGGCCTTTTTGTATAAATATCCTTTATAGATTCAGAGGTACCTAAAACATGTGTTTCCGGTTAATCTCGGTGTCGAATTTTCATATTTTCTCGTTTCACCTTACATTCGTGGAGCATATCTCTATTTTAAGCCGGAATTGTTGATGTTTGTCTCGGAAATATTTTATTTTGAATACATGTTAATAGACTAAAAGCTGAGATGTATTTATTCTTCTCTTACAAATATATACTATCACAAAAAACTTAAATGTTGGCAATCTAATAAAATTTTATATTCTCGTCCAGAACGCCATGCCCATAAAATACCTGTATCTGGTTTCATAACTATATTACAAATTTTGGTCTAAATTTGGTTTGCAACGCTTGAGAAAGTACACGTTATTAGCGAGTTTTCATGTTTCACTCTAAATGCAAATAGTGAAATATAAAAAAGTGGAGCTATATAAATACCCTTGTGAAGCTGTAGAAATCCTCGTGGAAACCAAACACACTGCATAATGCATTTAGGGCTTATTCGGTTTCGTTATGCTAAGCAGTCCATTGCTATCCGATTTTTGGTCGGGAAACAGAAACGAGATTAAAAAGTAATTAGTTCTTTATGAATTTTAATGTCTCTGCAAACATTGGAAACTTTACGGTAAAGGAATGATCAACATTTATCACATAGAGGCTTCGTATATTGCGCCTGTTAACCGCACTATATTGCCATGCAGAAGAACAATATATCTAACTCCATCTCGAAATTCTGAACATCATTTCTTTAAGTTCCCTGAGCTTCATTAACCTGTGTGTTGTGCTAAGTAATTCGCTTCGAAAGTAACATGTTTAATGTATTGAAGTCCAGCAATTAGTATAGGTAACAGGATGTCAAATATGTTATATTGATATCCTTATATATCGATAATTACGCATTGTAGAGATATTTCAATATTTCAATTGTGCGATTCTTCATGAACCATGAGTTTCGTTCATGGACATTTTAGAATGCTTATAGAAGAAAAAAAAACGGCCCTCGTAGATTTAGTTTCATTTTTCAACTTCCGATAGGCTATAAATGAAAGGCAAGTTCATAGAAAACAATTATTTCAAAGAGCATTGACACTGGGTTGAAGATCTTCGTTAGTTTGAAAGTGCTGCCCTCCTAGCAGGAAAAAGATGAAAGTCGCTGGGTGCCATTTCGGGACTCTACGGCGGATGATCGAAATGTCCCATTGAAATTGTTCAAGGAGCCGATGGATTGTGCCAGCAGTGTGTGGACGAGCGTTGTCATGAATCAACGCAATTCCTGAAGTCAGCATTCCTCTTCGTTTTGAATGGCTCTCCGCAAACGTCGTAAAGTACGAAGATCTTCAAAACAACGTCAATGCTCATTTGAAATCATTGGCGGCAACAATTTTTGAAGCGTGTGTTGCAAAGCTTCTGTACAGGTACGATAAGTAGCTCAATATTTTTGGTGATTATGTTGAAGAGTAACTATAGGTATATAAAACTTTTAGTAATAAAATAATTGTTTTCTAATAACCTGAATTTGATTTATAGCCTATCGGAGATTGGAAAAAAAATGGCTCTCGTATACTAAACTTCAATTGTTGTACATTTAAGAACACAATATCTTTACTTTCTCCAGCACGTATGCACAATGTACATAGTGGATAGAAAAGGCTTTGTATTCCATCCAAAAATTCGATACTGATATTTCAACGCAAATACATACTTTTAGACCCCCTGAATAAAAATATATTTTTAGAAACATGTCCACATAGCTCAAAAATGAAAAGTCAGTTAAATGCCAATTGATATTTAAGTTCAGTATCTTCCAAGGATGCGACTTGAAGATTTCTAGGAACCCCCTCCCTCATAACTATCCTTTGCATGGAACATTTAAAATAAAATAATTTTCTCAAAAATGTTCCAACGATTTTATAAAAATTAAGGCATTTTTTTTGGCAAACGAACTTTCTGAAGCTAATCTCTGAAGACTTCTTCATTCTGAATCATTTTTTATAACTTTTGTATAACTGCTAAACCGTAGGAGAGAGAAAATATCTAACTGGACAAAAACTGTAGAAATTTAATGTCATATGCAGTTTTTTGTTGTTGTAGACTTAAACTTTTGCAAGATATTTCATGTTATTTGTTCCAATTTTAAGCTACTTAAACTTTTCTTTCTTTTCGTCTCTCCTTTGTTCACTTCTGGAAAGGAAAGAGAAGGGAATTTAAATTGTTTCACATAATGACAGTTTTAAAGAATTTGACTATCGCTTTAACTTAGTGTATTCCCTTATTTCCTTTCTACTTACAAGGAACAAAGTAATAAATTGAATTCTGTTATCTCGATTACCTTGATGTAAAGAAAATAATTCTTTTGTAAGAAAAAGTTTATTTGCGGAACAGCTAAAGAAATTCATGTGAATGAAACACATATATGTTTTCTTTCTTTAAAATAGAAACCAAAAGGAAGTATGGTAAACGATTATTTGAAACAAATGCAACTTGTTCAACTAAAAATTCGATGTGAAGCCATTATGTTTACGATATTAGGGCGAATGAAGGTGCTTTGCCTCCATTGTTTTAATTAAATTCATTCTAACCCTTTCAGAAATGTTTAGGGGTTTTTCAGTGAGACCCGTGTTAAAAAATAGAAATCTTGCACGACTGGACCAACCTACAGCATATGAACAAACACATGTATTATGGTATTGGTAATGCTCCTATATTTGTAATATATGTATTTGGTATACATGTTTACCTTCCCTACGCTTACAATGTACATAGTGTATAGAGAAGGTGTTATAATGCATCCAAAAATTCGATACTCAGATTTAATCGGAAATACATGCTTTGGGTCCCCTGAATCCATAAAACACATTTTCATAAAAAGGTCCTTGTGTGCAAGTGTCTATGGACAACATAGCTCAAAAAGGAAAAGACCGTGAAATACCAGTCTTAGTATTTAGGTTTAGTATCTTCCAAGGACACAAAGATTTTCAAGAAAATCTCGCCAATGTAAATTACTCTTTACATGGACAAATTTTTGAAAATTTTGGTTTTCTTGGAAATTCCTCTTAATGATTTTGATTAAAATCCCGTATATTAAAGCTATTTACATCCTAAAGAAAATGTATATCTTGAATTTTCTTGGAAGAGCCTTTGAAGACCTACTCATTATGGATGAATTTTTTCGAATTTTGCTTAACTGCTAAACAGTAAGAGATAGAAAAAACTTACTGCACAAGAAATGTAGATCTCGTCAAAACGCACAATTTATGTCCCTTTGGTTTTGCTGTGAAGGTAACCGTTTCTGAGATATTCCTTGTTACTTGAGGTTTCCGCAGGCAGGAAGTATCAGTTTTTCTTTTGTTCTACTCCTGGCCAAGCAAAGAAACGATTTCCAATGACAATCACATGCCTAACGATAACTTTTAAAAGTGCTTTCCCTCTTTTTTTTTTTTTTTAAATTAAAATACAGTTCCCGAGGCTTGTCAGGACTCCGGCGCTGTATTTCTTTTTCCTCTTTTTTAGCCAGTTTCCTACATTTCCTTAGTTGGCTTATTAATGTTTAACGTTTTCCTTTTACACATACATACACACATTTACAAACACAGAAACACCCATGCCTAAGGCGGGACTCGAACACACGATCCCTTGCGCAACGAAGCACCAAAGCGAGGCACTTTAGTGTTCGCGGCCACGGGGACTTGCTTCTTAGTTCCCTTCTACTTATAAGGAACTAAGAAATTAGAACATCATGCTAATGTTTATCTCGATTAGCACTGTGCAGAAAGCAGAATAAGAAATTTGTCTGTAGAGCAGCTAGAAAAAGTCATATGAGTGTAACGCATATATTTTTTAATATTAGAACTAGTTGAAAAATGCAATACCACAGCCGGGATTTGAACTCGGTTCTCCCGCTCTCGGTGCGGTTGTTCTAACCATTGTATATATGTGTGTGTGTGTATATATATATGTGTGTATATATATGTATGTGTTTGGTCTTACATATGGAATCTTTATTTCGATGCGCGGCCATATTAACGGAGAATCGCTTGCCTTGAGCTCCACTATTACTAACCAGTACTGCTTCGGGCTGTTTCGGATTGGCTCCTCACCAAAGAGCAGCGAGTTACACACAGGTTTGCAGTATGCAATACGCCTCAACATTGAGGGTAAGTTCTTAGAAATAAATGAAGAGGCAGCAAACACTTGTGCTAAGATCTTCGTCTGGTGAAGAATTGGATATCCATCTTCCCTTGCAGTCGGGCTCAAAAATATTTTGTTGAATACTCGTGTTCTTATGTGTATTTTTGTAAGGAAAACTTGTTAAGCTTTGCACATCTAATTAGTTTTAGGTTATTACTAAAATGAAAATATCCTTTTTTAATTTTTTTGCTTTTTAAGGTAAATCGTAATTTTTAAGTAATAAACAGTGCAATCATACTGATTATTACGGCAAAGTCCGTTTTCTTAGTCTCGTGAGAAACATAGGATAAGATTAAAGTATTGAGCAATATTTTTGAAAAATAAGCTGTAAATAAATTATATTAGTTACAAATTTGTTATATTATTCTCGTCACTGCTAATTAAACCAGCAAATTTTAATAATAATAATAATAATAATAATAATAATAATAATAATAATAATAATAATAATAATAATAATAATAATAATAATAATAATATTGAGGTTGTGGACAGCGGGAGAGTCTTACCCTGGACGAATAAGGAACATAGTTAAACCTTTTGTAATGTCATTCGAACAACTTAATTATCCTTTTATTTCCGGTATGTTTTTTCGCTCCGATTTGTTGGCAACACTGTACACACGAGTACCGAGTCTGACCCAGGCGTTTAACGTTAGAATAGCCTGGGGTATGGGATTCCCTGCCCTAGTGTGTTGGGCGTTCTACTTGATAAGATTACCAAAGGTGTAATTCTTGTTAGGAATTTCCATTTGAAACTTGTTTTACTGCTTTTTTAAATTTCCTTTTAAAGTTTTAAAGGAAGGTAGAGACAGAGTCATAATGATTAACTGTCAAGCGAACCCTTCTAGGAAAGCATAAATTGGGAATTCTGCGTATTTAACTATTTTGTATTGAAAGGGATGGAATAACCGTAATCAGTGTATGGGTGATAACTTAAATTTAAAAGAGTCTGGCAATTAAAAAGCGCCATTAATGTATTCTTCTTGTTCTGAAATAAAGGCTTGTAAATGTAGTTACTACTATAAATATTACACGCTTTACCCATCACCACCTTAATATTTCCAGAGAGTAGTGGTGGTGGTGGTGGTATTTCCTAAGTGAAGCAAAGATATTTCCGTGATCGGATTTGAATGTCCAGTTCCTGAGTTCGTCACTGTGCGCCATAGTGACGAGGGATCAGCACGTCGCCTATAGATGACACTGTAGGACGAAATCACGACTTGCGGACTCGAAATGGTGGAGATTTTACCCATAAGCCTTCTTCTTTCAAGGAAAGTGGTTCTTTTACGTGCAGATAAGGATTTCACTGGATCTTTACTTACCTCCCGAAGGAAGCCATGCTAAGGACCCTTGAACCCGAATAAAATCCATCATCCACCGCTAGGTTTGAACCTATAATCTTGTGTTTTAGAGGCTATCATGATAACCACTACACCACGAGGGCGACCAAAGAGGAAGCCCTAGCGTTAATTGTACACAAAGTCCCTGAAAATCTGAAGTTTAATACATGATTTTCATTAAACTCTTTATATTCAGTTTTATAAGTCTAGAGATCCGAGAGGTGTGTATACGGAAAGTGACCTCAACAGCTGCCCTGCCGCAGCAAACGCACCGAAAACTAATAAGAGCAGAAAAAGTGTGGAGAGGTCTGAAATATGAAGCTACAAATAAGGCACAGAATTGCAGATGGAAAAATTACATTATACAGAAAAGATAAAATCTGAAATCGATTAATACGTAGCCTGGTTAATTGAGGCTTTCAACTTGAATATGCATTGTACAAATTTCCATAGCCAGTATCTCTTAGGTTTTACAACTTTCGGTGTTTCTCCAGTAATAATGCCACTTTTTGCTCTTTCCTTAGCCGCTGAAAAAACCAGGAAACATTTACTCTGTAGCAAATTCTCGAATACATGCCTGAAGAAAAATAAACGCGGAAACATTGTTGTGGTTAGTGTTGACTTACTTTCTATAAATACCGGAGTCTCTGCCTTCTGATATTCGAAATTGCAGCAAAAAGAAAGAGTTTACAGTTGAGCGGTGACGTGTAACGGGAAATGGGGAGAGTGGGGCTAGAAAGGAGAAACGGAAGGAAAGGCAATGGAAGATGAAGACTCAATATGGAAATCGAATGAATCCCATTATTACACTTTCCTCCTCATTTTTTTTCCTACTCCAGTTTTCGTTCCAGTCCTCTTGTATTCAAAAGCTTGTGATAAGTGGAAGGGACTGCTTTTTTACCTAAGTACGAAAAAATATCGTATACATATCAAATAAGTTTCCCATTCACAGAGAATCCGTACCTCAAATCCTCCCAAATGCAGTGAAGCGGACTTTCCTTTGCATGAAAATTACATTCATATTCGAATATTTTATACTTATTTTCAATCGAGAACTGAAATCTCTCTTTTCATTTTTATCGGACATCAAAAGCGAGACTTTTGAAGCAATAGCTCTTATATATTTAAAAAAAATGTTGGAGGTTTTCCAGAACCTGTGTTTAAATAGGCGCTGTTGGAATTAATTCCAAGCATTTCCTCTGTAGTCTAGTGGTCGGCGATGAACACAGTGCTTAGCAATAGCTAACGACTTGGCACATATAAGCACTAATAAAAACACTAAAATTTAGTCAGTCGACATGACAAAAGCGCACATTTAAAGTGGAGGGCTGAGGGGGAAAATTAGAACAAAATTATGTTTTCTATATTTATTGTTCAACATTTAGAATAATCCTTATATGGTTTCGTTTTGTAATCGACTTACCCTCCCCGTAATTGTAGGGCTTACAAGCCAATGCCTAGGGGTCAGAAGCCTGTCGGGGAGCGTACGGCACGAAACCACAGAATGCAGAATTTGTTACGAGTGGTTGGCCCGTAGCCAGGCGTGAGATGAAGTGATATGAAATGTAAACGAAATTAATGATTTGTTGACAGAGCAATTGGTGGAATGAGTGGAAGGAGAAACCGGAGCACCCGGAGAAAACCCGTCCAGACGCCGCTTCGTCCACCACGAATCCCACATGCGGGCGCTTTGGATCGAACTCGGGCCGCCTAGATGGGAGGCGAGCGGTTTAACCCCGCACCCACGGTGCCGCCCCTTTACATGGTCTGTTCTATAAATTTATCTAACAGTACCTTTTAATAATTGCGTCATTGTTTTATGGCCAATTAAGGTACACTGGGAGCAAAATTTTGAGTATTGGTCAAATTGAAAATTACTTTTTATATGCCCTTTGGGCATCCATAGGGAATCAATATATAACTGCCTTCCCCCTGCTTTGGACTCTACAGTCATTTAAAGACCGTTCAATGCATATGTTCCCTGGCATATTCTTTCATAAAACACTATATCTCACATTTTCAAAATTTCCAAGCGTGTCAGTGTTTGGTTAAATACAACCAAAAAGTTCCTAAATATGCAGAAGTATCTATTATAATATTACAGAGGACAAAATTATCATACAAATAGTAATTAGACAAATACGTTTATGCAAAAAATATATTATTTTACAGATTAAAAATGCTAACGTTTTAAAAAACTTACAATAATTCTGTAATAAAGATTACTGAAATTTCAACTTTTGTATATGGAGAAACACCACAAATTCACAAAATGGCAAACAATTTTTTTCAATATTTGAAGGTTGTGGGACATTTTGATTACTCAATTTCTTTACACAAAACATTTTTGGTATAATTCATTTCTTTTAAAGTATTCATATTAATAAGACAGATACGCAATAAGTGACATTTTCAAAAAAAATAAATAAAATAAAAATCTATAAAGAAATATATAAAAATTTGAAATTTCACTCCTAGTAACGCTTAGTTAAATTTTTAAACTTTTCTAAACATTGCATATTATCTTTATTAACTTGAACTCCACATTACAAATATTTCTTTAAAATCATTCCATTTCTTACAAAATAAGTGGTTGTAAGTTAAAGCTTAATAAAGAAAAAATAACCCGATTATACAAAAGCATTCCTAAAGTATGTTATTGTTAAGTAGACAAATAAAAAAATCTGATGTGTAACAATCACATGACTTTCTCAACATCTTTGTGACAAATTAGTGTTGAAAACCTTATTCATCTATATACTTCGTGGTAATCGAGATAAACATTAGCAGAAATTATCTTAACTATTTGCTTCCTTGTAAATAGAAGATAAATAAGGGAATACATTATGCTAAAACGATAGTCAATTTTTTTAAAAGCGGGATGCCATGTGGGTGAAATATCTCTTCATTCCGAATTAATTTTGCACAAATGGCATACCGCTAGAGATAAACAAAAACTTACTACCCAAAAAATGTAAATTGTTAAACTGTTTGTTATATCCAGTTTATTTGTATGTTAAACATTTTCAGGATATTACCTGTTATTGGTTTCAGTTTTAAAATAATTTCCTTAAACGGGAAGTTTTCATCCGTTTTATGTTGTTTTTTTTTATTTTAATTCTTGCCATGTAAAGAGAACCGAATTACATTGTCAGCCAAATAGCGACTGTTTTAAAATATTTGACTTTCGTTTTAGAATAGTCTGTTGTAGAATAGGTAGGGAAAGTCATGTGAATGAATATAAGAGATATTTTAATATTATGAATGAATAATTCATAGTTTTGTATATACATGATTTAATACGTTAAATTAGCAACGTGAGGAATTATTTTAACTGCAATAGACTAAGAAAAATCCAGTCAATAGCTCATCCCGTAGCTTAATGATTACATAAAAAGTGCACATAAATAATCAATTCATTTTTAAAAAATGGTATTATATATAATGTTGTAACATTAATTTACCAACATATATCGATAATTTTACATGGATAATGACTTTAAAATACTTCTTTAATCAGGGTTATAGACTAGATTTGATATACTTAAAATCTAAGATGGTATTCAAATATCAAACAGAAAGTTGATGTATAATTACCAGCATCATTAATGTCAATGGTAAAAATAACCAAGTGTCCGTCAGAAACGTTTGGGCTTTTCAACGGTTAAATTATTATCAAAATTGGTTTGGTGACATTACCCTTCAACCACACATATATACACACAATTTTTACTTTCTCTATATGTACTACGTACTACCCAAAAATCCGATACCGAGATTTCACCAGAAATATATGTTTTAGGGTTCTCTGTTTCCAAAACAATCAGTTTCAGAAAAAAACAACAACAAAAACGTGTGTTTGTGTGTGTGTCTGTGTCTGTGAACACTAACTCAAAAACTAAAAGTCGGTAAAACACCAAACTTGATATTTAAGTTTAGTATCTTCCAGGGACACGACATGAGGATTTTGAGAAAAATCCCACCACCTCCAATTACCCTTTACATGGAACTTTTTTCCAAAATTTTGATTTTCTCAAAAATGGGTCTAACGATTTTGATTAGAATATCGTATATGAAAGACCTGAGAAATAAAATGTATATCTTGAATTTTCTGGGAATAGCCCCTGAAGACTACTTTATTCTGGATGTTTTACAGAATTTTGCATAGTTGCTAAAGCATAAGAGATGAACAAAAATTTACCATACGAAAAATGTAGAGCACGGTAAAACACACAATTTATGTTATATGCATGTTTTTCGTACAGTTGATTGTTTTTGAGGTATTCCTTGTTTTTGGTTTCAGCTTTGAAAACATACGTTTCTCATACAGGACTTTGTCAACTTCTGTCCATACAAACAAAGGAACTTCAGTCACCTAGCAACCAGCTTTTGACTGTCACTTTAAGCTATGGGTACCACTTATTTCGCTTCTACATACAAGAAAGCAAGTAATAAGGCTATTTCAGCTATTTTTTTTTCTAGATTAGCATGCAGTAAATAGAAGCATTAGCTTTTTAACAATAATTTGTTGCAGATATGTAGAGAAAGTCATATGAATGGAAGATATCAGATTTCTTCTCTGTATAATGTTGATTCTGATGACTGCGCAATTACGGTTAAAGTATAATAAGACATTTTGCCGTTTAACGCCCCGTTCAACATTCAAGATGAACTTATATGCTATGTGAACATTTCAGATTCCCCTAATTACAATGTTCATTTAAAATAAAAATCTGATGTGTTGCATTTGCATGAAATTTTCTACATACTATTGTTGTAATTTTTTTCCTTTGTCTACATCGGAGAAATCAAGATAAAAATTAACAGAAATGTTTTTATTAGTTCCTTCGAAGTAGAGGGAAAATTACCAAACCTTTAGGCTAAATCAATATTAAAATATTTTTAAAGGTCGGTCGCTACATGAAACAATTGAAATTCGGTTTTATTTGCACGAACAGGAGTAAAACATTAGAGAGACGAAACGAAGGACGACATCCCGCTTGAGAAAAGTTGAAGAACCTTAAAATTGAAATCAATAACAAGGAATAATTCGAAAACGGTTAGCTCTACAACAACAAAAACAACATATGCTCATGTCAAATTGTGTGTTCTAAAGATGACTACATTTTTGGTGAAGTAAATGTTTGTTTATCTCTTCTAGTTCACTAGTTTTACAAAAGTCATTCAGAATGAAGGGTTTCTCAGAAGCTATTCCGGTAAAAATAAAAATATACATTTTATTGGTCATGTTGGTATGTTTAATTTTAATTTTAATCAAAACTGTTAAACATTTTTGAGAAATCAAAAATTTCAAAACGTTTTCCATGTAAAGGGTAGTTTGGCGACGGGGATTTTCTTAATAAGCTTTATGTCGCAGCCTTGGAACAGATTTCGTATTTACCTTATTCATGTTTCTGAGCTATGCTGTCCAAGACACATTCCTTCCTTCCATCCATCCATCCATCCATCCATCCATCCATCCATCCGTCCGTCCGTTCATCCATCCATCCATCCATCCATCCATCTATCCATCCCACAGATTCGAGGATTGGCTGATAAGTCCCAGGCCTCACACAGATATGGCTCCACTAGGCCAGATAGACGGTAGCATCGTATAATTTAACTCTAGAGTACCTTGTATACATAATTACAGGTCAATCGCTTTTTTGTTTTCGAATGACAACATTTTAAACAAGACAAATGTTTTCACGAAAATGGCGGATTTGAAAAAATGAGCAGTGATTAAATACTTCCATTTGAAAGGCTTAACGCCTAAAAATCAAGGAGGAAATGGATAATACATTGAAAGACTCTTCCCCTTCATATTCAATGATTAAAAGGTGGGTTGCAGAGTTTAAACTGGGTCGTATAAGCATTAGTGATGAGCCTCGCTCTGGACGTCTTGTAGAAGTGACAACTCCAGAGATCATTGAAAAAATTCATCGTTAAATACTGGAAGATCGCAGATTAAAGTTGTCTGTGACAGCAGAGGCTGTAAGCATAAAAAAACGTGCACGTATATTTAAAGTAATGTTTTGGGTTTTCACAAGGTCTGTGAAAGATGAGTGCCCCGTTTGTTGCAAAGAAAAACGGGTTCTGTTAAGAATTGGAGATTTACGTAAAAATCCCAGTGAATTTTTGAGACGGCCATGGATGAAACTTGGATACGTCCCTACATTCCAGAAAGTAAATCACAGTCAAAACATTGGATTGCGCAAGGTAAACCAACTCCAAAAAAAAGGCAAAGTTCAATTTTGTCAGCTAACAAGTTTATGGCGAGTACTTTCTGGGATGTGCAGGGAATTATTTTTATTGATTGCTTATAAAAGGGTGAGCCCTACACAAGCTTACTGAAGCGTTTGAGTGATGAGGTGAAAATAAAAAACCTCAATTGACCAAAATAACGACAATGCTGCGGCCCATCGTTCAGTCGTTGCAATGGGAAAATTGTGCGAATTAAATTTGGAATTGCTTGAAAATCCACCCTATTTGCCAGATTTAGTACCCAGAGACTACCACCTCAAAAAATTTCTTGAACGACGAAGATTTCACAGCAACGAGGAGGTCATTAATGCGGTAAACAGCTATTTTGAGGACCTTGATAAATCGCACTAAATCCGATATGACAAATGTATTAGACTTTCTGCAGATTATGTTGAGAAATAAAGCAAAAAAAAAAAAATTAAATGCTGTTTTCATCGAGAGGCTCGGGACTTATCAGCCGACCCCCATATATAAACACTGACCCATTTCTAAAATTACTTTTTTTTTTTTTTGATTCACGGAACCTCAAAACATTTTCCGTTGAAATCTCGGTATCGAATTTTTGGATGGAATACAATACTTTCTCTGCCTAACATAAGCATAGATCGTTTAGAAAAAGTAAACATAAAGTACAATATCATAACTGTGGTAACCCCAGAGAAAAGTACATTCAGACAATTTACCACAGACGAGATTCGAACTCAACCTTCAGTATTAGGAGACGGACAAGCTACCCCAACCCCCTCCCTAAACAAGACGACGGACTATAATTGATTTTGAATGTATATCCAACAGAAGGTGCAGATTTCGTATTATATTCGGCTTTGTACCGCAACATCAATTATTAGCGACGCCTGTGTGTGTAATTCACATATGCATGAGCAACTAATTGCTCCGACACTCTGGAAATCGAGTTTTGAATTTACTATCACTGATGAACAATGTCTGAGCAAACAGGTCACTTAAATCTGCATACGTTCGCTATTGACGTGTTTTGTCACCAGTGACGCTCCGTTCCACAAAATCACAAACAGTAGAACATGTTGATGCAGAGAAATAGTATGTTGCGATACAATTGCGGTAAGTGCTTCTTTGCAGAATAAATAGAGGTTTGAATATACGAGACAAACACTATTGTAAACAATTGTTTTCGATGCTGCTGAATAACAGAAATTCTTACGCAAAATTAAATTCAATCACTATCGTCTGTTCAGAAAGTCAACAGCACCACAATGTGAACTATGATCAATTATTCTTACCTGATAGCGTTGATCAGATAGTCAACAACTGAAAGTGAGATGGTTGCCTGCACCGAAAGGGTTATATTTAAATGAGTCTGTGACACTGGCTTTTAGGAATTCTGGGAAACTATTATTGCTTGAAGGTGGAGCATTATTAGGACTAACCTAACCTAATAATCTGTTCAGTTATAAAGATGATTGATTAGGGTGTTTGAGTGCAACTGTCACCGAGTGCAAGCGTAGTTGAGTGCAAATGTCATTTCGTGTCATTGAATTCATTTTTGGGAAACATTATTGCTTGAAAGTAAATCTTTATTAGAACTAACCTAACCTAAAATAATAATGTGTTCAGGTATAAGGATGACTGATAAAGGTGCTTGAGTGCAAATGTCACCGAGTGCAAGCGTCGTTGAGTACAAATGTCATTAGAAACCATTATTGCTTGAAGGTGGAGTTTTAGTAGGACTAAAATAACATTATAATACGTATGTTCAGATATAAGGATGAATGATAACTACGATTTGGTGCAAGTGTCACCTAGTGCCTATGTCATTTAAATACTCAATTAATTAAATGTTAACAAATAAAGCGAAGCAAGTATGATAAGGTTTAAATGGTAAAATTTAAGTATAAGATGAAACTTGCATACTTGCCACAGTAAGTATTCATATCAATAGTTGGAGGATTAAACATATTTTACAATCATCTGCGATAAAAATGCAAAACGACTGATAACTTCCTAAGCAACAACATAATATACAAATAGGTATAAAAACACTGTCGTCGAAAAAGCTATTTACATAACTATTGATAAATAAATTCAGAGAGGCTGAACTCATAACTCATTAGGTACAGAACCTCAGTGGTTCCGGGGTTTGATTCCCGGCTGAGGGTTAGTTAGGGGAAACTGGTATATTAAATAAAATAATTGGTTAATGCTAACAGTAGGACCATTTCTTATATTCATATCTCTTTCTTCAGAGATACTTATGCATTATATTTATTTACGTTACCGAGATTCTCTACCCGATCTGTCGTCTGGAAAAATGCAAATTTAAAGCGATTCATTGCAATTCATTTTGTATTTGCATTTATTATTGCAAATTGCATAAATAAGAGCGTAAATATGTGTGGGATCGAACATATAGAATTAAAAGAGCATTGAGTTGACATAAATTTCGATTGACAACATATCCCAAATATATCAGCAGTGCAGTTAAAGACGAGATGCAAATGGAACAGTAAACCAAATCTGGTGTGTTATACTCACACGCCTTTCTCTACCTATTCTGCAAAGAACAATTCTCACAAAAGCATATTCTTCTATCTACTTTGTGCAACTCGAGATAAGCATTAGCATAAATGGTCTTATAACTCGTACTTAGTACCTTTAAAATGAAAGGGAAATAAGGGAATACACTAAGCTAAACCAACAGTCAAAACCTAAAGCTGTTGCTGTGATGTCATTAAAATTCAGTTTTCTTTGCACAGCCAAGAGTAAAACAAAATAAAAACGAATGATAGCTTCCCGTTTGAGAAAAATAATTTTAAAATTGAAACCTATAACAAGGAATGTATCGGAAAGGTGAACAAAATGTATGTTTCAACGAGATCTATATTTTTGTATAGTAAGGAATGTGTATCTCTTACCGATTATCGGTTATACAAAAGCCCTCCAAAATGAACACGACTCAGAGACTATACCCAGAAAATTCAAGATATATATTTTATTTTCTATGCAAATATATTTAATATGTGATATTTTAATCGAAATAGTTAGCCACTTTTGTGAAAATGGGATTTTTTTTTAAATTATGTTGTAAAGGATAGTTTAGAGTGTCGGATTTTCCTGAAAATCTTCGAGTTGCATATTTGGAAGACTGTGAACTTAAATATAAAGTTTTATAATTAACGGAATTTTTGCTTTTTAATTTTGCTGTTAACAGGTACCCCCCTCCCATACACACACACACACACACACACACACACACACACGTCACCCTCCGTGATGTAATGGTTACCATGCTAACTTCATATACCCGAGGTCACGGTTTCAAACCCGGCGAGGACGATGGATATTTTTCGGGCGTAAAAGTCATTTGCATGGCTGCCTTCGGAAGGGAAATAAAGTCGTGGGTCCCGTGTCGTAGATTTACGGCACGTAAAGGAACCTCAAGCCTGATAGAGACCTCTCAGCAAAATTAAGCGGTCTCTCACGCCCAGTATAGAATGGGACGCTCAGAACCACAGCCGTTAAAGAGTGTACATAAATAAAAAGTCATTTCATTTCATTTCACACACACATAAACACACACATACGGAAGATATTCAGAAGATATATTTCCGATTAAATTTCTCGAGTATACAGCACTTTACATTAGAGAAAGTAAAAAGACTCAACCCAAGTGAGTGTAAATTCTCAGTGCTAAAACTGGCCACAGCTGAGGAATATGTACCTTCCAACTGTAGACTCAGCAACGGCTGCTGCAGAACCTCCCAGATTCCCAAAGCCAAATATGCCTCTCTTCGGAATATGATCACTTAGGCAAGTGCCGTGCAAACTTGTTAACTCTTATTCAATTTAAATTCTGCAGGCTGAAAATGGGAAGTGTTGGAAACCGTAATGGATTTTGAAATGTATCTACTTACTCATATTCTTGCTATATCCACCACCTACAAAAAATGATGTATTCCAGCCAAAATTTCAATGTCGATATTACTTGAAGATATATCTTTTTGTGGTTATTTGAATACAAAAGAGCATAATTCAAAATAAATCTAATGTGTTACACTCACATGCCTTTCTCTAGTTGCTCTAAAAACAAACTTATTACAAGATATTATTCTTCTTTCTACACCATGCTAATCCAAATAAACATTAGCATCTGCGTTATGCGATTGTCATTGCACTCGCTTCTTTGCTTGAAAGAAGAACAAAGAAAAGCGGACACTTCCTATCTGAGAAAAGTAGATCTGAGTGTCGTAGTATTTTACAAGGTGAAACCAATAACAAGGAATAGCTCGGAAACGGTTACATAAATTGTATGTTTTGACAAGATCTACATTTTTTGTGTAGCAAGTTTTTGTCTATCTCTTACGGATTAGCAGTCAAGTAAAATTCGGCAAAATTCACCCAGAATTTCAGATGCTATTCCCAGAAAATTCAAGATATATATTTTTTTTGAGATGTAAATATCTTTACTATATGGGCGTTTAATCAAAATCGTCAAAGCCATTTTGTAGAAAATAAAAAATGAGTTTATAGTGGAGGGGGTTCTTAAAAATCTTCGTGTCGCATCCTTGGAAAATACTAAACCAAATACAAATTTTGGTATTTAACGGTCTTTTAGTTTTTGGGCTATGCTGTCCACAGACACACACGGACCTTTTTCTAAAAATGTTTTTTTCAGACTCAGGGAACTCCAAAACTCCAGTGAAAACTTGGCATCAATTTTGAATGGAATCTATCCACTATGTGCATTGTACATGCGGGCTAGAGAAAGTAAAGAAGATGTTTGTGTGTAGTTATTGAGGAGAGAGCACGATAACTGAAAAACGAAAAGTAGTATAAACACCATACTTGTGATCCAGCACGGTACTCACATTTTCAGCAAATACTTCCCAAAGCAAACCATCCTTCACGTGAACACAATACCTATTTTTTATTCTCAAAAATGGCTCTAACGGTTTCTATTACAATACCCTCTGTTAGACATTTTAACTCAATATAATTAGGTCATCTGGACCTTTAATTACATATAAGCAAATCTATATTATATATTCACATGAGAAATGAAACATACATCTTGAGTTTTCTTTGAAATCCCTTTTCTGATTAAACGTTTTCAGCAAATTTTAACGATTCAACCAAGAAACCATAAGAGATTGACTAATCAACTGCTGTAGGAAAATCTATAACTATAAATAATATATGTAATTAAAGTTATATTTGTGATAGCTAGTTTAGGACGATTTATGGAGGATTTGCACATAGTTTCAAAGCTGAATCAGTAAACTACAGGACATGCCTGAAAATCTGTCTATACTTTCTCTAGTTTTTTGCATTACTTCAAATGCAACAGCTTGTTATCCTGAATAAACCTTTGAATGCTGTTTCCATTATTTTATGCAGCTAAGCAGTTGATTTGTAGTGGATAGAAAAATCCTTTCGGTACCCAAATGGAATTATATAAATTTGTCATTCATAAAGAAAATGTTGTGAATGTGGGTATCACATTAGAAAAAAACATACTCAGCTGTGCTGTGCCTCATTTAAATAATGGGAAACCATGTTTCTTTAGCGAACACGATCTCTTCGGTTAACTACATAGTATTCAAAGTTTTATTAAAAGCAACTTGATTGTTACCCATTTCCCTTGGGAACTGTGGGGGGTAATATTTGGTCCACAAGCGCTTTGGTAAAATAAATTGACTGCTTATATTAGTAGAATATACGTATGTGACTGACGAACAAACATAAAGTATTTTGCGGAAGATTGCATTTTGCTGCTTATATTGTTTTAGAAATACGAGTAAATGTTGAGTCGAATGAATGCCGTAATATAAAATCTTCTTAAATGCTACAACATTAAATATACAGTAATAAAGAGTTATAATTTATTCTTTTAGTAAAAGTAAACTCTTGTTTCTTTCTTAGTCGAAGTTCAGAGAGCAAATTCTCGATGGAAATTTTGTTTGAGGCTAAATTCTTGGGGAATTTCGGCAGAAGGTTAGAATCTCCTTGCTCCAAGTTTGTCATTGCCATAAATCTATCAATTGTGAGAGAGAAAGGAAAACATCTGGTATATTAACAATCTCTACTCATCTTGGTTTCTTGGGTCCAATCGGAAGTTGCGGAAATTTACTCCATTGAAACGTTTTATTTTTATTTATAACGCTGTCAATCGCCAGAATGCGATCAGCGCCGCCGTTATGCCGGAAGCTTGTCCCGCAGGAGTTCTTTTACATACCAGTAAGTTTACTTACATGGGCTGTTGTTTTTAAGCACACTTAAAAACCATCGGTCTGGTTCGGGTTTGAACATGTGACCCTGAGATCAGAAAGCCAGCGCCTAACCAACTGAGCTACCTAGACCGACAAACACAAAATGTGCTAAACTGACAAAAATTAGTAGTTTCCCTATTTGGTTACATTTACTTACAACTAGAGAGTGGAAGTTTAGGTATTATAAATCATTAAAGTAGGCAGAAATAGCTCAAATGGACCTAAAGAAAAAGCTTCATTATGCCTATGTATTTACATGATTGCACTCTTCCAACAATTTTTTTGAGGTGGGGGGAAAAGGCTAGTGACGCCCTAACCCCAGGCAAGCCTGGGAGTGTGAGACTCCCCGCCCTCAACTCGAACCAGTGCGGCACTAACCACGAAAAACCTCCACCGGAAATAGGAGGCCTATGCCTCACTTGTGCAGTACCGCATTAAGCACCTGCGCATTTCTGGTGATGAATGGGTGCTGCGTGCCAGTGGCAGTAACAGCGAGCGAAAGACCGAAGTGCCAGGGGACACACATGACTCGCTCCCTGAGTGCTCCTTGGGAGCACTTGGTGGGGACATAAGTTGTTATTGGATGTGTCATTGTGTTTGAAGTAAATTGTGTTAATGTACAGGTCGGGCCGCTGGCCTCGTCCGTAATGAGTTATCCTAAAGTAAGAATTATATATCTGCCTAATGACTTAATTTTGTATTCTTAGTTTAATTAAATTGATAGTGTGCATATTGCTAAGCTAGAGTGTGTTCATGAAATGATGCACCTGAAGGCTGCATCTTACGACCATTAAACTTAACAATTGTATTTAGGTGTAATTATTGCTAAGTATTTACAGTCTATACAATAATCCGCCTAAGGCTTCATTCCAAGTTCCTTACCTTCTATGTTTAATTAATTTAGGTAAGCTTATCGCTAAGTAGTTGTAGTGTATTTGTGTAAGTATCCGCCTGATGGCTTCATCTTGACTTTATGTATTATGCGTGCTTGTTGCTAGTAACTAGTGTAATTATTACCGCCCGTCGGTTCCCTCTATTGTCATCATTTCGTTTACCAGTGTATAGCAAAGTTGCATATCGTGCACACATTGCGGGCTATCTGCTCAGACAATCATACAATCAGAATATTTATTTTAATATCGTATTTTATTATACTTAAGGTTTCTTGTTCTTTTTTAAATTTCTGGAGTCATAAAGGGTTCAGATAATACACTTTTTATTTCAGAAGCTTTCGAATCCAAATAGCGTTTTCGACTCGATGTTGCAATTGTCGTTTGAAAGCATCTTCCCAGCAGTCTTGGAAAGTCTTTGGTTGTACTGATAGGTAGAAAAATAAAATATTTCTTTTCTTAGTTCACGTACCACTCACACATTTTGCACAGGAGTATTTTACCGTCAGTAGCAAATATTTCAGATGCACAAGCATTAATATATTTTTGTAATTTTGTGCGTAAAGAAACATTCAGTTTTAGCATGTTAACTACCTACTTTGCATAGCTACGTTCAGTGAAAACTGAAAATGAAAATAGAACAATAATGAAATCGCATTTTAGCTCAGGCACTCACTGGTGCCTCTTTTAATGGCAACTTTCATTTAATAATAATAAAAAAGTTGGATTAATTGTTTTTTCACACTGAAAAATGCAATGCCATAGCCAGGATTTGAACCACGGATCTGCTGGTCTCTTGCGGGTTGCCCTGCCACTGAGCTAACATGGCAGCATGCCGGCATAGCATTGAATTTCTCAACTGATTCGCATGTTTCCCAGTAAACCACAAAGTGGTCTCAAATTATTTTGAGATGACAACCCCAGTGTCGACTTACAATGTTATATGTTATATGTTAAGTCCCAGGATTCATAGCATAGCCAACTAGGAATTAAATATAACGAATATAAATCTGCGTCGTTTCCATCGCATAGATGTAAATCGAACAGGTGCATGTTCAAACTGAAGATAGATTTAACACATTTAAAAACTCAGTCTGCCAAAGTTCCGATGTCTGCTTACAACGTTCGTGGTGTATGGATTTAGGTTTTTGTAGTCTTAAATATAATCTGCGCTTATAAGCAAATTTGGGTGCAAACAGTCAATGTTGCATTTCATTCTAATTTTATACTGTTTACTGTGTACCCTCAGTAATTAAAAAACTTTAAATTACCGATACTTGGTGTGCCTTTTGCCCATATATACTGGCATTTTGCACACAAGTTATTATTTAATTGTTAATAGATATTCATTTCTACTTTAATTCGAGATAAGGTGCTGGAATTCGTTACGGAACGTTCTCTACCGGAATTTTATTTCTGATTAGCTCAAAAAATCTCTGTTTACATGAAGTGATGAGTGTTCAGGGTAGACCTGGGTAGATTTTAATAGCCATGTAAACGTAGTAAATGTGGTGCATGTGCTAATGATATCGAACACGTGTCAATTTTCTTCACTCTTTGAAAAGCGTAAGTCATTCAATATTTTAGCCCTTGCAAAATATACTTATATTAAAATAAGCTTACAATTGTAATGTAAGGACTTTTTGTACCAGTCACCTATGTAAATCAATTAAGATATAATTTAGCTTCCACTAATATTAAATGACGACCTGAAAATGTTATAAGTGTTGAATAGCCAATAGGTGATAATTTTTGGGGTATTTTTTCTAATTTAAAGCTTCAGTGCCTTTCTCCTACTTGTTTTTAACATCTTTTAACGTATAGAACACTAGTTGGCTTTAATATAAAATCCTAAGTTAATTGCATTCAGCGTAGTTCATGGAACTGTTCAGGTATTTTGCACTCTCCTTTGACAACTACTGGTAAAACATTTCAGTCTCCCTTAAAATTAAGAGCCAAAACTCAGTGCAGCCTAACAGATGAAGCCGATGAAAGCATCAATCTAAAGAGAATTATATAAGGGAACATATGTTTAGAAAAAAATTAAGTGTTCCATTCACATGACTTTCACTAGTGTAAAGCTTTTAGGAATGGTTTTGGACACAGAATTAACCGGTACTTCACATATTGAAATGGTCTGTAAAAAGTTATCCAAAGTTGTGTATTTACTAAGAAACATTTACAACAAAGTACCTTGCAGCTATTTAAAGCAAATATATTTTGCTTTGTTTGAAAGTGTTAAGCTATGGACTGTTAACATATGGGAACTGTTGTAAATTAAATGATACTCTACTTCTGCAAAAGAAAGTTATAATAATTTATGTCATACTTCTTACAATGCTCCATGAAGACCACTTTTTAAATACAGAAAATTTTAACAGTGTACAATTGCTATATATTACATTTATTATTATATGTGTACAAGCATTTAAATCAATTTCAACTGAATAGACATGTTCACACATTAAATACCAGAAATATTTACAAATTACATGTTCTATACGCTAGACTAAAGAAAGTTAAAGGTAGTTATTTGATAACCAGCATTATAGCCTATAATAAACTTCATGAGAGATCTGAATATAACACAGTTTAATGCTAAAGTAAAAAAAATGGTTGATGGACAATTTATTTTAAAATTTGGATGAACTTTTAATTGTAAAATAGTTATATGATCGACTTTATGCCTTGTATATATTATTTTGACCGTGTCTGTTGTACTAATGTACCTAATGACCGAAAAAATAAATACTAAATAATATCTGTACTTCATGTTAATCGATACAAAAATCAGTATAAACTACTTATCACTTGCTTCTCCTTATAAGTAGAAAAGAAATAAGGGAATACATTAGAATAAAGCGATAGTAAAATATAAGAAAAGTTTAATTATTTTAAAACAGATACTAGTAAAAAAAATATCAAAATTGCCAACTACACGAAACTACACTAATATAAATTGGGTGTTTTAGCCAGATTAGCATTTTTTTAGTATTTTTTCCCTCTATATATTGCACTTTACCAGTTGTGCAAAGTCATTCAGAGTGAAGAGGTCTTCAGAGACTTTTCACAGAAAATACAAAATATACATTTTATTGGTTATGTAAATATCTGTAATATACGGTATTTTAATCAAAATCATCGTTTTGCATCCTTCGAATATACTAAACTTAAATACCACTAGTCTGGTATTTTACCGACTTCTCGATTTCACAGATACACGGACACATACATACACGGGTACTTTTTAAAATGCTTTTTTTGTTTATAGTGAACACTATGATGTGTATTTCCGGTGAAATCATGACATTTAATTTGTTGGATGGAATACAATACCTTCTCTACCTATTATGTACTTAAGATAATACATGTAGAGAAAGTTAGAAAAATATCTCAGCTTGTAAATATTTTTATTAACTAAAAATAAAGGTTAGCACCTTTATGATTAGTACAACAGATTTCTGAGCATTGTTCCAAAAATACTCCAGGACGATTAAGCTCTAGCTTTTATATCTTTAATTTTATTAAAAGTCTCTCATATTATGATAACCATTTTTGACTGAGCAGATTTTAATTGTAAGTAAATTTGTTGGTTTTTGTACGTAATAATTAATAGGGAATTCTATGAGTAAAATGCTTCAATTTTTATCTTGATATCACTATTCTAAGAATTTTTATTTGGTGTTTACCAAGGGGATGCATCATGTGGGGCGGTCGGTCAATTTATTGACATTTGGTTTCACTATGAACGGAATCAGTATATTTTAAGTTCGCGGTTTTTTAGGAGGGAAATGTGGGAAATTTTTGAATGGCTATACTGATTATTGATTTTTGTTGGCAACCTAACCTAGCCTCTTAGTTTGTTATTGTTGTGATTGTGAATATTTTATTGTTGTGTTTGGTTATTATTTCAATTTGTTTACAAGCCACGACACAGTAATGTTGATATTACAGATCTACATGTGGTTTTATAAGTAAACACTGATGTAGGTAAGGGTATTAGTGATAATGTGAAGTATAATAGTTCTTTTAAAAGAAACTGCAGAACTATGAAGATAAATATAACAATTTATTGAAAGATACTAATGAAAATAGTACTAATGAAATAATAAGTATTCAAATATTAACAGACATACTTCATAACCATGTGCAGTGCAAATTTTGTGGTGGTGATTGTATTGAAAAGGTTAGTTTTAACTTTGAACCTCGATATCACAAAAGTACATTTTTTGATACATAAGGAACACTTTCTCAAAAGCCTTTAGACATAGAAAGCTCATGCTTATATAAACGATACAAATTTTACAGGGTCATTTTTAAAATTATCTATAGATTTGAACTTTTCAAGTGATTAGTTAGCTTGCTATTTTAGCGAAAAGATTGACTACTGCAAAAAATGTTATTTACTTTTCTAATAATTATTGTACCAAAACAAAATGTGTTAAAATGTGTACAAAAGTTAATATCAGTGCTGTAAAAATTCGAAGTAGATACAATATAGTTTCTGAGTAAATGTTCCTTGAAAGCTTAAATGTTAGTATTGTCATTATATGCCTTATCGGGTCCCCTTAAAAGTTACTAATGGAGAGAAATATGTTTTAATAAATATGATAATTAAGCATTAAACCTACGGTTCAAGCTGTTAATTGCTGAAAAAACCGGGGAGCGAAAAAAAAGAGAAGATAATGAAAAACAAAGGGAAAGGAGGAAGATATAAAATGCAGTATTTAAAAGATACTCTCCTTTCAAAGGAAAATTAAATTGCTACAATCACAAAATTAACTATGTAATTAAATTCTTTGGCAGATTTTAAGACACTTCCATGAGTTATGGACAAGAGAAAGTTGTTTGTCTCAAAATTTCTTACTTAATTTATTTTTTATTTAGGGAGTTAACGTTCAGAAACATAAAGGTGGCTTTAACTTGTTGTAAACTATTTATCATCAAAGCTTAAAATGCTGTATTATCTTCTAGAGTAACGCTAGATAAACTAAAAGATCTGTTTAAAATTGTCATCAGTGAAATCGCTTTAAAGCTGCAACCTTTTACATAATTTATACCAGTGTTGTAGTTCCTCATTTTCTTATTCATGTGAGCTTATTTTTGTGTTTCTGCGCTAATAACCATAAAACGCAAGACACGGATAATGAAGATCGTAAACAAAGAGGAGATGAATAGTTAAGATGAATAGTTATAACATAACGTCACCAATATGTGTGTTTATTTTTAATTTTGCCTATTTAAGAAAAAATATTTCAGTACTTCGATGTAAATGAGATAACATTTTCTATATTACATGTATATTCTATATACACATATATGAAATGCATTGTGTACGTTTTATGTCAAGGCCGCGGATCGTGCGAATGCGTGTTCCGCACGCAGTCTACTGTACTGTGGGGTTTTCCGTTCCGTAACTGCAATGTTAATTATTCAGTGTTGGTAACATACCTACATTCAATGAATACTAACCTCATTATAAGTGCTCTGGTGTTCACATTCTTGAAATTGTCGGTTGAAATTACCGTTCACATGCATCAGCTTTTCTTGTCGAATTTCTGCACTATAGTCACACAGAAGGGTTTCAGTTTTAAAAGTTTAGTTGCTGTATGAACAGAGGTTCATAAAAGACCCATTTGCTGTGTAACATAGCTGAAAGACTTCTTAGGTGAGCTGCTTAGAACATGTCGTTTTCGCCTCTTGGTTTAGCGTTTAGCGGTTCCGTTGGTTTTAAATTTACTAACCAAACATTTCAGTATTTCTATCCGGAACTGGATAATCAGGAAAATGCTGCTGAAATTCTCTACAGTTTTGTCTATATTATTCAGTTTTCACGTATACTTGATACATAAAGGTATACTTTCAAGTGTGAATTTCATGGTAGGCATTTCCGTGGACTGGTAATAGAATAAAATGTCTAAAGAAATGACACACAGGATACGTACTGTCGAAATACCTCACAACATGAAGATAAGGCAAGAACAGAGACAGCTCAAGATGATAAACGTACCCTTGACATATCTTGGTCCGCTTCCACGCAGTGGTGTATTACCGCCTCGGCCGATACGCATATAAGGTGGCTATGGTGTGGGATAAAACAAGGGCATGATAGTAACATATGATCGTGCCATTAGTTTTGCAATAAACAGGATACTAAATTGTTGGTTTAATATAATAATAATAGTAATAATAATAGCTGAGATTACATTTTGCATTCTTAACAAAGGTATGTGCATTACCTTTTTATTTATCACAATATACACTCAAAGACATTAAAAATATGCATGGCGATGTGATTTGACTGAAAATGTGAACGTTTGACGGAGACTCGAGTCTAACGAGGATTTTCATTGGTGCCATTCAGGTACAACGTACCCGCTAGTTAGAAAACACAACCGATTGGGCAATGTACCCCTTCGTCCTTCAACCTTGCTCGTTTACTTGTATAAGCAGTGTATTTAGTCCACCACCTTGTGCGAATTACCTTGGCATTAGAACTTCAGTAGACAGTGTAAAAAAAAGAGTCACCTATATATGTTTGCATCACCGGTGAGAAAGGTCCAATTCAATTTGAGAGCATAGGAAGCCTATACGAGAGGCCTCCCCTGAATCAGAAGTTGGCACAAGCTTTAATGTATTGAATTGGCTGTTTTCTCACCTTATGTAAAATAATGTCACATTTCAGGCATTATTTGATAAATTTGCATAGTTGTTGCTAAACACAACAATGAACAGAGGCGGTATCAGTTGCTAGTGACAGAAAAACCATGCAGTGTATTTGCTATAGAAACTTTCCAGTTTGCTCTTTTGTGAATATTTTTAGATGTTTGATAACAATGCAATAACATTACTTTTTCTAGATTCCATAGCATAACAATGAGTTTATTAAATACACTATTAATTTTTGCCTATCTTTAAAGTTAAGGAGAAAATATTACTTTATAAAAAGTTTCACTTACTCTGCAGAAAAAAATTGCATGTGTATTTGCACATTCGTCTTAGAAAATGTCATATAATAGGTATATTAATTCCCTAAGCTATTCAAAACAAATAAATCTTTAGTTACACAACTGCAGTCCTTTCTATTTTGCTAGTTAAGTATCCTTTAACCAGTTGGTCGTATTACATTGCAAAAGGAAGTATTAAATACTTTAAATCTCGAAGCTACCTTAATGATGAAGGAAAAACACCAAACACTTCTAGCAAAGAACTTAATACGAATGTAAAACCACGTTTGCAACTTAAAATGCATGTACCTTATACTGTATAAATACTGAAAGCAGCAGATCTTCAGATTATAACACTAAACAACATTATAATGTTTCAGAATAAATTTCAAAATAAATAATATATGCACTACACAACAATAACTATACAGTGACATATTTTCATGCTAAAGATAAACACGTCACAAAACATCTCGAAAAGTTGGGACTGATAGAGTTAACTCGATTTTTATTGCAAAACTTAAGTAAGTAAATTTTTTCCCTTGCGTGCATCTTTTGGTCCTTTCCTGTATGAGAATAATTACAATGGCAAACAGCCTATGCTCTACTTATATATTGCTTTCTTTATAACAGTTCAATAATTTTACGCGAAAATGCTAAGCAAATTTTAAGTTAGAAATGTTATTCATCCGAAATAAAAGATTTCCTAACAATTTTATTTGGTTGTGGGTAAAGGTGTGTGTGTGTGTGCGTGTGTGTGTGTGTGTGTGTGAGAGAGAGAGAGAGAGAGAGAGAGAAAGAGAGAGAGAGAGTGAGTGAAATCTCAATATAAAAATTTTCTTCCGTGATATATTTTTCTTAATACAAATAATTATAACAAAGAATTTATAATGTAAATAATATAAAATTGCAGTTCACAATATTAGCTAAATAAACAAATTTTATTTATTTGGTAACTATATGTTTTTCTACTTAACAAAGCTTGTCACGTAAAACCTCTGTAGCAAACACTGCCAGAAATTAAGTATATTTTCCATTCCAAATAATGGCTCACAAATGCATTGCACCTTTTAAAGTTGTTTTTAATGTATTATATATAGAGTTCTTCAGTATTTCAGTGATATATATTTGCTAACTGTTTTATGTTTTCTATTGATCCATGTTCTGTGTTATGACGTGTATGGTTTATATCGGATATAAACAATCTACCATCCTTTAAGATCTTTTCGTCTAAAGGTATTATCGTATCCCAAAATGTACCGCATGTGAGGTTTACTGCAGAGCGAAATAAACGCGAAAATGTTAATGCGCTTCGATCAAGAGAAATGTCTTTGTGTTTTTGGTTATGAACACCCGTCGCATACCGCGGACGTACAGTAATGCAATCACAATTTAACCGTAATTCTCTTAAAATTCTCGTTGCTCTGTGGAAAATATTTTTACAGCCAAGATGGATTCACCGTCTTTTTGGTTGATTTGAATACATCTTATGAAACATCTTTGATATCTGTTTTCCTATTTACAGTACTTTAGTTTCCATATTCGTATGCCAGTCCACCAAATACCAATTGTGTGACAGCGACGTAAATGAAATTTAACTAATATATAGACATGGTAGCACACAAAATGCAGTTACCCAAAGATTCAATTTGTAATGCAAACCTATGTCCCTTAATACATTTACAATCCCCTCCACAGATACCAACGTCCAAACAGGTGGAAGATATGGACGGAGTCGACGAAAAGATGATAAATATTTCCAGGCTTCGAGTACTCCTTAAGAACTGCATTCACTTAGACTTTGCTATTAGTGAGTGCAATTTTAGTGCCATATTTTCCTCTCATTCTCGGTGTTTTCTCTCTTTGTCTCTTTCTCTCTCTTCTTATCCATTTTTTCCCAAAACGTTGATGTCTCATCTCTTTCAGAAGCAGTTCTCCTATCCTCATCCAAGCTAATCCTTTTCATTATATTTTATTCATCTACGCGAACAACAGTTACAAGGATAAAGCATAATTAGTCAAATTCTAGTTGGAATTATAATCACATTTATTCATTATTTTCAACTTTGCTGATAGTTATGTGGATGTTTAATTTTGTGGTGGGCGAGTGTTATATCATGCATAAAATACACAAATGTAACTATTTCAAACGAGGGAGCCAATACACAATAAATTGCCAATAGTTATTACTTCAAACATATACTATCTTTGGGTTCTAAGGCAGAGGTGTCAACTTTCTGAATGGTTGTCTGTATACATAAATATCTCTACAAAGCGGATTTTACAGACATTTTTAGAAATGCTAACAAACCTTTAAATGAAAATATTAAGAACGATTACAAAATATAAACATGTTCATAATGCGAAGTTCTGTTGAAACAATAGCAAACTTACTTAGAATTCTATCATTAGAGAGCTCCGATTGCAACCAGAGCTGCTACATGTTGTCTGTGCATGGACCACACCCGCGTATGATATCACGTTCATCCCTCAAGTTAGCTATAAGGCAATAGGACAGGCACTCATTGTAAATACGTACATAAATCTGCCATTCACTTTTAAGAAAGTACAGAGTTGTAAGAGGACAGCCACGTAAGAAATAAACACACACAGTTGCTTGAAATTGGGCAGCAGTTTGGACATGGTTATTTCACTAAAATAGGTATAAATAATTTGCAATGAAGCCCATTTACAAAGATTTTTATCGTAATAACATTAATTCAGTTTTTACACTTTAGAAAATATGCTTTTTTACTTTCTCTACACGCATTATGTACATAGTGTACAGAGAAGGTATTGCATTCCACCCAAAATTTGATACCTAGATTTCATCGGAAATTATGGTCCCTGTATGCAAAAAGCATTTTTTAAAAAAGGTCCGAGTGTCTGCTTCTGTGAACACAATAATTCAAAAATGAAAAGTTGGTAAAATACCAAACTTGGTATTAAGTTTGGTATCTTCCAGGAATGCGACACGAAGATTTTGAGAAAAATCCCCACCCCAAACTACCTTTTATGTGGAAATGTTTTCGAACATTTTGATTTTCTCAAAAATGACTAACGATTTTGATTAAAATACCGCAAATGTTTATAGGGTAAATAAAACGTATACCTTGCATTCTCTAGAAAAAGCCTTTAAAGATATCTTTATTCTCAATGAATAATTTATATCATATACCATTCACCATATATTCGAATTCACCATTTCCGAAATATTCGTTGTTATTTTTTTCTGATTTAAAATACTTAAACCTTTCTCACTCGGAAGGTTGTAAACTTCTGGTCATGCATAGAAACGGATTTCAACCACATGGCGACCAGGTTTTGAAATATATTACTATTGTGTTAGCCGAGTTTATTCCCTTGTTTTCCTTGTATTTACAAGGAAGCAAGTAATTTAGACAATTTATGCTAATGTTTATCTCGATTATCATAAGGTATAAGAATATGCTTTTTAACAAAAATTAGTTTGTGAATGGAACACATGACATTTTTTATTGTAACAGAACAGTTGATCCTAAATAAACTGGTATTAAAAGAATCCTGTTGTATCATTTGTGTCATATTAAATAACTCATTAATGTTCGTTTCAGTACTGGACCACAAATTACATTGCGGGACGCTGAGTGCCATTCAAAACAAATAGTAACGTTGTTCTCCACCGCACAATGGAGCGTATGAGCCATTATCTCTCGTCTATCCAAAGTCCAAGCAAATGTGCCAGTGTAGATAAAGCCCTTTTTGTAGAAGCAAAGAACTGGCAAAGTAGTTAATATCCTAAGAATAACACAGACAACCAAAGAAGTATATTTCTGAAGCTTCCTATATTATCTGAATGTCTTAAAACATTTTCCTTTGAAAAATAAAGAATTTTTTCCTGAAGAAGTAAATCCTTATAGCACTGGTTTTAGCTAGTGTTTTCCGGTTGAGTTTCCTTATCCATATGATTTTCTCTGAATTACCAGGGAGGAACAACTTCGTATATATGTGTGGAACCATCCATCTATCAAAATAAGCATATTAAATATGCACTAATCGCACGTTCCTAATCATAAGAAATAAATATGAGTAAGTTCAATTGAATCGCAAGTCACATCCCAAGAGTATTGACGAGGAGTATTTACTGAATGCAACGTTTAGCAGTCAATATTATTAAAATAAAAACGATATCTAGCTCAGCCGTCTGTTCTTTAAGGGTTACGTAAAAATATAAAATTTCAAAATTTTCAAAATGGAAGTTTTAAATTTTGCGTCGTAGCTTCTGTGCAAAATGTAAGCTATATAATCTAATAATTTTATTATGTTTTCAATTAAGAATTTGTGATAATAATATTCCTTGTGAAAAGTGTTTCATATTTGGTGTATAAGTTTCCTAATGTAAATTCAAATAAATTTACTCTGGATTTTGATGTGTAATAAAAGCAACATACACAACATTTTTTTATCTTTAATATTTAATTTATTTAAATTATATATTTTTGAACATTTACTGACACACATTGCCTCATTAACTAGCATAAAACCCAGACCAAATTATAAAACAAATTTCCTAAATAATTTCTATTCGAAATATAATAACTTGCACTGCAAGATAGTCTTTTTGGGAAGAAACCTGTAGTTTTATGAAACAAAGAAAATATAATTTAAAAGATGCACTCACAACTAAAATTGCCTTTCGTGTGCTCTCATGTTACATTGAAAAATGACGCAGAATAAAAAAGTTGCAACCCTTCATATAAAGAAGCAAATATATTTTAGAAATAAAACAGAAGGTCATACATTTGACCCATATTGATATATACCCCTAAAAGAATGTTGCTCATTTATTTAGTTTACAAATCAGAAAAAAATGCAAAACAGATGCGATAATCTCTATGCAACAAGATTTCTGTAACACCTGCACAGGAAACTGACTTAACTGTGAATTTAAATGGTCAAATTTGAATATCAGGTCGATGAACCAAACAGAAATTTTAAATGCCAATTTTTCTGCATATATTACGCATTTTTAAAATGTTGCAAATTTTTTAATTTATAAGCAGCTTACATTAAATGATACCTGTACTTCTCATCACGATTGATAACACAAATGCATCACAGATGCCAACTGCAAATTTGGATACCAAAGGGGTGGTTGAAAACCGGAGCTAGCCGCTTTAGAAATAGCTAGTCCGATTAGCCAAATCAGGAAGCTCTAACGAGATAGTTTGTGTAGGGAGTTCAGTTTCATTCGCATGATTAGATTCTGTGAAGCTCACTTTCTGTATTTGGTGTGCCCAGTTCCGATCGCCTGCAGCCCACCAGCTGAGGTCACTAGCCGTAAAAGTAATGTTTGCTATTCTAATAAACCTTTACCTTCTTTATCAAGGTCGAATGTAGAGAAGTAGAGAAGGTATTGTATTCTACCCAAAATTATGATACTTAAATTTCATTGCAAATCATGCTTTGAGTTCCCCTGAATCCAAAAGAATATGCTTAGAGAAAGGTCCACGCCCGCGCGTGTGTATGTATGTGGATAGCATAATTCAAAAACGAAAAGTGCGTTAAATACCAAAGTTGATATTTAAATTCAGCATCTTTCAAGGATAGAACACGAAGCTTAGAAGAAAATCCTCCAACCATATTACCTTCTACATGGAAATATTTTCTGAAATATTTATTTTCATCCAAATTGTCTAATAATTTTGATTAAAACACCGTAGATATATCAGGGATATTTTACATTGAATATAAAATTATGTTTTGAATTTTCTGGGAATAACCTGAAGACCTCTTTATTCTAGGGGTTTTTATCATGATTGGATGTTCCACACAAAAACATGTAGATATCGTTAAAACTCACTACTTTAGTCATATATATTTTTTGTAGAGTTAATCATTTCCAAGATATTAATTTTTCTTACTTTCAATTTTAAAATATTTAAAACATTTTCTCAAAGGAGAACTTTTCATTCCTGTAATTTTTTGCTAACTCCAGGCTATAAAAGGAACTGAATTTCAATCTCATTGCAACTATTTTTTAAAGCATTTAACAATATTTTGGCCTACTTTATTTCCTTAGTTCATTCTACTTAAAAAAAACTAAGTAATTAGATAATTTTTTGCAAATTTCTATCTTCATTAGCATGAAATAGGCAGAATGATAAGCGTTTATAAGAACAGCTGTTAAAGATGGGTAAAGAGAAGCATGTGAATGAAACACATCAGATTTTTTTCAACTGGTCAAGCGTAAAGAATAACATTTTAACGTCATCATATAGCGATGGCTTTTAAAAGTTATGATTACTTTTTTAACTTATGTATTTCATTATGCCGCTTGTACACTCAAAGACATTAAAAATATGCCCGGAATACTTATCGTAAGACGGGGTCTTTTCGCTGTCTCAGCCCGGTGTTCCACCTGTTTGGGCGGTCTTTTATGGTGTTGTACGCCCGCTTTTACCACTGTCAATGCAGGCGATGACACTGGTGTACTAGAAATTAATATGGAGCACCAGTGGAATGCAATGGCGGGTGAAACCGTCTAACTCGGAGAAAACCCGCTCCTGCGCCGCTTTATGTTTTGGCGCATGTGCAACCTTCTGATTCAGGAGAGGCTCTCATATAACCTTGCTATGCTCTTAAACCGTATTGGACAAGACAGGTAACCGAAGGGATGCACATGAAGTGTATGCACATGAAGCGTAACTTGTGACAAAAGAAGTTCTGTGTTGTGAACCGCAGATCCCCAAACTCTCTGGTTGGACAATAATCCATCTCTCTCATCGGGAGATACAAAATTAGGTTTACTTTTTCTCTGTGCGACGTACAAATTTGCTCCAAGTTGGACTAAACTAATACACTATTTATTTATGTCAGCCTGTTTTGATCCTGTTCTGATGGAGCGTCGAGCGGGATTGAAGCAGAAGAGGTGGATTCCCAATCACTTTTGGGTTTTCTTACTCCTCTGGAATGTTGTGATAGAATGGTACCAATGAAAATTGTCTTAAGACCCGAGTTCCCCTGAAACTCTCGTATAATCACAGTGCCACCATATTTTAATGTCTTTGAATGCAGATGCAAATAAAATTGTGATGTTATAGTTTTTCTTGATACGCATAGGTAGAAAAAGCTATGGGAAAATAGTACTTCATATTTTTTATGTTTATTTTAATACATTTATCTCTTATTTTAGCTGGGGATTAAATTTTTCTTTCACAGAGTTTTTATACCGTAAAATACAGAGATATTACATAATCCCAGTGGTAGAAATATTTTACCAACATCCTTTATAAAAGTAAGATGACATGGGAGTGAATAATTTGACAGGTCTTTCCGGTCCCAGGATGATGTTTTTATATGTGCCTGAGAAGTCTGCAATGCGCCTGAAAATGGAGTGAGATGTGGATTGACCCGTGTATCCATCAAATCTTTCATTACTTACCCGCTACAGGCGGAGCAGGCGCCGCCTGGTAGTGGTATTGAAAAGCCACTCTATTTACAAACAGTATCACATCGCAGCTTTATTGCCCGATGTGCTGGCGAGCATCAGGATTAAGTACGGGCTATTCGGCGGTCTGCCTCTTAATATCGACACGAATCAATATGCAAAACGTTCCCAAAGCAATCCCGGATACGAGCTATGGATGAGTAAATGCCAACAGGTTTGCTCTCGCCACTTGCAAAGCAGAAAACGCTCCGTCTTATACGAATATTCAGACCTGAAAATTATTTTTACTTTCTCTAGCCCGCATTTACAGTGTACTTAGTGCATAGAGAAGGTATTTTATTGCATCCAAAATTCATGTCGATATTTTATCGGGAATTTATATTTTGGGGTCCCCTGAGTCCAAAAAAGCATTTTTAAGAAAAAAGATTCATGTGTGTGTGTTTTTGAATAGCCCCAGCTACCCCTTACGTGGAACATTTTAAGAAAATATTGATTTTATTAAAAATGGCTCTAATAATTTTCATTAAAATATGGTGTATTAGATATATTTACAAATAAAATGTATTTCTTGAACTTTCTGGGAATAACCTCTGAAGACATCTTTACTCTGGATACATTTTGTGGAATTTTTCTTAACTGGTAAAAATGAAATGAAGTTTTATTTACGGACGCTCGTTAACTGCTATGGTTCTCAGCGTCCCATTATACACTGGGCGTGAAAGATCGCTTAATTTTGCTCAGAGGCCTCTCTATCAGGCTTGAGGTTTTTTTACGTGCCGTAATCTACGACACGGGACCAACGGCTTTACTTCCCTTCCGAAGGAAGCCATGCTAAGGATTTTACGCCCGAAAAAATCCATCGCCCTCCACCTGGTTTGAATCCGCGACCTTGGGCAAATATTCTTAGCATGGTAACCATTACACCACGGAGGGCGAGGCTTAACTGGTAAAACACACAAATTATGTCATATACATGTTTTTCGTAGAGCTGATCATTTTTAGATATTCCTTGTTATTGGTTTCGGCTTTAAATTACTTACACTTTCTCATGCGGGAATCTGTGAACTCCTGTCCATACAAACAAAGGAACTTCAGTCACATAGCAACCAGCTTTGACTATCACTTTAACCTATGCTACTCCATAATTTCGCTTCAACTTACAAGAAAGCAAGTAATAAGACTATTTCAGCTAATATTTTCTCGATTAGCCTAAAGTAAATAGAAACAGAAACCTTTGAACAATAATTTGTTGCAGAGATGTAGAGAAAGGCATGTGAATGGAACACATCAGATTTTCTTCCGAACTATTCATTATACTACTACAGCAAAACGGATTTACAGTGTATAAAAAACAGTTTTATTTTACTTTCTCTAGCACGTAAAAATGCTTAAAATTTTCTCAAACGGAAACATCTCACTTATGTTTTACTGTTTGTTTCGCAAAGAGAACCAAATTCTAATTGTTCACATGGCGATCAGCTTTTAAAAGATTTGACTATCGCTTTAGCCTAATTTGTTCCCTAGTTTTCCTCTATTCACAAGGAAGCAGGTAATAGAATCACAAATACTAATATTTATTTCGTTTGCACTATATAGATAAAAGAATAATCTTGCGTAAGCATAGTTGGTTTATGAAACAGCAAGAAAAAATCAAGGGAGTGGAACACAACCAATGTTTAGCAGTGTCTTAAAAGATTTATATTTCATTTTTCTTCTTTGAAATATTAGGTGTTAGAATCGCCTTTTTCCGTTCTGTAATATCCATCCTCCTCTTACGAGGTATACACTGATCTCTCTTTTCAATTGGTCGATAATTCATTATTGTTATGGTAATCTATTTGCTATCATTTTTCAACATGATCTTACCATTTCATTCGATTTTGTTCTCTCTTATTCATTAATGAAAATATGTTTAATTTTGATCTTGTTGTTTCATACCTTATTTTTGTCCATTTTAGTGAATTTCCTTACATATCCTATGAATTTCATCTCTGCTGCCTGTATGCGGAATCTTTCTTGTTTTCTATTATCCATAGTTCGGAACCATATGCATAGAGTAGGTATAGCAATATTCTTATAGAATTGTGTTTCCTTTCTTGATTTTTCTCAAAGCTCTCTCAATTGTTCTACAGATAGCTTGAAATCTGTTAACTTTCTTCTCAATGTCTAATTTAAAACCTGTAACACATCCCATATAATTGAAGTAGTATTCTTATTCTAAAAATCTTTAGATTTAAATTTATTTTTGATTTGACCAGATTCTTCCCTTTAAAATCCATTAGTTTTGCCCTATTTGTAGACGTGATTAAATTGAACTGCATTTTACTGTTATGACTTTATCTATATACTGCTCTTAATAAATTGTATTCTGTTTCCTGTAAAAATATCTGATTATCAGCGTATAATACTTAATGGTATGCCAGATCCTATTTTAATTGCAAACAGTATTTCATTTTCCGCTAACTGGGCCGTCAAAATATAAATTAAAAGAATACGTGTCGAATATCTTAGATTTCATTAAAGCATTAACTTTATTTCTATTTCTAGAATGTTTGTGTAATAAGGTTTTATATTGGCAATATTGGGTGGGAGGTTACCTGTGGTCATTCTTAAAAGAATCACTTTTTTAATGTATAGAACAAAAATATTAGAGCAAATTTTCTGATTCTAAACTTAATTTTTGAGGAAATAAACTGTAACTGCTTACTAGTAAATGAAAATTCAACGAAGCATAATACTCTTACAGATATTTTATAGGAGCTTGAAAAATAATTGTTTTCAACATGTCAAATACATTTTCAGTTAAACTAATTTGCGCTCTATTATTTTAAACTTTGGAAGTTTATCTCGATTGAATCTAAATCGAGATATAAATTCAATCGAGATAGAATCTGTATCTCGATTGAATCTACTACACAATATGTCTAAAACGAGTATCTCATGTGGTAGGTCTTAATCAAGCAGAAAAAATCCTTCACTTGGTGGAATAACATTCTTGACGTAGCATCGGTAGTATATATTATAGGCGTATCGCTTTGGAATGTATAGAGAAAATTAAACTTCTTGATTTTCTCTTCTTGTCTTGCTTTAATTTTTCACAAATTTTTATAACAACAAAGAAAGAAAACATAATCGTATAACTAAGATTTATCAATATTTTATTTACTTTTATAATTAAGTTTTGCTATTAATAATTTGTAAATGCTTCCTCGGTTCCATATTTTGTATTATATTTAGACCATCTTAAGACCAATGTTAAAGTGTAACCCAATATCTCACAAAATATTTAAGTTAACGAGCTAAACTTTACAAGGTATTCTCAGTAATGCCGTCACTGTTGATTGATGAAAAATAAAATACTTCTTTATATTAGAAGGAAAGATATGTTTTTTTTAAATAAACTTCTTAGCATTCTGTTGAAAATTATAATTTTTAAATTTTAAAAAAATAACAAATCCATATACATAAAAAGTTTTTCTTAAAATATTTAGGTGCAAATGTGTAGTAAGAATTTCAGCTCCTAGTGTAAATTAGTTTTTGAGATTATGGGTCTTTTATATACAAAATGTTACTTCTTCGGAGATTGTTTCAAACATAAAATTAATAACTTTCACATAAAGGAAGTATGAGTGGCATGCCAATGCTGCCAATAGCTAAAGTAAAACTTTCCGATTAAAATAAAAACAATTTCTCTCCTCTAACACTAATGCTACTTACAAATCTATTGATATTTTATCAAATGAGTGAAGCAGAATCTTCTAAAAAACTAGTACGTGGGAATATTTTCAAAAATATGTTTACTATTTACAATTAACGTACTTCTATGAAAGCTGTACCAAGATGAATGGGAGATTCTAAGTATCCGTATACAATAAAATAATGTAACTGAAAAAAAATCTGATGTTCTTCATTCACATGACTTTATCTACATCCCTGCAAAAATATTACTAAAAAGCTTATGCTTCTATTTATTTCATGATACTCGAGAAAAAAATAACAAAAATAGTGTTATTACTTGCTTCCTTGTAAGTAGAAGTGAAATAAGGGAGTACCATAGGTTAAAGTGACAGTCAAAAGCTGGTTGCTATGTGACTGAAGTTCCTTTGTTTGTACGGACAGGAGTTGACAAATTCGTGTATGAGAAAAGTATAGGCTTTTCAAAACTGAAACCAAAAACAATGAATATCTAAAAAAAATCAAATGTATATATCATAAATTGTGTGTTTTAACGTGCTCTAAGTTTTTTGTGATTTAGATGTTATGAAAAACTCCGTAAAATTCATCCAGAATAAATTAGTTTTCAGAGGCTATTCCCAGAAAATTCAAGACATGCATTTTATTTCTCAGGTAAATATCTTTAATATATGATATTTTAATCAAAATTGCTACAGTCATTTTTGAGAAGATCAAAATTTTGGAGGTTGGGGGAATTTTCTTGAAAATCTTCGTATCGCTTCCTTGGAAGATACCAAACTTAAATACCAAGTTTGGTTTTTAACAGACTTTTCGTTGTTGAGCTATGCTGCCTACAGACACACACACACGTACACACAGACACAGACACACACACACACAGACAGACCGACACAAAAGGACATTTTTCTAAATTGCTTTTCTTTTTTTTATTCAGTAGGTCTCAAAACATGTATTTCCGGTGAAATCTCGGTACCAGATTTTTGGTTGCATTACAATACTTTCTCTATACACTATATGCATAGTGCGTGTAGAGAAAGTAAAAATTATGAAGATCCCATTTCGACTCCCCTTAAAGACATATGCAGTTTTCTGTTTATTATTTGTATACCGTAAGAATTAAATGTAAAGCAAACCTGTTGATTTACTGTGTTGCAATATTGTGCAAATCAAATAGTAATTATATCAAGAACGGAAGGTTTTGCGAAAAAAAATTTAAGAAAGCACATTTGTAGTCCTTCATAGCTTAAAAGGAAGATCATAGGTCACCTTTCACCCGGAATATATATGATGAAGGGTAAATAAGTACAACTTTTCGGCACCACTGGTGGTAGTACTGAATGCAGTATCATATCATTGACAAGTTTGTTGGATATAGATTGATCAGTGCGGCTGCCGGTCTCACGCCCAGATGATTAGAGGCGGGCGTTATTCCGGTAGATATCGGGACATGGTGGTTTTCCCTAAACAGAAAGTTGGTTCAGAGGCGCACGCAGTGAGGAGGGGCAGATAGAAAATGGTTACCTGAATATAACGGTTACAGGAATAACAATCCACCAAATTAAAGTTTTGACACAAGAGGAACGCAATTTTAGAATGCATCAAATAGCAAAAGTAGGTCTGTATTGACATAAACCAGTCGTTACTTGTAACCATTAATGCTGTGCGTGCTAGATCTTGTGTCATACTTAAATTGCGCATACTTTATTGTTTAATTGTTAGCGATTAATTACGGTGTGGGAAAGACACTTTCCATACACTATCTGAAGTGTGTCAGTTGAGAGAATCTGACGGCATACAGAATTGAGATGGAGTTCACCGTGTTCGAAGCCAGAACCTGTATAAATAACGTACCTTTTCAGAAGATGTCGATCCTTTCTCTGACTTGGCGTCGCTATCTCAGGGTTCGTCGTCACGGTAGAGTTGTTGAGTTCCTCAGGGCGGCTACAGGACAGATTTGGGGTACGGAAACTGGTTTTAAATTAATGATCCTGTTTCACTCAAACATTTATTGGACGAAACATCAAACACTTAAGGTGAAGTCACATCGACCTAGTTGAAAATTTCTATTTGCACTTTTATAAACTTGAATAAACACTTGATATATATACGCACTTTTATAATTTCGGCGCTAATCCTTCCACTGGAGTGTGCGTCAACTTGACAGAGCAGACTGTGTAATTTCGAGTTTGGCTTTACTTATATAGCAAAAGAGGCAAGAGGCTAAAATTTGACTCCAAAACTTACTTTTAGCGTCACAATGTCACATGGTTTCATTGTATTCTGGTCAGGTGACTCATAGACATAAAGAAAAATACCCTCCTTGGTAAATTATAGGGACCTTTACAGAGCAAGCACTTGCAACACTAATGCACGCTTAAGATATAAAAGAAACGCACAAATTCTAAAACCTTTTGAGGACAATGCAGGGAGTCCTTTTTTGTTTCATTTATATAGCCCCCTTTAACATCTAAGGTCATATCGGGGGCTTTCCACTTGAAACAACTCGTTGTCTGTAGGTACTTTTACGTTGGTTTAAATCATTTTGTTTTATTCAAACACACACGAACTTCAAGACTCTGTGGGGGATAGGGAATTATTCTTGCTAGAGAAAAATTCCCCGCCCCAGCTCGACCACGGAGGCAGTCAGGGAGTCCTTTGTTAAATTTAACTGCGCAGTGCCTTGTAGTTCTGCTCTAGAAACGTTAACATAGTTAAAGTTAAACCTTATGAGCTAAATACAAGAAAATAATATAAAATACAATACAAACATATCATTACTATAATAGAAACCTTGGTAATTGTTAATAAATACTTTGGTATTAATATGATAATTATTCAGGAGCAGTGACGTAAAGAAATACCGCCTCAATGTAATACAAACTGAGAACATAAAAGAGTCAAATAACTTAATGTTATATTTAACCGTTAACGTAACCTGACTTCGACATAAGGGATTGCAAGTAAACAGTGCTACGGGGATTAATGAGTTCAGAGACAGGATCGGGGTCGTCACACTCACTATCTGCTCACAACAGGTGAGGATACCCTCCATTTGCCTGTATTTTGCCTTTTCTGTTCGAAAACCGCTTTGGAGAGCTCGTACACTTGCGTTTACAGGAAAATATGCAATGGACTAATTATAATAGTTATCCAAAAATGTTTGTTACAACCCTAATATAAATTAGTACAATCCATTTATTTATTTACGAGGTACACCCAGAAAGTAAGTTCCGTTGGGTAATAAAATTAAATTGTGTACAGATACAGAATAATTATTTATTGCACAAAATTCTATCACTCTTAAACTACTTTTCCACATAACTGCCGAAATTTTGCAGGCATTTGTCATAGCGTGGCACAAGTTTTTGTATACCTTCTTCATAGAAGTTTGCCGCTTGTACCCAACGTGTGCAAAGTTTACGAAATTTGAGTTTTTCGGTAACAATTTCATGAATTAGTGATCGTGAGCTTTGGGGAAATTCTATAGCGAGAGCACTAATTGTAAACTTGCGGTTTTCCTGGATCTTGTCATCAATCGCGTGAACCAGTTCTTCTGTAACCAAAGATGGATGCCCACTTCGTTCTTCATCGTGCACTTCAATACGTCCTTCCTTGAACTGTCGGACCCACCTTCTTACCATTGAATCACTCATCGCATTTTGTCCGTAAAATTCGCAAATTTGTCGATAAATTTCAATTGATTTCACTTTCCTAGCATTCAGAAAACGAACCACAGATCTGATTTCACAAGCGGCGGGATTTTCAATCAACACTGACATTGTAAACAAGCACAACAAAGCGTATGTGGCTGACAGCGATCTCAAAATGGCGCACGTTTCTTCTCCTTGATGCAGAGCGTCTAACGCGCATGTGCGGAACTGCAATCGCAGCGCTGCAGCGGAGATAATTTGAAACGGAACTTACTTTCTGGACGTACCTCGTATTTATCCTTAATGCTTGTAGATATTAACATATTTTTTATATGTTAGAAGTTTCAGAATACATAAATTTTCATATAAACCAATATTTTAATGAGCAATCAAAAGCAAGAATAAAACTCATATTTCGGTATATGATAGTGGCTAGTGCTCCGTACCCACGACTTACCATCATTTACGTGTAACTCGGGCAGAAAACGCCCCAATCTTCACCCAGTCCAAAGCCGCCGCGGATATATCGGGCCGATCTGCAGACATAGGGGATTAGGTCATTTTATCATCAAGTATGACCTCCAATATTGGTTGCTCAAACTGATTGAGCATAACCTCTTGGTTTATGAAATATTTAATTTTCCCACCATTAGGTGATCTGCAAAATAAATACATACGTACGTACGTACATGCATACATACATACATACATACATACATACATACATACATACATACATACATACATACATACATACATACATACATACATACATACATACATACATACATACATACATACATACATACATACATACATACATACATACATACATACATACATACATACATACATACATACATACATACATACATACATACTTACATACTTACATACATACATACATACATACATACATACATACATACATACATACATACATACATACATACATACATACATACATACATACATACATACATACATACATACATACATACATACATACATACATACATACATACATACATACATACATACATACATACATACATACATACATACATACATACATACATACATACATACATACATACATACATACATACATACATACATACATACATACATACATACATACATACATACATACATACATACATACATACATACATACATACATACATACATACATACATACATACATACATACATACATACATACATACATACATACATACATACATACATACATACATACATACATACATACATACATACATACATACATACATACATACATACATACATACATACATACATACATACATACATACATACATACATACATACATACATACATACATACATACATACATACATACATACATACATACATATGCCTTCTATTTTAATCTTAGGCAATAATCAGAATGTGCATCACAAAGTTAGTTTTTATAACTTAGAACTAACAGTATGCATTACTGAATTAATATTAAAATTATACTGCATTTTATGATTGATAAATAAAATGCATTTTTATGTCTACATGTAAGGAACATCCTTGATCAGATTTTCTCATTTCAAGGGCCCAAGCAAATATGAATTAAAACAATAGAAATCAGAGCCTGTTGATTGCCTCCTTGATCGAGTGATCAGCAAGATGACTCTCACTCGAGTTCCTGTGTTCAATTCCCGGCTGGGGCAGGGAAGTTCTCTTTAACCAGAATTATTCCCTATCCCCCACAGAATCTGACTCTACGCATATGAGAGTAAATGTGTGCGTGTTTAAAGATATAGAATGACGAGTTATTTCACAAGTCGAAGTCCCCGATATGACTATAGAAGTTAAAGGGGGGCTATATAAATGAAACAATATGGTAAATAATAAGAGCATGTTTTTAGCTGAGCGTTCATTAACCTCGTTCATATTGGAGGATGAGTGAAATAATTGAAATGATGCTCGAATTATCTCGAGGGGTGGTGGAGGGCCATGGAGCCTAAATTACTCGACTTTCGACTTCCAGGACAAGGGGAATCCCCCCAAAAAACTTATGTGGGTAATTCACCCTGAACTCATGACCTAGTATTATGCTTTTACGATAAAGAGAGAAAAATAGAAATTTAGAGAGTATGGCAGATGCAGTTAATATCCAAAGTTGAAACTCCCTCTACACCTCTGCCAGTATTCTCTACCACTTGCATATTTTAGGGTAAAGCGTTTTAACCATAAAATAAAATATATTCTTCATATAAAGAAACACATTTAATGAACCACGCTAACCTTATTTATATTGATATATTATTTATATTAATCAAGCTTGATGTGTTATTCTCTACTCAATTATTTACAAATATCCCTCCATTCTCCCCTAACCGTTGACCTAACCGCAGCGAGCAAAGAGCCGACAGTCCAGCTCCAGAGAAGTGTTAGCTTCCGTTGGTCTTTCTATTACTACAGTGTCTATTTTATGAACTGGCCATGTGTTTTCTTAGGGATGAAAGAGGATAAGCTACTTATGCATGCCAACCATAGGGAAAACCACCGTACATCCTTAATACGTCTCATAAACTCACGCAAGCTCTACACAGATGTTCCCAATCTCCCACGATGTTGGACACCATTGCTCTGCCGAGCCCAACCCAATAATAACAGCTCTATTTTTGTGAGGATCTCATGTTCGCTACGTACTTCTCGTAATGTCAAAAATACTTCGGGAGCTAGGAGTACACAGTATTGTCAACTCAACTGAGGAAGATTCCTAAGGACGGTAGTCATATATATTGAGGAGCATTTCTGTCCTCAAGTCGCATCCACCTCATTCGCCACACACTACCGTTTTAAGCATTTTGCCCGAGTCTACATCGAAAGCACACAAGACCGATCTATCGAAAGTTATAGTTGGTATCAATAGCGTACAACATTAAGAGAGACATGTTTTGAAGGAGTACCAGTGTTTTTGGTATTGATAGCGCAAAATATCGGAGGAACCTGTATAGGAGGCATGAAACAGTATCTAGTATACTATTACCAGTGGTCTTCAAATCAAGGTGGACAATGTGCTATTGACAATAGTTATAAATATAAAAAGCTAAGTAAGTTTTATAACTTTTGGACTGTACCTACTTCTCGAAATTGTCCTGCTTCGATACACATCGACTCAAACTTAAGTACAATTCTATTCGAAAGTAATTCACAGAGACATGTAAGCATGGAAGACAGTAGAGAAGTATATTATTCGTAATGTTTGCAAAAGAAAAGCGTCCAAAGACTTAGACCACATACCTCTTAAAATAATTAGAAAATCTTTAGTGAACGTAGAAAATTCAAAGATGACACACTTTCACATTAAAGACATAAGGAAAGTTGTTTATCGTCAACGCTGTAAGACATTAGCAGCTTCATTTAATATGCTTCAGATAAATTAATTAAATTAACAGAGGGGAAAGCAGTTTTGTTTATATTTTAGTGACATCGTCATTCTGACATGTGAAACAAGTTTATAATTTTTAGAGATACGTGGAAAGTTTGTTATAATAGGCGAAACATTTTACACTGGTCCACATTTCAACCAAATGTACACCGTTCATGTTTACTACTATGATACTTATTATCAAGTCGTTTTCTATTCATTAACGTCAAAATCAACAGCTAGCTACGAAAACGTGTGAAAAAATCTGATTTGTTACACTCACATGACTTTCTCTAGCCGTTCTACAAAGTTCTTTCATCAGATTATTTTTCTTTATGCACCTTGTTAATCGAGGTATTCAGCACATTATTCTTATTACTTAGTTCCTTATAAGTAGGAAGAAAATAAGGGAATACACTAGGCTACATCGATAGTCAAATGTTTTAAAAGCAGTCGTTATGCGATTGTCATTACAAATCACTTCTTTTCTTGGCCAGGAGTAGAACAAAAGAAAAACGGACACTCCCGTCTGAGAAAAGTATAAGTACTTCATAACTGAAATCAATAACAAGGAATACCTCGAAAACGGTAAGCTCCACGAAAAAAATGCATATGACGTAAGTTGTGTATTTTAACAAGGCCTACATTTTTTGTATAGTAAGTTTTTGGCTATCTCTTACGGTTTACTAGATATGCCAAATTAAGAAAAATTCATTCAGAATAAACAGGTCTTCAGAAGCTATTCCTAGAAAATTGCAGATATACATTTTATTTGTCAAGTAATTATCTTTATAATACCACATTTTAATCAAAATACTTAGAGCAATTTTTAAGAAAATCAAAATTTTCGAAAAAATTTCCATGTAAAGGGTAGTTTGGGGTGAGGGGATTTTTCTAAAAATTTTCGTGTCGCATCCCTGGAAGATACTGAACTTAAATACCAAGCTTGGTATTTTAGCTACTTTTCGTTTTTGAGTTATCCTGTTCACAGACACACGGACACACACACGGACCTTTTTCTGAAAATGCTTTTTTTGGATTCAGGTGGTCCTAAAACATGTATATCCGGTGAAATCTCGACATCGAATTTTTGGGTGGAATACAATACTTCTCTATCCCTATGTATATTGTACATACGGGGCTAGAGAAAGTAAAAAAGATATACCCTTTGTGCAATGAATAGTTTGATTCTGAATATATTATCGTAGATTTTGAGTCCTATGCACATAATAGCAACCATAACAGTATTTCAAAACACTACGCTTCATTGTTGTCAATTTCATGTAAGACAAAACTGGTACCGGAAAATTAGGCTTAGCGTCTATTATAAAAGTAAATGTCACCGCCTGCGGTGCCATAAGTAGTTAAAGTGGGCGTTAAACGCTACCAATAAAAAGGTAAATGTGAGACTAGAGATTGGTTGAGATTGTATTTTGCGTTCCCTTATTTGAAATCGTATGAAATAAGAATTCTCTGCAGATCCTATTGGTGTTGTTCCAGAAATGGACAAACTTAGCAATTTTTCTAGAAAATTATGTGACCAAAGACAGTTCTTTTGCTCCTGCACTGTGGACTCTTTCTACTTAAAATATTCTACGCACTACCAATGAAGCAGAATCTTTTCAAAAACATTTTAAAGATAAGTTTTATAAATCAAACCCGTCAATGCACTTGGCGATAGATGTCTTCATAAAACCTTGAGCTTAAACGTATTTAAAAATTAAACGTAACAGCAAGAAACAGACAAACCGAGAATGAAGACATGGCTACAATGAAAGACGAAAACCGCATTACCAGACTCCAATTTTTATAGATCAGTTTACTTTTCAAAATGCTAATTTTTAGCAATTTTAAGTGTTTTAACCAACTCTTATCGTCAGATCATTTACAAATTGTTAACACACATATATTTTTGTGCACTTTTAAAATAACCGTGACTTTAGTTTCTGTGCGATTTTAATTTTTCAAAATATTTTCCTTATGCCGATCCCGGTGGCCGCGCTCGCTAAAGTGTCTCGCTTTGGCGCTTCGTGGTGCACAGGATCGTGGGTTCGAGTCCCGCCTTGGGCATGGGTGTTTCTGTGTTTGTAAATGTGTCTATGTTTGTGTATGTATATGTAAAAGGAAAACGTTAAGAATAATAAGGTCTACTAAGGAAATAAGAAAACTGAAAAAAAAAATGGAGAAAAAAGGAATACAGAGCCGGAGTCCTGACAAGCCTCCGGAACTGTATTTTTTTTAAAAAAAATGTTATAAAGAGAGCATTAGGCGCTTTTGATGATCCCCACCTGGGCCCTGTGATCCTGAAAGTTGTGGAGAAATCTAAGGGTAGAACTAACGGACAGTATTCACACGATAACCACAAAATACCGGTTTGTTTTTAACTCTTACCAATACCCATAATCAGCACATGAGTTCCATAAGTATGCAATGCTTAGGCTGGAAGAATTTGAATTAAAATGATGTATGATGAAAGAATTTCTGACAGCTGTTAACGATTTCTATAGAGATATTTGAAATAAAGATTTCAAGTTTCATTTTCTAAAGTTTTTGTCACTTTACATCAGTAATATTTAAGCTCTTCACCACGCTTCTATGCCTTCTATACCTTCTATACGAGTATGTCTTACAAAACGTGTTACTTCACTTTCAGGCTGGAAAATCCAGTAAAGCAGCTGGTCCAAATCTGCTTACACCTAGGGGAGGGAAGCGCATGGTTTTTATCAGGTTTCATATTCCTCCCTTAAAGGTTTAATGCAGAAGGTATGAAGTTTTGCTTCCGCAAACACACGAGCAGCACATAAAAGCCGATAAGGTTTTACGACGCAGTGAAATGGCATCTAAAACAAGTTCAGTATAGAAGACTCACCATGCATACAAGCGAAAATAACCCTTATTGGGTTCATTATGAGATTTCGTTAAGCTTTACCGCACCACCACATTATAAAATTTACACATACCGTAGCAGAGCTACAAACACCTACGGTCCAAGGTGGTATCGATTTTAACTCCTAAACAAAGGCTTTCAGTGTACAACCAACATCATCCTTTTTGTCATTTTTAATAGTTCAACCAGCGCATTCTAAGTCAACAACAAAGAAGGAAAAGAAGAGAGAAAAAAGAAAGAAAGAAACACAGAAAGCAAGGAAGGGAAAATGAGGGAAAATACATGTATGTATGTATTTATTCTCTGCAATTGGGTAATGCCCGGTGTCAGCGTTAAGTGTACAAAATTCACTTACAATGATAATCTTACAGTTAAATTAATAATAGTAATACAATTAATATATTGTATATGCATGGGTTTTGAAATACACAACTACTTATTATTCAGTGTAGCAATACTATGTCAATTACCAACATGTTTAAAACAGTTTGTTTGAAGCCTTAACATTAATAGTTATAGAACAGTTTTTGAGATGCGTAATTACTTAACAATATTTACTTTAATTATCTAACATTTATTCTGTTTAGATTATCCCTGAACTTCTTTAAGGTCAGAGGGCGCCTTGAAAGGCTGCTACAGGCAATTTATTCCATTCTTCAATAGTCCCATTGACAAAAGAAAATTTTCCTACGTCAATTCTGTAGCTTCTACTCTTAATTTTATACAAATGATAGTTTCCTCCGTAGTATGCCGGGTTTTCTAACCTCTTTCTAACGTTCACATATGCATTTAAACCAGTATAAGCCTTAATTAGTGCGACTAACGTATGTCCTTTAAGCCTAACTTTTAGCGTCTTCCATTTATTTTCTTTCCCTTTTGTTAATCCAAAATCTTTGCCCCTCTTTATGAAGTTTAGAGTCTTTCTGAGTTTGATTTATCCTGTATGGGTCCAGCATGCTACTCCATGTTCCATAACTGGCCACATTAAGGACTTGTAGGCAATTTCCCTGGACTTTGCGCTCCCCTTCTTCAGTGTTCTCATTACGAAGTGCAAGGTCTTCCACGCTTTCCTCGATGAAGAATTTATCTCATCCTCCCATCCGACACTACTTGGCAAGCACACTCCCAAATATTTACAGTTGTACACCTGTGGAATTTGTTCCCTTCCCATATGACAGCTATGAACAACTTTCCTCTTAGTTCTACTAAAAACGATTGACACTTTTTCTAACATTATTTGCCATTTTGTATGCGTCGGTCCACCTACTAATTTTATTTAGGTAATCCTGAAGAGGGGTCTCGTGCATGGTATTTCGAATCTTATCGTAAATAATACAATCATCTGCTAACAATCTTATTTGGCATTTAATATTTATAGTTGTATCATTAACAAAGATAAGAAAAAGTAACGGACCAAGTACCGAGGCTTGAGGCACCCCCGAACTTATAAAATCCCTTTTCAGGCAGTTCTTTCTTTACCTACTCTTACTCTTTGTATCCTCCCTTTCGAAAAATTAACGAATGAAGGAAGGACGAACGGAAGCAAGGAAGAAGGGAATTGAAAATATAAAATAGAATGTTAACAAACATGTTCGTTTTTGTTAAAATCTGGATATCTATTTCCAACACGTGCTTCACTTGGTCATGGTGTTGATGGAGTACCCTGAACGCGTGTTTCAACAACCAGGGTACTCCATCTACACCATGACCAAGTGAATCACGTGTTGGAAATAGATGAACAGATTTTCACAAATTGATAGCTTCACTGTATGTAATGGCTTTTTTAACATTTTAAAAACATGTTGCTTTTGCGACTGGTTTCCGGTGTGCTGCATTGCCTCGGCTGATCTGGGGTTCAAATTTCGCTTCCTGCAGAAGACTAGAATGGTTTATGGCAATGCGGGATCGGTAGAGCATGGGTTCGGATCTTGGTAAGGACGTTAGCTGAGATGTCAGTGGGGGAATGAGAAGCGCGGTATTCAGCTTTCTCTCTTTATTTTACCGGTGAACCAAGTTTCTGCAAGTCCAGGTTGCAGCTATGAACTGGCTGGTTTGATTCCCTAACGGCTGACCTTGGTCACCTCGTGGTCCCACAACGCTCAACAGAAACCTCTCACTGGTAACGTCGGCGATCATAACAGCAGAATTTTCTCACTCCGCGCTAATTAAAGTCCGCCGCGCTTAATTATTTCGCGACTTATGAAAACTTAAGTTGAACACTTTGCGGGAGTTCCTGTCCCATCTGAACATAGATTTGCCGTCACTGTCATCCAGAAAAGAGTGTGCTGCTCTAATTCCCCCTCCCTCGTTATATGAAATTGAAATTCGTGAGGTTTATACCTTTAGTTTTAGGGATTTCTGAATTTTTCCCGCTAAGATTAGCGTCTATCACCGGTCACTTTGTTCCCATCACTCGATTCGTCCGTTTAATTTTGTCAAATGATCATCAGAGCCCCTATATTTATGTAATATCGAGCTGCGAAATATGTACATGTTTATGTAACAAAAACTTCAAAATATGTAATGAAATATGTAATATCAACAAGATTTTGTAATATTCTAAATTCTAAGATTACCAACACAAATCTATATGCAGACTGCAAATTATCCAGAATTGTGTAATTTGATGGGTATGTAAAAACGTAAATTAATTACAATTTAAAGACTAAATATAGAATTAATTATAGGGAAAATGTTTTGTTCTATGCAGAATTTACCTAAAATTTATTTTCAAGTAGGTAGGTAATTACGAAATAAGCAATATGTGTTTTGGATTATATTTATTAAAATTACACATTTCATTTTACTTACATTTTAGACGGTAAAGCAATGTCCTGTACTGAACCAATTAATTCAAAATAATTAAATTTTATAATGAAAATGCATTCTCAGTTTTCTATCTCTTGACATACAATAAACAACCAGGCATTTTCATTTTGAGTGTTTTGCTTATTTCAATGTACAGTGAATAATTATATACTTTTCAATATTTTCAGGGGTCATTGTTTGTCTCCTATCGTATAAAGTGTTTTTATAAACAGAAAAGCTTCTCTCCACGCCACAAGAAGTAACAGGAGCATATTTTAGCATAGGAATCTAATTTGCAGAGAAATATTTTGGTAAATCAACACTGTCAACATTTAGCACTTTAGACACGGACACATGCATAGAGTATTCTGGATTCCTGTTTTTCACATACCTTCCTACATCTCCTGCAACTACACTAAGCTTCTGTGATGCATGTTCCATTAAATCCATAGATTCGTGAAGAAGGGTACCTGATGTTCCCAGCTGCTTGATTGTGCTAGGCAACCAGTCGAAGTTACATAAGTATATGACTTAAATTGTGTGTTTTATCGTGGTCTACATTTTTTGTGTACTAAGTTTTTTGCTATCTCTTACGGTTTACCAGTTATGCAAAATTCAATAATTATCATCCAGAATAAAGAAATTTTTAGAGGATTTTCACAGAAAATTCATGACACACATTTTATTAGTCATGTAAATATATTAAATATAAGATATTTTAATCAAAATCGTTAGTGCCTTTTTTGAGAAAACCATAATTTTTGAAAATGTTCCATGTAAAGGGTAGTTTGGGGTGAGCTGATTTTCTTGAAAATATTCGTGTCGCATCCTTGGTAGATACCAAACTTAAATACCAAGTTTGGTATTTAACGGTCTTTTCGTTTTTGAGCTATGCTGCCCACAGACACACGCACACATCCACAGGACCTTTTTCTATTTTTTTTTTTACTCAGGGAACCCAAAACATGTATTTCTGGACAAATCTTGGTATCGAATTTTTGGGTGGAACACAGTACCTTCTCTATACACTATGTACATAGTAAGTGTAGAGTAAGTAATTAATATGACCATTTTGTTAAATGAGGCTTTGAGAGGCCCTATAAAAATTCAGAAACAAGTTGGTGAATAATTGCATCGTGTGGAATATTTTGAGTATGAAATAGTGTTCGAGAAAGGTTTCCGAGCAAGTAAGGTTTAAAGCTGGGAGTGCCTATTAATAAGCATACGTCTACCCAGTTATACCTTCAGTTAATTGGCAATTAAACGAAATATTTTAATTCTTCGTAATATTTGGTTGTAACACTTGTTGGTGTATGTGTATATAATTTTTAAAATTTATGAAAATTATTAATATTGACATTAGTGGTTTTAATTTTAATTATTTTGGACAAAGTATGCAAATAGAAGGTCAGGTAATAAAAAGTAAAACCAAGTTATGATGATTAATAATTGACTAATGATAATACTTTTATCGCATTCAAGCAATGTCACACGAAGAGAGTGCAAACTCAAGGCAGGTTTTCCAGAAAACTGAAACATCACTTCATTGTAGCAAATGAGAACATCATCCTCTGTTTACTTCACTTTATTTGTCACTAGAGCAGTACTTGCAGTTTATGGTACACAAATAATTAAATCACTGCGTCCATGTCACTTTCTTAGCTTTGCCTCTTAACCCTTTACTTGTCGGTTCTTTATATAGTCCGAGGCCTTGCTACTAAAGTTCCAGTTTTAGAAATTAGGTGAACATCACGCTTTGTCAATTTAGAAAGAGATTACTCTGGGAGAAGAATGTTCTTAGCCTGGGGATGAAGAAGGTCCCAGAAGTATTGCATGGAAACACACAGGGAAACACACAAATTCTTTCAGCTAGAACAGAGATTAAGGATCACTCTTTAAAGTAAAAGCAATTGTAAGAATAGTTTTTTTCTGCTTGAATCTATTTATGCTATTACACACCCGATATGGTTTTACAATATTAGTGCGTTAACTTACGTTTACGCAACCCACACGCAGAAGACAGATAATCCTACAAGATCTTATAAATGGAGATAGATATGTAATAGATATGGTTTAAATGAATTGTATGTGTCGTCTTTAATCACAAATTCCTAGCCAAAACGATTCAGCTAAGTAACTTATCCATAATTTCCTTGAAGCTACAACCTAATGCAGGGAGGGTCTTTCAAACGCGTAAAATACATACGCGTAAGCGGACATCAGAGTGATGTGTATCAGATCGTACTTCTCGCATTAAGGAAGAACAGTAGAGAAGGTGAAGAGGCGCGAAACAAGCTTAGGAAAGAATGAGACAGCTCTAGTTCTCAAAATCCGGAGTAATGCTTTGCATTGTGGTCAACCTAGCCAACTCTTCTTTTGTAGCTTGTGCGGTGCAAAGCATATGCCATGAGGTCGTGATTTTAACATCACAATCCGCTTGTTTCTTTTTCCAAAACACCGACCTCTCTTTTTGTTTAGTCTAGCCACAATCGTATCGATGACTGTGCAGATTGCTTTATACATTATATACATTGTATATAAATATGTATATAAAATAGGATAGATAAAATGAGGTCTGTTTAAATATAGCAACATTTTCTTCTGTTACCTTTTCAAACAGATGTCATATCTTACTGTACATATTACTTTAAAATATCCTATGTGTTCCATTTACATGGCGTTCATCTGTTCTTACAAACGCTTATTCTTTTGTCTACGTCATGATGTTTAAATACAATTAGCAGACATAGTATAATTACTTGCTTCCTTGTATTCAATAAGCGAAATAAAGGAATGCACTAATAAAAGCGATGGTCAAATATTTTAAAAGCTTATCGCTATGTGATACAATTGAAATACGGTTCTCTGTAACGAGCCAAGGGTAAAAGAATAGTCATACTACGAATGTTGACTTCCCGTTTGAGAATAGTTTAAATGAAACCAACAACATCTTAACCCTATAAAATATGCCTATGACACAAATTCTGTACTTTAACATTTTTATGTAGTAATTTAGTCTGTTCCTTACGTTAACAAGTTATGGGAAATTCATCCAGAACAAAGAGATCTTTATAAAATTCTAAAGAGGTGTATTCCTAGAAAATTCAAGACATTTTATTTCTGATGAAAATATTTTAATCAAATATGTTAACAACCATTCTGGAGAAAATTAAAATGTTCCAAAAATACTCCATGTAAAGGGTAGTGGGGGTTGCGGAATTTTCTTGCAAATCTTCGTGTCCCGTTCTCGAAAGATATTGAACTTAAATACCAAGTTTGGTGTTTAACGGACGTTTTCTTTTTGAGTTATGCTGCTCAAACACGCACACACGGCCCTTTTTTCTTCTTTATTCAGGGCGTCTAAAGACGTATATTTTTTATGAAATCTACCTACCTGCTGTGCGTTAAGGAAAGTAAAATCACAATAAAAATAATGAATTGATGCAGTGGCTAAATTGATAAACACAGAGAATGGGAGTGAGAAAGAGGAAAGATCCAAGATATTAAAAAAAAAAAAAAACACTTTAATACATCGAAGTTTTAATATTAAAAAACAACATGTTATGTGTTCTAGAACTAATTAGCATCTATGTAGTAAACAAAGTGCGAGGGCGTGTTTTTATTTATTTTAAAGCTGTGAAACTTTAGGGATAAATCTACCTCCTTCTCAAATAAGTGAAAGAAGTTTATTCAACTATTTAAGAAAGGGATGACCTAAAAATGTATACCTAATATTTACTATTTCCGCGGTTCTTGAAACTGTGAAAGGAGGACATATATTCAGTTTCAAGGCATCTTTCCTAATCGGTTTTTTCGAGTAAACAAAAGACGAGATATTACACTCACATACACTTCTTCGATTTATTGGTTAGTATTTCTCAACTGCCTTGCCGGGATCTTAGCAAATAACCTGCCTTGTGCATATGGTCAAATATTTGATTGTAATTTACAATTTTGTAACCATTTTACTTCCTCTACACATATTAAGTACATTGTGCATAGAGAAGATATTGTATTGGGCCAAAAATTCGATACCGAAATTTCATCGGAAAGACTTGTTTTGAGAACCCCTGAATAAAAAAAAAATTTTTTAGAAAAATGTGTGTTAGTGTATATATGTGTGCTGTCTCTGGTCACCACAACTAAAAAACAAAACGACCGTTAAATACCAAACTTGGTATTTAAGTTTGGCTTATTTTGATTTTTTCAAAAATGGCTCTACCGATTTTGATTAAAGTACCGTATCTTTAAGATATTTTTATGACAAAGGAAATGTATATCTTGGATTTTCTGGACATAGTCTCTGAAGATCTTTTCATTCTGGATGACTTTTGTATAGCTGGTAAACAGTAAGAGACATAAAAACTTACTATACAAAAAATGTGGACCTAATTAAAACACTCAATTTGTTATATATTCTCTTTTGTAGAGTTAACCGGTTTTGGATAATTAGTTTTAATTTTAGCCACTTAAGCGTTTCTCAAACGAAATACATCTTTCTTCTCGTTTCTCGTTTGTTTACTGCTGGAAAACAAAGAGATTGGCATTTCGGTTATTTCACATAGCGACTGGCTTTTAAAGAATGAGACTATCGCTTTTGTCTGAGCATTTTCTTATTTCTCTAATACTTACAAGGCGCTAGTAATAAGACTAATTCTGCTTATGTTTATCTTGATTAGCATGATATAGATAACAGATTAATGTTTTGAATAAAAGGTTTGTTTGCCGAACAACTAGAAGACATCATGTGAATGGAACACATCAGATCTTTTCCCTTCTACTTACAATGGACCAAGTAATAAGGACAATTTCTGCTAATATTTATCTCGATTAGCATGATGTAGCTCAAAGGATAAGCTTTTAAAAATAATTTGTTGCGGAGATGTAGAGAAAGTTAATGTGATTGTAACGCAACGGATTTTTTTGTTACTTGCACTATTATCAGTTTAAAGTTGGAAGTCCATGGAGTTTTCAACCTGCGTATAATCAACTGCATTTATTACTTTCTCTACACGTACTATGTGCATAGTGTATAGAGAAGGTATTGTACTCCACCCAAAAAATCAATACCAAGATTTCACCGAAAATATATGTTTTAGAGTCCTTTATGTTCAAAAAAAGCATTTTCACAAACATGTCCCTGTGTGTATGTGTGTGTGAACACGATAACTTAAAAACGAAAAATCGGTAAAATTCCAAACTTGGTATTTAAGTTTGGTATCTTCCAGGGATGCGACACGAAGATTTTGAGAAAAAATCCACCACCCCAAACTACCCTTTACATGGAAAAATTTCGAAAAGTTTAATTTTCTCAAAAATGCCTCTAATGATTTTGATTAAAATATCGTATATTAAAGATATTTTACTGCCAAATAAAATGTATATTTTGAATTATCTGGGAACAGCCTCTGAAGACTACTTTATTCTGGATGAATTTTACGGAATTTTGTATAACTGCTAAACCGTAAGAGATGGGGAAAAAATTACCACACAATAAATGTACAGCACATTAAAACACACAATTTATGTTGTATACATTTTTTGTGGCGTTGATCGTTTTTGAGATATTCCTTGTTTTTGGTTTCAGCTTTGAAAAACTTGACATATACCTGTATGAGAAAAGTTAACTCCTGTGCATACAAGCAAAGGAACTTCAGTCACATAGCAACCAGCTTCTATCACTTTAACCTATGCTGCTCCCTTATTTCGCTTCTACTTAAAGGAATTAAGTAATGACACTGGTTCTGCTAATGTTTTCTCAATTGACATGAAGTAAATAGAAGCATAAGCTTTTTAAAAATAATTTGTTGCAGATATGTAGAGAAAGTCATGAGAATGGAACACATCAGATTTTTTTTTTTTTTTTTTTTGATAGCTAATAATGATTATGATTTAATTCACACAGGAGAATAAGCGATCATAAACCTCTCTTTATGTATGTATAGGGACCATTTTCTGTGTGTATGCACCGCTTTTCTGTTAGTTTTATTACTTTATGTACACATACTATGTACATGGAGCATACAGAAGTATGTACACTTCACCCCTAAATTCAATGGAAATAGAGCTTTAGGATCCCCTGTATCCAGAAAAAGTATTTTCAGATAAAGGTCCGCGTGTGTGTCTGTATGTATATGTGTGTGTGCGCGCGTGCCCGTGTGTCAGGTGTCCGTAACTGTGAACACGATAATTCAAAAACGAAACTCAATAAAATACCAAACTTTTAATTTAAGTTTAGTGTCTTCCAGGGTTGTGACACGAAAATTTTCAGAAAAATTCCCCCATCCCAAACTACCCTTTACATGGAAAAAATTTCGAAAATTTTGATTTTCTCAAAAATGGCTCTAATGATTTTAATTAAAACACCTCATATTAAACATATTTATATGGCAAATAAAATGCATATCTTAAATATTCTGGGAATAGCCTCTAAAGACCTCTTTATTTCGAATGAATATTGCTGAATTTTGCGTAACTGGTAAACCGTACGAGCTAGACAAAACCTTACTACACAAAAAATGTAGATCACGTTAAAATACACTTTATGTCATATACGTTTTTTTCGTTGAATTTACCATTTCTGAGATATTCGTTGTTAGTTGTTTCTGATTTAAAATAATTGAATTCCTAGCCTTGCATAGAAACAGATTTTATCCACATGGCAACTAGCTTTTAAAAGATTTGACTGTCGTTTTAGAATAGTGTATTCCCTTATTGTCCTTCTACTTATAAGGAAAGGAGTAATTAAGATTATTTCTAATAATGTTTATTTTGACTATAATAAAGGAGATAGAAGAATAAGTTTTTTAACAATAATTTGTTACAGAGATGTAGAGAAAGTTCTGTGAATGGAATAGATCAGGTTTTTTTTGTAAACTGCATTTGTAGTAAATTTCTTTGAGTATGCCGATCATTTGCTTTTTCGTATTTTCGTGGGAAAAAATGCTGCACGATTATTTCTTACTGTAGTATATTTTAATAAAGCATTCATTTCTCTAGAGTTATGCTCTGAGATAGAAAAGGATAGAATATAACGGTCATGAAAGGCATGAAAGCTGAAATGGCATCAAAAGGAACGACTTCAAAGCCCAGAGGGCCCTGCTGTAGTGCTGAAGCATTGAGGTATACAATCGAGGAAAAATCCATTATTCTGCTCTTGTACACAATAAGTGAAGTTAATGGGAGGCGAAAACAGTTATTCTACCCGTACAAAGATTGTGGCGGGATGTACAAAGAAGCTATTGTTTTTGTAGGACTCGGCTCAACCATACAAACTGACCATTCATCGATTTGGTGGTGGGGCGGCCGCTTTTGAATAAAACAGGGGCTTCATTATGCGGGGACTAAAGAGCCGGCCCACAATAGCACACTGTGAATAAACCAGAAAGGGATGTTCTCCCACACCCTTGCCGACCTGATTTATAACCCATTGACTTTCTATACCGTACCTCAAGTATCTCAGATTCCTCCAGGTTACTCTTCCAGACAAGGCAGAAAATATCGCAACTTCTTTACGAGTTGAAACATGAGGTCAAAGCTTCATTGCTATTCTCTCCAAATAAAATATAATATAGAGCTTTCAGTGCTAACAGTGGATACATCCATCAGAGTCCAGTAGTTTTGTGGTCATCTGCAATTCCATGGTTTCTTTTCTTCCCTTGTAGCAATCATTGTTTCCATTTTCTCTATTTTTTAGATATGGATACCTTTCCTGGCTGAATAATAATAATAATAATAATAATAATAATAATTATAATATGTATTTTATTTCGATTACAAATCATATCCTTTTACATAAACTGTATCGCTTATCCTAATGCACAATTAGGTTTGAGTACCCTTAGGCACTATATCCGCTTAGTTAATTGCCTGGCTGTTAGCGAGTTGTGTTTGCTACTTATTTTCCACCCTATTCTCTCTCTCTCTCTCTTTCTCTCCCTCCCTCTCTCTCTATGTAGCCGCGCTATGGCCAAGTGGTTAGCCTCTCACCTAGAAGGCCCTGTTTCGATCCCAAGTGCCGCATGCGAGATTTGTAGTGGACAAAGCAGCGCAGGGAAGGGTTTCCTCCGGGTTCTCCGGTTTCCCCCTCCATCACATTCCATCGGTGCTGCAATTTTATTCCTTGTATAATTGATGTCATCACCTGTGGTGCTGTTACAGTAAAAGCGGGTGTTAAACATTATCAAAACATTCTTTCTCTCTCTCTCTATTTTAATCCAAGTTTCTTCTCCCAAGTATTGCCCTAGTTCTTTAATTCCTCTCTTTCCCTTCATATTCAACATTTTCATTTCTACCATCTCTCCTGCATTACTATCTTGTATTCCGTGATTCCTTTTCTCCAATTTCTTACCGCTTAACATTTAGTTAAACAGTGAAGAATATTTTCCTGCTCCCCGCATAAAAGACAACCCTCTAATTAATTGCTTCACATCCTTTTCAAAATAACGGACTTGTTCTCATTCACGCCAATCCTTCCCTGTTTTATTGCACATATTTGCACATATTTGCAAGACCTCTCAGTCATTCTTTCTTTATTTTTCGGTATTCTGTAGTTTATTTTTCTGGGTTTCAAGAATTCCGCATCCATATTAGCATTATGAGTTTATAGTTTTCTGTGAATACACACTAGGATTAACGGAACATCCACCTTATAGTACCATAAAGTCAAGAAATCTATTTACTTGGGGGACAAATGAATCAGAAAATGTCCCTTCTATGTTCTCACGTAAGAATAACAAGCTATTCGTTTTATATTTACTCAAAAAAAGCTCTGATGACCTTAATTCCAATATTCTATGTATAGGATACTTCACTAATAAATACCTAATTTTTGAAAAGAATTCTGGATGTTGATGGCCATATCAAAGTTAAAGAAAGGTTTGGAAACCATTGAGATGGGATACATTTGAATATTGGGGGAAGCAAACAAATGGAGTATTTCGTGAAAAATTGACAAACGCCTCTGTGATATTGACAGACAGAAAATAACTGCGCAATGCACGGAGAAAGTTTCATTAGAAATACAGCCTGGGCTAAAATCGGAGTGGGGTATGGAGCAATACATCAAAACAGGTACAAAAATCATTAGAGTCTTCGGCAAGATGTATGGGTGCGGAAGAATGGAGGGAAAAGTATTTACCGCCATCATTTAACACCAAAAATGTAGAGTTTAGAAGCATGTTGGACGATACTGGCAGGCACGGAAAATGCGGACGGGCTAGGTAAATTTCTATTTCAGGCAAGACAGCTGAGATCTGAGAAGGCTGATAATAGAGAAGATGGGGGAGGGATAAGAATAGCTAAACAAAAGTGATTATAATGTTTTACATACATATATTTTGTCATCCTTTTCGGTGTTGTGGTGTTAGTATTATGTGTATACATTTCTCTTATGTGTGTTTGTCTACTATAATAGGGTACATTAATGCATCTTAATAAGGTGTGCTCTGTATTATAAATTCAAATTGCTGTATTTGAATATCTTTATTTTGTGTTTACTTTTCTTTTTTCATATTTCTTGCTATTTTGTGTATTGCAAAGGCACGTACGGTCTATGGGGCCGGGCGACTGTTGAAGCTAAATGTATGATACTGTTATTTCAATAAATGCACTTATCCATTCCTTCAACAAACATGTAGCTTGAATCTTGTGAGAATAACCACATGAAGTCTGTGAAGTTCTCGTTATAAATGTAAATTGAATAAATCTGTACAGCCTGTGAACCACAAAAATCAGACAAAATACTATTTCAAAAAGAAGTTTAGATCTCGTCAAAACGCACAATACATGTCAAACAATTTTTTTTTTTTTTTTTTTTTTTTTTGTAGATTTCTAGTTTGCAAGTTATTTCATGCTTTTAGTTCGATTTTCCATACTTAATAGACTGTTCTAAATTGCATCTACAAGATTTGGTATCAGATTGGTCAACTTTTGTGTTATGACAATGTTACACAGAGCAACATAAGATCAATTAGAATTTCAGTAATCAAATATGAGGAAGGTTAACACACAAATCGTTAATGTTACAGGTGTTCTGTTTATTGAGTACTTAATATACATATTACGCATTATTAAATTTATTGGAAATAATTGGAATGCACGTCTTAATATTTAAGAGTTTTTATTTAAATTTAATTGAATTAAAATAAACTCAAACATGCATAAAACGCATAAAAATGATACAGAATACTCTTATTCCACTGTTTAGTAATCAATATGAGTATATTATTATCTATCTCATTACTATTAAGTGATTGAGATTCAGACAAGTTGAGTGGGTTTTTTTAGTTTCTCTAGCCCCGTATGTACAATACACTTAGGGACAGAGAAGTATTGTATTCCACCTAAAAATTAGATGTCGAGATTTCATCAGAAATACATGTTTTAGGGCCCCTGAGTCCAAAAAAAAAACATTTTCAGAAACGGGTCCGCGCACGCGAGTGTGTGTGTTTGTGTGTGTCTGTGGACAGCATAGCTCAAAAACGAAAAGAGGGTTAAATATCAAACTTGGTATTTAGGTTTGGTAGCTTCCAAGAATGCGACACGAAGATTTTCAAGAAAATCCTCCCACCCCTAACTACCCTTTACATGGAAAAAATTTCAAAAATTTTGTTTTTCTTAAAAATGGCTCTTATATTTTTATTAAAATACCACATACTAAAGTCATTTCTGTCACAAATAAAATGTATATCTTGAATTTTCTGGGAATAACTTCTAAAGACCTGTTTATTCTGGATGAATTTTACTTAATTTATCATAAGGAGAAAATCGTAAGAGATAGACAAAAACTTACTTTACAAAAAATGTAGATCTTGTTAAAATACACAAGTTATGACATTTACATCTTTTTCGTGGAGCTGACCGTTTTCGAAGTATTCCTTGTTATTTGTTTCAGTTGTGAAGTACCAATCAGTGAGCACGAATGTAGCCGCGAATCCGGTGCTTCCATTCCCGTCATTTTTACTTTCTCTACACGTACTATGTACATAGTGTATAGAGAAAGTATTGCACTCCACCCAAAATTCGATACCGAGATTTCACCGGAAATATAAGTTTTTAATGTATTTCTAGAAAAAGGTCCGTGTGTGTGTCTGTGGACAGCATAGCTCAAAAACGAAAACACCGTTAAATACCAAACTTAGTATTTAAGATTGGTATCTTCCAAGAATGCGACACGAAGATTTACAGAAAATTTCCCCCACCCCCAACTACCCTTTACATGGAACTCTTTTTCGAAAATTTTGATTCTCTTAAAAATGGCTCTAGTGATTTTGTTTAAAATGTCGTATATTAAAGAAATTTACCTGGCAAGTAAGATGCATATCTTGAATTTTCTGGGAATAGCCTCTGAAGACTTCTTTATCTTCGATAAATTTTACAGAATTTTCCATAACTGATAAACCGTAAGAGATGGACAAAAACTTATCACACAAAAAATGTAGAGTAATTTTTTTCGTGGAGTTGATCGGTTTTTTTTTTTTTAGATATTCTTTGTTTTTGTTTCAGCTTGGACAAACTTACAATTTTCTCATACAGGAGGTTGTCAACTCGTGTCTACAAAAAGGAACTTCAGTCACACAACAACCAGCTTTTCACTATCACTTGAACCTATGGTTCTCCCTTATTTCGCTTCTACTTACAAGGAAGCAAGTAATAAGACTATTTCTGCATATTTTGTTTCGGTTAGCATAAAATAAATAGAAGCATAAGGGTTTTAACAATAATTTATTGCAGAGATGTATAGAAAGTCATATGAATGGAACACATCAGATTTTTAAAACACATTCCGGTCTAATATTAAGAAAAACAGCTCTGGCAGAAATCCTTGCAAAGATACTCCAAAGGAATATGGCCCCCACAGAAAGTGATGTATGCTCTTTGCTCACATATTGACAACATATATAATTTAATTTAGTGTAAAAGTGAGCCAAACCTTGAGAATTCTGGAATTAAACAAATCGATACGTGTGAGTTATGTTTGACCGATAATATCCAAGTTGCAAAGTTTAGCTGGAGTGCAACTTGGTTCAAAAGTACCAGTCACAAAACTGCAATGAATAATTATTAATAGCTGGTGTTCAGGGACTTTTCCAGCTTGTTTGGATGCTGTAGATGTTATTGCAGTATTCTCCGGCAGGAGAATAATCATTATTCTGCTTAATGCTGAAGAGCAATATTGTGTTTTCACCATAAATTTATCTGCACTCCGCAGCACTGCCTCTTCGGTGTCAAGAATAGTATGAACATACGTACAAAACACTCTTGTTCTTAACCTTTGCTCCTCGGCTGTGCAATTTTTGTTCCTCGAATGTGCCCTGTGATGAGCAACCCACCCATTTGGAAACCCTGGTAAAAGTCATGAGGAACACATCTTTCATTTCTCTTCAGTCTACTTTATTAAACACAGTTGCCTACGCACAAATCATTTTTCAAAATGTTTTCTATGAACGTTTAGGTATTTGTTGGGGACTTGTATATTTATTGGGTTGATGTCGGAGAAAATTGTATTTCTGAAAGAGTCTTTTTCAGGGTATCAAACAGACAAAAATCATTCACAACTAATCGTACATTACATTAAAATAAATCGTTTTAAATAACACAGTGAAATATGAACGGTTCATTACAAAATCCAAACAAAGGAGACAACATCAAAGCCAAGATACATTCGGAGACTTGTATCTCCAACTCCCTCAACATTTTAATCCGATGTCCAAACGCTAACGATAGCGCTAAATAATGCCATTAAATCTACGCTCTGCGAATTCGAGGTTCAGGTCACGAAACATAGCAGTTTGATCAGTGTCGTGCTAATCTTTAATACATGTTATGCTGTAGCAGATAATTTAGAACACATATCACTTTCTCATATATTGTATACATCTTGAATTCCTCTACAATCCTGCCAAACATGTGCATGTATTTCACTGAAATGAAACAGTGGTGGTCGTTTAGTTACCGTAAGAAAATGCATTACCAAGATATCTGATTCCAAATGTCATCAGAATGGTTTAATAATATCTGGTATTTTCTGTAGTGCTTGTTGGTTGCGTGCAAGAAGGGCAGGTAGGCCGCAATGGAAGTTTTTAAAAAAGCTTATGCTGCTACCCAAGTTCTGATGGAGCCTACTATGGAAGTATTTAAATTGGTCTGTTCACTTTGAATTTTAATTACAGATGCACGTTGGCTTGAACTCGAGCCTTGCGTTTGCTATACCACCTGCATGGATTTAGGTTGCAAGTTAAGTTTGCTTTTTGAGCAACTGCAGACATTTGAAGCAGGCCTATAATAGTGTCTTGGAAGTATTGAAGGTGATTTAGCTCGTGTTCGTGGATATCTCTTCTTGAGAGGATGATGTATATGGTTCCAATAATAGCGTCAGCCATTGTGCTTGATCTCAAGTCGAGGTGTGGTTTCCATCCCAGCAATGTTCCAGAATCGGGTACTGTCCAAAGCTTAATGGAGTGGTATCGGCCAGTTTGCAAATTATTTTCAATTTATTTTTCGCAATGCCATGCAGACTTTGGTATATTTAAAAGCATATACCTTAGAATATAACTTTTTCTTCTCTTTTCTTTGTTGGTTTTTTAAACAGCTGAATATAGCCTCATATATCTGCTTCTCTTTCAACATATCGGAATAGGTAACATAGTCATTATAATTTCATTTTTATAAATTTCCCCTATTTTTACTTTCTCTAGCCCCATATGTACAATGTACCTAGGGATAGAGAAGTATTGTATTCCACCCAAAAATTCGATACCAAGATTTCACCGGAAATATATGTTTTAGGGTCCCCTTTATCTAAAAAAAGCATTTTTGGAAAAAGGTCCATGGGTGTGTGTGTGTGTGTGTGTCCGTGAACACGATAACTCAAAAACGAAAAGTAGGTAAAATACTAAAGTGGGTATTTAAGTTTAGTATCTTCCAGGGATGCAACACGAAGATTTTGAGAAAAATTCCCCCACCCCCAACTACCTTTTACATGGCACTTTTGTTGAAAACTTTGATTTTCTCAAAAATGGCTCTAACGATTTTGATTAAAATTTCCTATAATAAAGATATTTACCTGACAAATAAAATGCATATCTTGAATTTTCTGGGAATAGCCTTTGAAGAGTAGTTTATTCTGGATGAATCTTATTGAATTTTGAATAACTGTTAAACCGTAAGAGATGGACAATAACTTACTATTCAAAAAATGCAGAGCACGTTAAAACACAAGATTTATGTTATATACATTTTTTTCGTTGAGTTCGTTTTTGAAGCATTCCTTATTTTTGGCTTCTGCTATGAAAAGCTTATACTTTTCTCGTACAGGAATTTGTCAACTGCTGTCCATTCAAACAAAGGAACTTCAGTGACATAGCAGCCAGCCTTTTATTATCACTTTAACCTATAGCACTCCCCTATTTCGCTTCTTCTTACAAGGAAGCAAGAAATAAGACTATTTCTGCTAATTTTTTCCCAATTAGCAGAAAGTAAATAGAAGCATAAGCTTTTTAAAAATAATTTATTGCAGATATATAGAGAAAGTCATGTGAATGGAACAAATCAGATTTTTAAATTATAGTTTTAGTGTTTATGTTCAACTAATGTGGCCTCAATTACTATTTGTTACCTTAATTCATAATACAGTAGAGAACGAAACAGTTGTCTTTCAATAACCGCAAGTAAAGGCCATTGCTGCTAATTACACTGCCATTTTTGACCGTAACATTTCTTGCTGTTACTTAATGTTCTCTCGTATAAATGGATGCTTTAAACTGCAACTATTCGCTAAATGCCTGACGTCAGCAGTTGTTTCCGAAAGTATGTGTGTAGTTTAACATCCGTGTGAATGGCGCTTTTGCACTACGGGGAAAGCGGCCGCCTCATTTTCACGTGTAATTTTGGAGAGTGCACTGTAAACTATGCTTCCTTACGTCTCAGGCATTAGACAGCTGGGGTGAAACAAAGCGAAACCGAGTCGCTCTCCGAAATATGGGCATAAAGCCATAGCAGTGTAAAACACGCCTCTGAAAATGCGCAGAACGTACAACCATCTCCAAGAATTAAGAAATAGAACCATTATGGTGTAATGCAGTCTTCTGTAGGTAGCAACTGCCTTGGAACAATTAAACAACGGCATTAAAAGGCATTAAAACCAGGAGATAATGATGCGGTGCAAACATTCCGATGATTTTGGTTTCTGTGGTGTTTAACTTCATTTAATATTCGGCAGAATCCACTTATCAGCTGTGTTTTACAGTTGTACAGTTTTGCCTGGTTGTGGTAGTCTCTTATTGGTTTGATTAGCAAAAGGCCATTGTCACATTTAGATATTTGTTTTAATGAAAGTGGATGGAAAATAACAATACCCGTGTCTGTCTTTTGTTTCTGTAGTGCCAAGTTTGACAAGAAAAATATTTAGATTGACAAATTAAAATGATTCAATGACAGTATATAATTCCGCAGTGTTTAAAAAGTATACTTTTTCTTTCTTTCTTGTGGATAAAACATGAAACGTAGTAGTGACCGATTTTGTCTTCACGATTTTGTCACCGCAGTTTAGTACGGTCTTACACGCACTTCAGTGCGGGCGAAGCTCATCAGTACCTCCCAGCACTGATTGTGAGCCGTTACAACTTAAAACTTTATAATTTTTCCGCGAGTAGGAACTCTATGGCGGAGAAAACTGAGACGTGTTTATTTTTGTTTTCGTTGTGTTTTCACTACAAACATTCGTAACTCAACCTGTGAGATCAATGTGACAAAAACATCTTGTAAGTTTCGTTTTGTAGTCTGTTTACCATCCCCATGTTTAGGATGACACTCCCCTAGGGTTTACAAGCGGATGTCGAGGGGTCAAAAGCCTGTCGGGGAGCCAACGGCACGAAACCACAGAATGGAGAATGAAATGTAATGCAAGCAAAATGGATGATAGGAAAGGTGATGAAAGGTGGAATGAGTGGCGTCCACCGCATGTGGATGCCGCCTCCCTTCTAAGTAAGAGGCGAAAAAGGTTGGAAGCGGAAACATTTTACCTGATTAATTGGAACTCACTCAATCGTTTCCTATTTTGACACATATGTGTCAAAGTTCTGGCACTCAAACCCTAATCCAGAGGTTCAGGAGGCCTAGAAATTGAGGTGAGACAAACTTATATCGATTGTTTGGAATGAAATTGCCTTGTAAACAATCGCCTTATGTGCATCAAATGAAAGGAATAAAGGACATGCACAACAGGCTGAAAATGTTTGCCCTAATTGAGGAGATATTACGCTTTTTTATAGTGTTAAACTTCCTCTTTTACTACATATGGCACCCCAGGTTATGATACTGATGATACATGGAATTAAAATGGAGTAACAGAATTGGTGGAATGAAATGATGGTGGGAAAAAGGAGAACCCCGAGAAAAGCCACTCTGCCCCGCTTGTGCACCACAAATCCCATATTCCTGGGATATAACCGGAGCCGCCTTGGTGAGGGACGAGGGGTCTAACCACTGGGAAGCTGTGAAGCTATATGTGGTATGTCCAAGAAAAACTGGTGTATGAAATACATGAACGAGTTTATTGGGCATGCAAACCACGTAGCATATTTAATTATAAATGTCACAGACAATTATACGCTACAAATTATTTCGTTATTTTACATAAATGTTAACATCAATATAACTTCCTAAGCGAAGAGAATTGTAAAATGTACATTTTCATAACCACAAGAATCAAATATATCATTAATAAGAAATAATGCATCTAATTACACATAACTTTTTAAAAAATACGCAGAGAAGAATCCCTCGTTGTAAACCTGCCTCTTATGACGATATATATACATACAAGGTGTTTCAAAACGACACCAAACGAATGTGGACCTGTTGATCATACCTTACGTGACACGTGTATATAAATTCGGCACATACAAAAACTGCCATAAAATCACCATGGACTAGGCGGTCGTACATTACCGAATGGCACGTGCCTGGTCCATTCCAAGAGAGATGCCAGTTGGTAGCGAAGGTCCCAGTCGCGTGGAGTGGGTGCGGTTTGATAAGACACACCGGTGCGGCACAGGTCCCCTTAGTAATGGAAAACGTAGCATGTGGGTTTTCTTATGTGTTCCGTATAACACGTTCTGAGATTGTTTACGTGGCGTATGATAACCGTTGTTCCTTCGCTGCCTAATCCCAATTGTGTGCGATTTTTAAACACACATAAAACTTTAAATAGAAGAGTTTGAAAATTGCGACATAAAGTTACGGACAATTCAAAGTGTAAGCTAATCGACTGCTATCTTCGTTTACTGTAGTTTTGAAACAGCCTGAATATATTATGTATATAATATACTCTTCCGCCATTATGTTTATATTGCCTTTATCGTCTGCTCTTTCACTATACAGGGTTTGTGTATTTGTATATCTTTATTCAAAAGTATAAGCACAAGGATTAGACAGGGGAGACAACTTATCACTACAGAGCGCTTTAATTTATTCACATGTAATACGCTGCCTGAATACCTGTTTGAATTTACTTGGCTAACTTTACAGATAAGCTGGTTATGTTTATTAAAATCAGCAAAATAAAGACTTTTACATATTTCATTTATGAGTTCCTTCATCGCCTGTCCATTGTTTTCCCGTTGAATATTGTTGTCATTTGGACTTCTTGCCTGCTTAACTTCATGACCCATTTTATGAGCACACAAACGACTCCACAGATGCATTCATATGTTAGCGTTATCTCTCATTCACTTTCTCTATTTTCCTTCTTTTTATATTTTCGCCATCCCTATACTTGCCACATCTCCATCCTTAATCTTTCCCTTCTTGAGTCTGTTTTCTGTCTGCATTTTCCCCGTTTCTTCATTCAACTTTCAATCTCCACTTCTTTCTGTCCTGTCCTGTCATCCGATTCTCTCCTTTCAAACTCTCTCCTATAATGCACCCACCCTGCTGTTTCCCTCATTCTCTTTCCATTTGCGATCTCTTCGTCGGTATTTCAGCATTCTCTTTCTCTTCTTTGCAACGTTGCAGATTATCAATAAAATCCTCCAACTTGTCCATTTTTTTCAGAAATAGAGATATTGGTCGAAATAAGTTTAAAATATGCGTATGGAAAATTAAAGGTGGTATACAAACTCTCGAGGATTACAATATTTCCAATTGATCAATTTATATTTTGATGTTGTGATTTTCATTGGTTTGGTTCGTGAGGAATGAATTAAGTAAAATTAAACAAAGGTCTCTATAATTCTATGTAATAAAAGGTTCTGTTTTTAAATTTGTTTTACAAATTACTCATGACTAATATAAACATTGATTAATGATATTTCTCTAATGTAATGCATTTCTTTTAAGGAGTTTATAAAATAAGATACTTTCTGGGATTATTCTCAAGGTTAAAGGGTCCATATTATGGATATTCTATGGGGCAATTACAATTCCACAAAGTACTTTATTGTGGAATGCTTGGATCATCCTAACATTGCTTTATTAGCCCCATAACTGGATGCTATATGTCCAAACACGTTTATGCATTTGTTTATAATTTTAACGACTTATTGACTATTGGGAGTACAGGGTTTCGTCAATAAATTTAGCTAAGAAAAGATTTCCTGTACCATATCCCAAGATCTTCCTTTTTCTTTCCTACACATTCTTTACATTTTAATTTATCATCTGGTGTCATAATTAATAGTTGATTGTCCTAGAAACCTTTAACTTGTTGATGAAATATCATTTTCTGTGAATAGCGTTTGAAATTCTGTTTATTTGAATGACTTTTATATAATTTTGTACAACTGGTAAATAGTAAGAGATAGGCAAAAACATTGTCCAGGAAAAGTATAGATTCATTAAAAGATAAAATGTACACTAACCTTTCTCGAAGCATTAGGAGTTTTTGAGGTCTTTTAGGCGGTATGTTTCAAATTTAAGGATGTCATCAGTCGGAGAACGCTATAAATTTATTACTCTCTTTATTTTCTTTCCCAAGAGGAATTTATACTGACTCAGATAAACTTTCGAACTAAGTGCTTGTTTTTAATTTGAAATCACATCTAAATAAAGGTATACCGTAAATAACGTAACATAGAACAATCAGTTTTTAATTAATGGGCAGAGAAAGCAATAACTTCGCCTCGATTTTATACGCATTTTGCTTTTCCTATTAAAATTAGAATCAGGAGATATTTACCACTAACATACCCAGTGGTGGAAATGATAAAGGTAACGACGAGCTGGGAAATGATCTCAGAGTTGGAAAGTTGGCCTTTCGCCCTCGTAAAATGTTGAAGTACATACATAGCAGGGAGGACAAAACGAAAAGGACGAAATTATATGGAGAGGATATTGAGCGCGAAATATAACCAGCAGGAACATAAATTTGCAAAGATGAATGGTGGAAAATGAGAGCAAGAATAATGTGGTGAACAGCTTCTAGGGAACATGTCTAAAAACACACAATGGATGTAAAAGATCTGTCTGACGCAGATCCGCTGTGAGATGAGGCGAACAAAATCAATGTAGGGCTCTTAGCCTCTATTGAAGGACAACATTTATTATATTCAGAGCAGTTTCCATAGTTTCCAGACAATAATAACATAGAGAACTGGAGGGTTTCTGTCTCCACCAGGACCAGTCTGCATCTTGTAAAAGTAATCAACGGAAGTATGGCTATCATCACGGACTTAGGAATGTTTTTACTTTCTCTACACGTACTATGTATATAAAAATCTGATGTGTTCCATTCATGTGACTTTTTCTACATCTCTGCAACAAATTATTGTTAAAAAGCTTATGCTTCTATTTAATTCATGGTAATACACAAAAATTAGCACAAATAGTCTTAATATTTGCTTCCTTGAAATAGAACCGAAATAATGGAGTAACATAGGTTAAAGTGATAGTCGAAACCTGGTTCCTATATGACTGAAGTTCCATTGTTTGTATGGACAGGAGTTGACAAATTCCTGTATGAGAAAAGCAAGTTTTTCAAAGCTGAAACCTCAAACAAGAAATATCTCAAAAGCGATCAACTTCACGAAAAAAATGTACATAACATAAATTGTGTGATTTAATGCTTTTTTTTTTGTAGTAAGTTTTTGTCCATATCTTAAAGTTTAGCAGCTATGCAAAATTCAGTAAAATTCATCCAGAATAAAGTAGTCTTTAAAGGCTATTCCCAGAACATTCAAAAGATACATTTTATTTGTCACGCAAATATCTTTAATATACGGTATTTTAATCAAAATCGTTGAATAATTTTTGTGAAAAATCAACATTTTCGAAAAAAAAGTGCCATGTAAACGGTAGTTGTGGATGGGGGAATTTTTCTCAAAATCTTCGTGTGACATACCTGGGAGATACCAAACCTAAATACAAAGTTTGGTTTTTAATGGACTTTTCGTTTTTGAGCTATGCTCAAAACACAGACAGATACACACACGGACACTTTTCTAAAAATTCCTTTTTTGGATTTAGGGGGTGCCAAAACATGCATTTACGATTAAATCTTGGTATCGAATTTTTGGGTGCATTACAATATCTCCTCTATACATTATGTACATAGTACGTGTAGAGAAAGTAAAAATGAATGTGCGCAACACAAGCATAACCTTTGGAGTGTACGAACAGTTGAATTGCTTAGCGCGTTGCGTAAGTCTTTGTGAATGCTTCCATTGAATAACGTGAGTAAATAGTCTTGCATTTACAGCTAATTGTGGATGAGAGTTGAGCCATGGTTAAAGATTTGAAGTTTTCTCGGTGTTGATTATACAGATGTCTTCCCTGACGAAGATGGCAGTGTCAAGATGGTCGAAAACTTGGATTTCCTTGATTCCAATCTAACCTGGTTGCTATCCTGTGAAGTCATCTGTAACATCTGTTTGTGGAATATATTGCTGTAGAGCTAGTGTGCGAATTTTTGCACAAATATGCTTCTTCCTATTGACAGAATGAAACTGATGCATCCTCCTAGTATTACCCCATTCTCCTGCCATACGTTAGCTAAAATCTTCGATTTATTTTATTTTTAATATTAGGTATATAACTGTATAAATATATTGGAATACAATCTAGTTTATTACAAACGTACACGCTGGAAACCAGTCTATAAACGTTGATGGAGGAACTTTAAAAATTCCTACATTTTCTTTTTATTATTTGTTTTAAATACAAAAAGCTCTTAATATTTGTGTTACTTGAACAAAATATCTTATCGGATGTTGCACTTGAAAGTTGCCCCAGAAAATGTTGTGTAATAAAACTAAATGAAGGGGAAATAAAACACAATTTGAACTTCTGTATTTACCAGAAATAAAGAGATGTTGGAACTGACAAACAGTTCAGTCTGATATAATCTAGGGTGTCACTGTGTATTTCATAGCAGAGTGCGACTGTAACTCACTGAGGCTGGGTGGACTGTTCCTCTTCTTCAGGGCTACCACATAGGAAAAAGTCAGAGGGAGTTAAATACGATGGCCTTGTGGATAACAACCCTTATGAAATTATTCTGTAAGGATAAATCTGATTTGCTCCATTCACATGACTTCCTCAGCTTCTGTGTAACAAATTATTGTTAATAAGCTTATTCTTCTATTTACTTCATGCTAATAGACAAAAAATTAGCAGAAATAGTCTTATTACTTACTTCCTTGTAAGTAGACGCGAAATAAGGCAGTACCATAGGTTAAAGTGATGTCAAAAGCTGGTTACTAGGTGACTGAAGTTCCTTTGTTTGTATGGACCCGAGTTGACAAATTCCTGTATGAGAAAAGTACAAGTTTTTCAAAGCTGAAACACAAAACAAGGAATATCTCAAAAGCGATCAACTCCTCGCAAAAAAATAAGTATCATAAATTGTGTGCTTTAATGTGCTCTACATTTTTTGTGTAGTAAGTTTGTGTCCATTTCTAGCGGTTTAGAACTTAGGCAAAATTTCGTAAAATTAATTCAGAATAGAGTAGTCTTCAGAGGCTATTCCCAGAAAATTCAAGATATGCATATTATTTGCCAGGTAAATATCTTTAATATACGATATTTTAATCAAAATCGTTAGAGCTATTTTTGAGAAAATAAAAATTTTCGAAAAAAGTTCCATGGAAAGGGTAGTTGAGTGTAGGGGGATTTTCTTGAAAATCTTCGTGTCCCATCTTAGGAACATACCAAACTTAAATACCAAGTTTGATATTTAACGGTCTTTTCGTTTTTGAGACATGCTGTCCACAGACACACACACAAAAACACACACACACACACAAAAACACACATACACACACGGACCTTATTCCAAAAATGCTATGCACATAGTATGTGTAGAGAAAGTAAAAAAGAATCTGTTGTGTTCCACCTTCAGGAATTTCTCTATATCTCTATAACAGATTATTGTTAAAAGCTTATTCATTTATTTAATGCTAAAACATTAGCAGAAACGGGATTACTTTCTCTACACGTACTATGTACATAGTGTATAGAGAAGGTATTGCAGTCCAACCAAAAATTTGATACCAGGATTTCACCGGAAATACATGTTTTGAGTCCCCTTGAATCCAAAAAAGGAATTTTTACTTTCTCTAGCCCCATATGTACAATGTACATAGGGATAGAGAAGGTATTGTTAATGCACCCAAAAATTCGATACCGAGATTTCACCGGAAATATATGTTTTTGGGTCCCCTGAGTCCGAAAAATAGCATTTTTAAAAAAAGGTCCGTGTGTGTGTCTGTGTGTGTATGTGTGTGTGTGTGAGTGTGTCTGTGGACAGCATAGCCCCAAAAGATAATAAAAGACCGTTAAATACAAAACTTGGTATTTATTTTTAGTATCTTACAAGGATGCGACACGAAGATTTTCAGAAAAATCACCCACCACAAACTACCCTTTACATGGAAAAACTTTTCGAAAACTTTTATTGTCCTAAAAATGGCTAACGATTTTGATTGAAATCCCGTATATTAAAGCCATTTATATCCGAAATAAAATGTACATCTCGAATTTTTTGGGAATATTCTCTGAAGACATATATTCTGGATGAATTTAGCTGAATTTTGCTTAACTGCTAAACCGTAAGAAATAGAAAAAAACGTACTGCACAAAAAAAGTGCCTCATGACAAAACACACAGTTTTTGTCCTTACGTTTTTGTTGTGGAGGTAACAGTTTTCGAAATATTCCTTGTTATTGGTTTCAATTGTTAAGTACTTAAACTTTTCTCACACAGGCAGTGTCTGTTTTCCTTTTGTTCTATTCCTGGCCAAGCAAAGAAGTAATTTGCAATGACAATCGCATAACGATAGCTTTTAAAACATTTAACAATCACTTTAGCATAGTGCATTCCCTTATTCCCTTCTACTTATAAGGAATTAAGTAATAACATTCTGTTAACATTTACCTTGATTAGCATTGTGTACAAAGAAGAATAATATTTTGTAGGAATTTTATAGAACAGCAAGAGAAAGTCATGTGACTGTAACACATCAGAGTTTTACAAAAAGTTACGTGTGTGTGTCTGTGGACAGCATAGCTCAAAAACGAAGAGTCCGTTAAAAACCAAATTGGGTATTATGGTTTGGTATCTTTCAAGGATGCTACACGAAGATTTTCAAGAAAATCCCCCCACCCCAACTACCCTTTACCTGGAACTTTTTTCGAAAATTTGTTATTTTCTAAAAAAATGGTTCTAACGATTTCGATTAAAATATCGTATATTTCATATATTTACCTGAAAAACCAAATGTATGTCTTGAATTTTCTGGAAATAACCTCTGAAGACTACTTTATTCTGGATGAATCTTACGGAATTTTGCATATCTGATAAACCGTAAGAGATGGATAAAAACGTACTACACAGAAAATGTAGAACACATTAAAACGCACAAGTTATGTTATATATATTTTGTTCGTGGAGGTGATCGTTTTTAAGGTAATCCTTTTTGTGATTTCATCTCTGAAAAACTTATACTTTTCTCATACAGTTTAACCTATGCTTTCCCTTATTTTGCTTTTACTTACAAGGTAGCAATTAATACAACTATTTCTGCTAAATTTTTCTCGATTACCATGAAGTAAATAGAAGCATAAGCTTCTTGACAACAATTTGTTACAGAAGGGAAATAAGGGAATACTCAAATGTCAAATGTTTTAAAATGTGGTTGCTATGGGACTGAAATCTGTTTCTTTGCGTAGTCAAGCGTTAACAAGTTCCTGTATGAGAAAGGTTAAAGGTATTTTAAAATGGATGAATAACAAGGAATATCTTGAAACGGCGAAGTACTCTACGAAAAAAAAATATATATGACATAAATTGTGTATTTTATCGAGATCTACACTTTTGTGTAGTAAGTTTTTGTCTAACTCTTACGGTCTACCAGTTATGCAAAATTCCGCAAAATTCATCCTGAATAAACATGTATTCAGAGGCTATAACAGCAAATTGAAGATATGTGCATTTTATTTATTATGTAACATATTAAATATAAGTGATTTAAATCAAAATCGCTAGAGCCATTTTTTGATAAAATTAAAATTTTCGAAAAATCTTTGTATCCCTTCCTTGGGCATACCAAACTTAAATACCAAGTTTGGTATTTAAAGGTCTTTTCGTTTTTAAGCAATGTTGTCACACACACAGACAGACCTTTTTCCAAAATAACATTTTTTGGATTCAAGGGGACCTAAAACATATTTTCGGTGAAATCTCGGTATCGAATTATTAGGTACAATACAATACCTTCTCTATACACTATGTATACAGTACATGTAGAGAAAGTAAAAATGCAGAATTCCTGTATGTATGTGCGCAACGCAAATATAGCGATTTTCACATGGGGTGGTTTACAAATTCTCGAAAGAGATCTATAATCTATTTTGCCGTGGCTTGTAGGTCAAAATAGCTTCTATCTGACGTTTCGTCCCTGTCTATGAGAATATCTTCAGAGGTGACATGCTCACGTCGCTTCTCAGTCAAATATTTCTTCCACTTTTCAGAAATTTCCTCCTTATAGTTTTATGCAGTGATTTGACGGTCTTTGTCAGCCACCAAACAGTTCCATAAGTATTTGTTGATAAATTTTAAAACTCCTGACCTCTGTTGACATATTTCCTCAGATACAAGTTAAAGGTGACAAAAAGAAACAAAAGACAGAATAAAGAAATAATGAGAAAAAAAATATGTGTTCCATTCACATGACTTTCTCTACACTTCTGCTGCTAAACCTATTCCTCTACTTACTTCATGCTAATCGAGGAAAAGTAGCAGAATTAATACTTGTTTCCATTTAAGTAGAAGGGAAATAAGGAAGTACCATAGGCTAAAGCGGTGGTCAAAATCTGGTTGCCATGTGATTGAAGTTCCTTTGTTTGTACGGACAGGAGTCGACAAATTCTCGTATGAGAAAAGTATAAGAATTTTAAAGCTGAAACCAATAACAAGGAATATCTCAAAAACCATCAATCCTACGTTAAAATGTATATAGCATATATTGAATGTTTTAACGAGGTCTAAATTTTCTATTCAATAAGTTTTTGTCCCTCTCTTACGGTTGTTGTTAAACTATGTAAAATTCCGCAAAATTCATCAATAATAAAGATATCTTCAGAAGCTATTCCTAGAAAATTTAGGATATACATTTGATTTTTCATGTAATTACCTTAATATACGATATTTTAAACAAAATCGTTAAAGAAATTTTTAGAAAATCACAATTTTCGAAAATTTTATAATGTGAAGGGTAATTGAAAATGAAGGGGTTTTCTTGAAAATCTTCGTGTCACATAGGATGGAAGATACTAAACTTAGTTACTGAGTTTCGTATTTAACGGACTTATTATTTTTGAGCTATGCTGGCCACAGACTCAGACGCACACATACACACATATACGGACATTTTTCTAAAAATGCTTTTTTTTTTTTTTTTTTTTTTTGTATTCAGGGTGTCTGAAAACATATATTTCCGGTATAGAATTTTTTGTGAATTACAATACCTTCTCTATACACTATGTAATAATGCGTGTAGAGAAAGTGAAAATAGAGCTAAATTAATTGATTTGGCATGACAAACTTTAACCAGAAAATTGCTCATGTTTAGCCAGTTCTTTAGTCACTTAGTCTGTCTATATCAGTAGGATATCGTCTATCGCTGTCTATCTGCCCATCTATCTATAAGTTTCACTTGCCTACGATAGCTATTTCTGGCTAATATTTTATGGTGGTTAACGTAAAGGAAATAAAATGTTTGATTTTTTATTGCATAGTAAAGAGAATGCACTTCGTAGATTGGCAACTTAATACAAACGTCTGAGGTCAGCAGTTCCATGGCCGAATCTTAGACCACTCGCCCGGATTCGATCCAAGATGACCGCATGTGGAATTGCAGTGGACAAAGCGGCGCAAAAGCGAGCTTTCTTCGGATTCTCCGGTTTCCCACGCCATCGGTGCTCCATCTTCACTTCCAACAGTGTTCTCGCCCCCGGTGCCATATGCAGTAAAAGCGGTCGTTCTTTTACGTGTACCAGTTTACATGAATACTTTAATTCTGATTACTCAATTGAAAGTATATGTTAAAGTGAAAAGATATACATTTAAGAAGCTTAATTTTAGCTTTTAAAATGTTCATGGAACTTTTCAGTTGTTTCTGAAAGTGTCAGCTAATTAGTTCCCTTCTAGTGCATGCTAAACACGTCATTTAATGAGCCGGGGCGCTTTCAACTTTCCTCTCATTCAAATCTTTAATGTAATTTTACTCCAAAGATTTTTAAAGGCTTCCTTCAATATTACAGAGCTATTTGATAATCTCTGTAAATTTTATAACAAGTATGCTCTATTGAATTGAAAACTATGTTAATAAAGTACTATAAATATTCATAAAATGTCTGCTATTTATTATACTTATTACTTTCTCTACGCGTACTATGCGCATAGTGTATAGAGAAGGTATTGCACTCCACCAAAAAATTACATACCGATATTTCACTGGGAATATGGATTTTAGGGTCCCCTGTATCCAAAAAGTATTTTCAGATAAAGCTCCGTGTGTCAGTGCGTCTGTAAACACGATAACTGAAAAACGAATAGTCGGTAAAATACCAAACTTGGTGTTTAAGTATCTTCCAAGGATGCGACACGAAGATTTTGAGAAAAATCCCCCACCCCAAACTACCCTTTACATGGAAGTTTTTTCGAAAATCTAAAATGAATGTCTAAAAATGGCTCTAACGATTTAAATTAAAATCTGTTACATTTTAAGATATTTATGTGACAAATAAAATGTATATCTTCAGTTTTCTGGGAATCTAAAGATGTTTATTCTGGATGAATTTTGCAGAATTTTGAATAACTAGTAAACCGCAAAAATTAGACAATAGCGTGCCACACAAAGAATGTAGTGCACATTAAAACACATAATTTATGTTATATTAATTTTTAGTAGAGTTAGTCGTTTTTTATATATTCCGTGTTTTTGGTTTCAGCTTTGAAAAACTTACCTTTTGTCATACAGGAGTTTGTCAACTCCTGTCCATATAAATGAAGGTCACAAAGCAACCAGCTTTTGAGTATCACTTTAACCTATGGTACTCCCTTATTTCTCTTCTACTTACAAGGAAGCAAGTAATAAGACTGTATCTGCTAGTTTTTTGTCGATTAGCATGATATAAATAGAAGCATAAGCTTTTAAACAATAATTTGTTACAGAGATGTAGAGAAAGCCATGTGAATTGGAACACATAAGATTTTTTACCATGTATATTGTATATTCGTCGGGTTATTATTGATAAATACACAATTTTTGTAGAGCAGCAATATTTTTATACATAAATAATTTTGCACTGGATAAATCTAAGGATCAAATTGTCGCAAAATGTCCTATGTTAAGATATATAGAGATTTTGTTAGCCCTTTAATCAGTATTCAAACAAAAAAACTCGTAGCTACGGTAACTAAGGAATAGCGTCGAAAGGAATGCCCTTAAAAAGAGCGAATAGTATAATCCAAAATCGGTTATTTAACAGCTTCCTCTTTTCGTATGTATAATGTTCATAATGGGTAGAGAAGTATTTGTATTTCACACAAAAATTCGATACCAAGATTTCAGCGGAAATATGTTTTGAGGTTCCCTGAGCCCGAAAGGAGCATTTTAAAAAAAGATGCGCGTGTGTATGCGTGTGTGTGCAGCTCAAAAAGGAAAAGCCATTTAAAAACCATACTTGATAATTAAGTTCAGTTTCTTCAAAGATGCGACACGTAGATTTTCAAGAAAATACCCCAGCCCCAACCAACCTTTACATGGAATATTTTTCGAAAATTTAGATTTTCTCAAAAATGGCTCTAATGATTTTGAACTAAAATACCGTATATTAAATATTTTCACATCACAAATAAAACGTATATTTTGAATTTTCTGGGAATAGCCTCTGAATAGCTCTTTATTCTGGTTGAGCTTAATATCGTTAAATCGTAAGAGATAGACAAAAAATTACTACACAAAAATGTGGATCAGATGCATTTATCTTCTAGTGTTGAACGCTTTCAAGATATTGGTTATTTTAAACTAGTGAGCTTTTTTTAAACGGGACCATGCAGAGCGAACCGAACCTCAATTGTTTCACACAGCGACCAGTTTTTAAGAGATTTGACAACCTTTTGCCTAATGCATTCCGTGATTTCTCTTCTCTTACAAGGATGCAAGTAATAAGACCAATTCTGCTAATGTTTATCTAGATTACCATGACGTAGAACAGAATCTTTTGTAAGATAAATTTGATTGTGCAAAGCTCGAGAAGGTTATGTGAATGGAACACATCAGGGTTTTTTTCTTTCTTTTTTAAGTTTCTCTAGCCCATATGCAAACTGTACATAGTGGATAGAGAAGGTATTGTATTTCACCCAAAAATTCCATGTCGAGATTTCACCAGAAATACATGATTTGTGAAATACATGATACCTGAATCCAAAACAAGCATTTTTAGAAACATCTTTTTATATGTGTGGCTGTTTTTATTTCACGTGTTTATATGTTTTGAGGCACAGAATCGCAAAATCTGTTTTGCAAAGAACACATTACTAGGGTCGGCTCATAAGTCCAAGGCCTCACACAGATATGGCGCCACTAGGCTAGTTAGACGGTAATATCGTATAATTTAACTCTAGACTAGCTTGTATTCATTGTTAAAGGTCAATAGCTTGTTTAGTTTTCGAATGACAGCATTTTAAACAAGACAACTTTAGAGTTTGAAAAACGAGCAGTGATTAAATACTTCCGTTTGAAAAGCTTAACGCCTAAATAAATCAAGGAGGAAATGGACAGTACATTGAAAGACTCTGTCCCTTCATATTTAATGATTAAATGGTGAGTTGCAGACTTTAAAATGACACGTTCGATCACTAGTGATGAGTCTCTCAGAACATCCTGCAGAAGTGACAAAACTGCAGAGTTCATTAAAACATTCATATTTTAGTACTGGAAGACAACAGATTAAAGACGTTTGAGATAGCAGAGGCTGTAAACATATCAAAAGACTGCAGATAATATTTTAAGTAACGCGCGTGTGTGTGTGTGTGTGTGTGTGTGTGGGGGGGGGGGGTATGGGGGGTGTGAGAGAACAGCGTAATTGAATTCAGATTATTATGGAACTTTAATTTCAACAGATTTTTAAGAAGATGCGACACGAATATTTTAAATAAAATCCCTCACCATAAACTACCTGTAACATGATTTTTTTTTTTATCGAAATGTCTGGTGTTCTGAAAAATAGCTCTGACGATTTTGATTAAAATTGCACACATTTAAAAATAAAACACATGAAAAACAAAATGTAAATATTCATTTGGAGTAAATGTTTATAATGTTCAATAACTGACAAGAGTCAATAAACATATAGAAACCCCCAGAAATTATTTAAAATAATTTTTTTTCTGTGCTTACCACTTCGGGAATCTCCGTTATTAATGGTTCTATTTACTGAGTCATTTTCATTGTTTTAAAGACCTGATGTAATTGATTTTCTGTTACGTATTGTGGAAAGAGAGTGGAATTTTAAGGCCAATATACAATTCTGAAACATTTATTTATTGTGTTCTCTTTTGAAGTATGTAAAATTTGTAATATAAATATTTATGCAAATTTACATCTTAAATTACAAACAGTACATAGAAAAATCTAATGTGTTCTATTCACATGAGTTTCTCTACATCTCCACAACAAATTATTGTTAAAAAGCTTATTCTTCTATTTATTTCATGCTAATCGAGAAAATATTAGCAGAAATTGTCTTATTATTTGCTTTCATGTAATTAGAAGGAAAACAAGGTAGTGCTATAGGTTAAAGTGATAGTCAAAGGCTAGTTGCTATGTGACTGAAGTTCCTTTGTTTGTATGGACAGAAGATGACAAATTCCCGGATGAGAAAAGTATAAGTATTTTATAGCTGAAACCAATAACAAGAAATATTTAAAAAGCAACCAACTCCACAAAAAATGTATGTTACATAAATTATGTTTTAACATTACATTATTTATTAAGCTTTTGTCTATATCTTGTGGTATACCAATTATGCAAAACTCCGTAAAAATCATTCAGAATAAATATATCTTCAGAGGCTATTCCCAGAACATTAAAGATACCTATACATTTTATGTGTCATGTAAATATCTTTAATATACGACATTTTAGTCAAAATCGTTAGCCATTTTGGAGAAAACCAAAATGTTCGATAATTTTTCTATGTAAATAGTAATTGGGGTGGGGGAGTGTTCTTGAAAAACTTCGTGTTGAGTTGAAAGATATTGAACTTAAATACCAAGTTTGGTATTGAACGGACTATTCGTTTTTTAGCTATCCTGCTTACAGACACACACACACCACACACGATTTTTTTTTTTTTTTTTTTGATTCAGGAGGTATCACAACATATATTTCCGGTGAAATATTGGTATCGAATTTTTGTGTGCAATACTATGCCTTCTCTATACACTATGTACATAGTACGTGTAGAGTCAGTAAAAATGAGCTTTCATTTGTATAGTATGTGTACCCACTATAAGCGAGAGTGTAGAAAATGTAAGTGAATGTACTATCGGAGTTATAACACTGCAGTACATACTAAACAATCTAACGTATTTAATGATACAGTGTGAAATAAAAATATTTTTCCAAAAATATGTAATCTTGGCGACCAACAGATTCAGTGTGTTGCTTGTCTACTTCTCAACACACGTTACATCTGTCATGAAAGTTCGTACAGCAAAAACAGCGGCGATGTCCACTTTTGATGGCAATTTAGGTTTATCAAACCCCTGTCACTTTACCAGTGGAAAATATTGTAGGTCATGTTTGACTAACTGACGTTATGTGAAAACACCACTTTATTGTTCTGTCACTCTGTCATGCTTGTAAATCCAGGTTTACGTCTGTCAGACTGTCCTAAACACACGAGAATAGTATTTTGAATTGTCAGAAAAGTCTGAGCAAGCTACATTAGGATTTCTAAATGTGTTTCTGTGCTCACACGATGTCATACAAATCTATAAAATACTGATATTACAATCTAATTTAGTTTCTAATTAATAATCCCACAAAACACCACTTATTTAGCAAAAATACATCACAATCTAGACCCAGATTCTTTCCAACCACTACCCAGTTACTTTACTGCAATTTATTGGTTCAAAATAATAGAGGAATAATATTATTAAATTTGTTCTGCATATCCAAGCTTTTGATGTATAAACTCAACAGAAAACCTGTTCCTCATTATGTCAAAAGACATTTACGTCGAAGTGAGGGAGAGAGAGAGACAGACAGAGTGATAAAGAGAGGGGAAGTTAATGTACACAAAATGCGTGCAGCTGTAAGTGTTGCTACTTTGATAAATAAATAATCATATTCATTTTCATTAAAAAAGTGGTATTTTTACAATTTGGAGTTACTTCCGGGTTGTTTTGCCCTGGTCTGCTGGTGTAAGACGATTCAGATGTTTCGTCCACAACTGCGGTGGACATCTTCAGTGGCGCGGTTGAAGTTTCCTCGGAGGTTTCTCTTGAAGCGTAGACCAACACGAGCAGATGTCAGGCTGAGGGTAGCCCGATGGCAAGTTTTGTTCCTCAACGGCTGCCAATAATGGTGCAACGACCCTTGTGCACCGCTGGTGTGATGGTTTAGCAAAAATGTTTGTTTTTGGGGTTGTAAATTTTCATATCCAAGCAGATCTTGAAGGATTGTAAGGAGCTTAGCCGTAGCAGCTGTTGGAGGTGCTCCTTCGTTACCGGGATGCCCGCTAGTCATGCGGGGAAGCCGGTATCGCCTGAAGCAGCGGTTTGTAGGATTACAATCCCCAAGGGAACTCCTAACGAGAGCGCTCCGATGGAATGGTAACCCTTCGTTGAACTTTGTTGCACGACGCCTAATCTCGTCCTCCAGGTATGGTAGACCAGAGGCTTCGTACAGACTGGAGTCTGCTGCCATGCCCCAGATCTCGCAGGCATAGATTAGCAAGGGGACTATAAGAGCCAGATGACGAAATCATTAGCTGAAGTAGATTCAATTACAGTAGGTATAAGTCTGTGCTTAGCAACACAGATTTCTTAACATTTGCCATAAAATACTCCAGGATCAAAAGGTGGTCCTGGAAATAATAGTTGTATTGACTCCGACCGTGAAAGCCTACATTTTCTCGGTGTTTTTTTTTTATTAAGAACTATTAAATCACAGCATCTTAATCCAACGAACCCAATCCAGAACGGACCGCGCCGTGGCCGAATAGTTAGACCACTCGCCTCTCACCTAGTCAGCCCGGGTCCAATACCAAACGCGCATGTGAGATTTGTGGTGGACAAAGCGGTGCAGGGGAGGGTTTTCTCAGGGTTCTCCAGTTTCACCCGCCATCAACCCCACCGGTGCTCCATCTTCATTCCATGTATGACCAGTATCACCGTCTGCGGTGCCACATGTATTAAAAGCGGGTGTTAAACACTATAAAAAAACCAGAACCTAACAAATCTAATTTTTTAGAATGTAATCAAATGTAATACGTTATAAAGCAACCACAATCTGAACTATCTGATGTGTTCCATTCATATGACTTTCTCTAGTTGTTCCACACATAAACTATTCTTGCAAAATATTCTTGCTAATCGAGATAAACATTAACAGAGTTGGTTTTAATACTTGCTTCTTTGTGAGTAGAATGGAATAAGGAATATACTAGGCTAAAACCTAAGTAAAATATTTCAAAACTGATCGCTATGTGAAACAATGGAAGTTCGGTCACTTTGCATGGCCAGCAGTAAAACTAGAGAGACGAAACGAAACGAGGCTGCCTGTTTGAGAAGAGTTAACGTAGCTCAAAATTGAAACAAATAACAAAGAATATCTAAAAAAAAAAAAAAAATCAATTATACAAGAAAAATGTAGGCAAACATTATGTGTCTTAAAGAGATCTATAATTTTATAGTACGACTGCCTCCGGGGTCGAGTGTATTTATTTTATTTATATTACGATCTTATCAAGTAAGATTTATTTACATTCTTCGTATAAATTAACACCAGACATGAATATGAGCAAGTGGATGATATGAAATGTAAGCGAAATTGATTGGTAAGGTGATGATGGAGCAATTGGTGGAGTGAGTGGCGGGGGATAACGGAGGATTGAAGAAAACCCGTCCTGAATCCCAGCCGCCTAGTTGGGAGGCGAGCAGTGACTTATCTAAATTACAATTGGAAGAGAAGAGAAGCCTATGCGCCGCAAGTTTATCTAGCCCACAGGAACTTTGCTATTGCAACCTCACACTTAGGGGAAAATAAAGTGGATGGGGATATGTGATGCACGTGCACAAAATCTCGTATGACGTCACTGTATATCATGAAAGGAGGGGTTCTATGTTTTGATTCCATGCAGATAAAACAGTTAGGTAAATATATATTGCATGGGTATTAAATGTCTTTGTAAATTAGGTTTAGATTGCGCTCCAGATCAGAAATGCCCAGTAATCTGATCCTTTTCAGAATGGAATATATGATAGTGGGGTGGAGAGGGCGTGCTATGCTGTTATACTCGTATTACCAGCACTATCCTGTTTCGTTTACGTGATGGGCTAGACACAACTGTTCTATACTTCTAAGACAAACCCATACCCTGCAGTCCCTTTTCTATCCTCTTGGGAGGTTTATTTTCTCGTCATACCTGGTTTTTAATGATGGAGCATTAACGTCATTTCCATTTTTGTACACATTACTTTCTCCATACGCACTAAGTACATAGTGTATAGAGAAAGTATTGCACTCCAACCAAATATTCGATACCGAGATTTCACCGGAAATATATGTTTTAGGGTCCCCAATATCCAAAAAAAGCATTTTTACAAAAAGGTCCGTGTGTGTGTGTGTGTGTGTCCGTGTGTTTGTGAACACGATAACTCAAAAACGAAAAGTAGGTAAAATACCAAACTTGGTATTTAAGTTTAGTATCTTCCAGGGATGCGACACGAAGATTTTGAGAAAAGTCCCCCCACCCCCAACTACCGTTTACATGGAACTTTTTTCAAAAAGTTTGATTTTCTCAAAAATGGCTCTAACGATGTTGATTAAAATCTCGTATATTAAAGATACTTAACTGACAAATAAAATGTATATCTTGAATTTTCTGGAAATAGCCTCTGAAGAATAGTTCATTCTGGATGAATTTTACTAAATTTTGAATAACTGCTAAACCGTAAGAGATGTACAAAAACTTACTGCACAAAAAATGTGGAGCACTTTAAAACACAAAATTTATGTTATATACTTTTTTTCGTGGAGTTCGTCGTTTTTGAGACATTCCTTATTTTTGGTTTCTGCTATGAAAAACTTATACATTTCTCATACAGGAATTTGTCAATTGCTGTCCATACAAACAAAGGAACTTCAGTGACATAGCAACCAGCTTTTGATTATCACTTTAACTTATGGTACTCCCTTATTTCACCTCTACTTACAAGTAAGCAAGTAATATGGCTATTTCTGCTAATGTTTTACTGATTAGCATGAAGTAAATAGAAGTATAAGCTTTTTAAGAATAATTTGGTGCAGGGATATAGAGAAAGTCATGTGAATGGTACACATCAGATGTTTACTTTCTCTACATAGTGTATAGAGAAGGCATTGCATCCCACCCAAAAATTCGATACCGAGATTTCACCTAGAAATAAAACGTTTTAGGGTCCCCTGTACCCAAAAAAGGATTTTTAGAAAACGGACCGGGTGTGTAAAACGAAAAATCGGCAAAATACCTACCTAAGTTTTGTTTATGTAAGTTTAGAATCTTCCAAGATGGCGACACGAAAATGTTGAGGAAAATTCCCCTCCGTATATCAAAGTTACACGGCAAATAAAACCTATATCTGGAATATTCTGGGAATAGCCTCGGAAAACCTCTTTATTCTAGATGAATTTTGCTGGATTGTGCATAACTAAACCGTAAGAGATAGAGAAAAACTTACTACACAGAAAAGACAGATCTCGTTGAAACACAATTTACGTCATATACTTTTTTTTCGTGGAGCTGACTACTTTTGAGACATTCTTTATTATTGGTTTCCATTTAAATTACTTAAACTTTTCATGTACGGGAATTTGTCAACTGCTGGCTATGCAAAGAAATGGATTTCATCCACATAGCAACCAGCTTATAAAAGATTTGACAGTCGTTTTAGCCTAGTGTATTCCATTATTTTTCTTCTACTTAAAAGAAAGCATTTCTGCTAATGTTCATCTCGATTAGCATGATGTAGATAGAAAAATAAAAAAAAATTAACAATAATTTGTTACATAAATCTAGAAAAAACATCTGAATGGAACAAATCAGATTTTTTTAAGATCGGATATACTCAGAAGACGTCATTTATGATATAAGGTTAAAGCTGCAGTTTTATTTTCCCATAGGATTGTTTCACATGTGTTTAACCTCGTACCGCAAACATTCATACTAGAAACATCTGACGTGTACATCTCTGCAACAAATTATTCTTAAAAAGCTTATACTTCTATTTAATTCATGCTAATCAGAAAAAAAAGCAGAAATAGTCTTATTACTTGCTTCCTTGTGAGTAGAAGCGAAATGAGGAAGTACCATAGGTTAGAGTGACAGTCAAAAGCTGGTTGCTATGTCACTGATATTCCTTTGCTTGTATGGACAGCAATTGACAAATTCCTGTATGAGAAAAGTGTGAGTTTTTCAAAGCAGAAGTCAAAAACAAGGAGTGCCTCTAAAATGATGTACTCCACGAAAAAAAACCATATAACATAAATTGTGGATTTTAACGTGCTCTACATTTTTTGTGCAGTAAGTTTTTGTGCATCTCTTACGGTTTAGCAGTTATTAAAAATTGCGTAAAATTCATCCAGAATAAAGTACTTTCCAGAGGCTATTCCCAGAAAATTCAAGATATACATTTTATTCGTCAGGTGAATAGCTTTAATATACGATATTTTAATCAAAAGCGTTAGCGCCATTTTTGAGAAAATCAAAGTTTTCGAAAAAAGTTCCATGTAAAGGGTAGTTGGGGGTGTGGGAATTTTTCTCAAAGTCTCCTTGTCGAATCCCTGGAAGATACTAACCTTGAATACCAAGTTTGGTACTTTACCGACTTTTCGTTTTTGAGTTATCGTGTTCACGGACACACGGACACACACACGGACCTTTTTCTGAAAATACTTTTTTTGGACACAGGGGACCCTAAAACATATATTTTTGGTGGAGTGCAATACCTTCTCTATACACTATGTACATAGTCGTGTAGAGAAAGTAAAAATAAATGCATTTTAACTCGGTTAATCCCACCAACGCATTTAGACAACACTAAATATCAAATTATAAAGCATCCAACTGACATTTTGTGTGCAAACAGCAGTGTAGATACCAACATGCATAATACTGAGAGCTAATATGTTGTACTTTGGCCTTCGTTTTTGTCAAACTTTCATAGCACCATTGCTGACAATAGAATAACTCTGACAATTATAAAATTCCAGAATAAACATTGCGTATTTTGTGTACAGGTAGAAGAATAATGCCAAAATATTGTTGAATTCTGAAAGTTTAGCATGCATTTAGGAAACAAAAGATAATGTATTATCTGCATATTGACAGTTATTAATTAACATAGAAAAGAAATAAACTCAATATACCTAAGTACTATTTGTTAATTGACCACCAGAAAACATTTAATAAAGTGAGGAGAACATTACTATGGGCAATGTTGAATAGAGAAGGAATACCAGAACGTCTGTTCAGAGTTAATAAAGAAAAATAAAGTTAAAATAATATACACAGTGGAGGGAAAAGAGTCTGTAAATATTAATCAAGAGGTAACATAAGGATCTCTTTGTCACCTATTTATCTTTATTGACGAAGTCACTAATTGTCATATCATTTGCGGGTGAACAGGTTCTTCAGAAGAAGGAATATATAAACCTTACGAGAAAGCTAAGCACCATAACATGCCACTATCCACAGAAAAAAATTGTGGCACTCAAAGAATATGAATGAATAAGAGGAAAACTAAACCTTAAAATAAGATAATCGAACAAGTTAAGGCATCACATTACCTTGCATATAAAGTAACATACACACATAATAATAATAATAATAATAATAATAATAATCTTGAAGTAGATTAAATAGACAAACTTGTGTGATACGAATGTATTTAAAAATAAAGCTAGGAAAGAAGCTATAATTAAGCTACATAAAACAATAGTTCTATCACCTTGCAATACATAATTAATCCTGGACATTAAACAAAGAGCAAATGAGAAGACTAGAGCCAACAGAAACGAAATTTCTTACAACTATAGCCAGATACATACTGCTGTATCACATTAGAAATGAAGAAATTATAAAAAAAAAAATCTGATGTGTTGCATTCACATGACTTTCCCTACATCTCTGCAACAAACTATTGTTAAAAAGCTTATGCTTCTATTTACTTCATGCTAATTGAGAAAAAATAGCAGAAATAGTCTTATTACTTTCTTCTTTGTAAGTAGAAGGGAAATAAGGGAGTACTATAGGCTAAACTGATAACCATAAGCTGGTTGCTATGTGACTGAAGTTCCTTTGTTTGTATGGACAGCAATTTGTATGAGCTAAGTATCATCTTTTCAAAGCTGAAAACAAAAACAAGGAATATGTCAAAAACTATCCACTCCACGAAAAAAATATACACATGACATAAATTGTATGTTTTAATGTGCTCTACATTTTTTGTGTGTTAAGTTTTTGTCCATGTCTTAAGGTTTAGCAGAGTTTCTTGAAAATCTTCGTGTCGCATCCTTGTAAGATACCAAACTTAAATACCAAGTTTGGTATTTAACGGTCTTTTCGTTTTTGAGCTATGCTGTCCATAGGCACGCAGACACACACACGCACACAAATATGGACCTTTTTGTAAAAAATTTTGGGGGGGATTCAGGGGGACATAAAACATGTATTTCCGGTGAAATCTCAGTATCGAATTTTTAGGTGCATTACAATACCTTCTCTATGCACTACATACTACGTGTAAAGAAAGTAATTAATTAAACAGTATAGATAAATCATATATTAGGAAGTTCTGAAGGTATAATAACCAGAATGATGATAACTATTAGTCAAAGGGGAAAATAAACGTGGTAGATCTCTAAGATGGTGCAATGAGAAGTTTTTCAAATCGCAATAGACTAAAAAGTGTAATGCTTATAGTAACTGATGTATATACTAGGGTCAGCTGATAGGTCCCGGGCCTCTCAATGAAATCAGCATTTAATTTTTTTTTTTTTTTTTTTTTTTTTTTTGCTTCATTTCTCAACATAATCTCCAGAAAGGATAACACATTTGTCATATCGGTGTTCTTATTTAATTAAACCATCTCTGTTGTGCGATTTATCAAGGTCCTCAAAAGAGCTGTATACCGCATCAATCACCTCCTCGTTGCTGTGAAATCTTCGACCTCCAAGAAAGTTTTTGAGGTTTGGGAACAGGTGCTAGATCTGGCGAATAGGGTGGATGTTCAACTTTAATTCGCACATGTTTCCCATTGCAATGGCTAAACAACGGGCCGGAATGTTTTTCTTTACACCTCATCACTCAAACGTTGCAATAAGATTGCGTATATCTTGAGTCTAAGAAAAGGAATTTTTAGAAAACAGTCCGAGTGCGCGGATCTTTTTACGTGCATGCACGCGCGCGGTTGTGTGTTAATGAACACGACAACTCAAAAAGAATAGTCGGTACCAAATTCAATATTAAAGTTCAGAACATTTTAAGGATGCAACATGAACATTCTAAAGAAAAATTCACAAAACTCAAACTACCCTTTACATGGTAAAATTTTTGAAACTGTTGATTTTTTCAAGAAACGGCTGTAACGATTTCGATTAAGATGCCTTAAATTACAGATAAAGGCGAATGCGTGGTGAGTGGTTAGACAGCTCGCCTCCCATCTAGGTGGCCCGGGTTCGATCCCAAGCGGCCGCACGCGGGATTGTGGTGCACGAAACAGCGTCTGTCCGGATTTTCTCCGGGTCCTCCGGTTTCCCCCGCCACTCATTCCACCCATTAATCCATCATCACCTTTCCAATCATCAATTTCACTTACATTTCATATCATCAACTTCCTCATGTACATGCCTGGCTACCCCTCTTAACAGGTTCTCCATTCTGCGGTTTCGTGTAGTTGGCTCCCCGACAGGCTTCTGAACCCTAAGCATTGGCTTGTAAATCCTAGGGGCGTATCTGTTCTATAAATGCTTTGAGGGTAAACCGATTCCGAAAAGAAATATTACAGATAAATTACGAGACAATTACAATATATATGTTGAATTTTCTGGAAATAGTCTTTGAAATAAGAGATAAATAAAAACTAACCACATAAATATGTAGAACTAGTTAAATCATACAATTAAGCCATACATATTCAGTTTTTGAGAGTTAGCCATTTGCTTGTTATTCTTTATTATTGGTTTTAATTTTAAACTACTTAAACGTTTCTCAAAAGAGAAGTGATCCTTCTTTCCATCGCTCTTATATTTTACTCTTCGTCTACAAAGAGAACCGAATTTCAATTGTTTCACATAGCGATAGTTTCTAAAAGATTTTACTATCGTTTTAGCCCAGTATATTCCAACATTTCTCTTCTACTTACAAGAAAGCAAGTAATAAGCCCATTTTTATCTTGATTAGAATGATGTATGTGAAAGAATAATCTTTTTAGAAATAGTTTGTTTGTAGAACGGGTGAATGGCACACATCAGGTTTTTACTTTCTCCACACGTACTATGTACGTGAGGAAGAATTGTATTCCACCCAAAAATTCGATATCGAAATTTCACTGGAAATACGTGCTTTAGGACCCCCTGAATCCAAGAGATACCAAACCTGATATTTAAGTTTGGTATCGTTCAAGGATGCTACATGAAGATTTTCAAGAAAATCCCCACACACCAAACTACCTTTTATATGGAAAACATTTACAATTTTTATGTTCTTAAAAATGGCTATAACGATTTTGATTAAAATCTCTTATATTTAATATATTTACACGCAAGATAAAATGTATTTGGGAATACTCTCTAAAATCTTCTATTTTCTGGTTCATTTTTATTGAATTTTGCTGAACTGGTAAGACAATAACTGTAGATCACGATAAAACACACAATTTATGTCATACACTTTTTTCGTGGAGTTGGTCGTTTTCGAGATATTCCTTGTTATTGATAAGTTTTCTCATCCGGGAACTTGTCAACGCTTGGACACGCTTAGAAACGGATTTCAATCCCATAGCAACCACATTTTAAAACATTTGATGGTCGGTTTAGCCTAGTGTATTTCCTTATTTCCCTCCTACTTATAACGGAACTAAGTAATAAGAACGTTTCTGCTCATGTTTAGCATTAAATAGATAGAAGAATAAGGTTATTAACAATGTATAGATGTAGATAAAATCGCGTGAATGGAGCACATCAGATGTTTTCTCTCCGGATGATGGCTGATAAAATAATATATGTCTACATACCCCAAAATGATTCCTATATACGAGCTTATGTACACTAAAATGCAAAACATAGTATACATGATATGGCTTTCTAATGACCGCTTTATTTACGACAAATGACCTGAAAAGAGCACTATGCTAACACGTGAAAATAAAATAGACGTATATAAAGCTCTGTTTTTTCTTTAGCGACTGATTTATATATTCGATACGTGCCATTGGCCATTTATTGACCTCCTTTCAAAGTCGATGAAGCCGCTATAGAGTATCGGTCGTTAATGATATAAATGGAGGTAATCAAAACAGTTTCAATTGACAGTTTAATTGAAAGGCTTATTAGTGAAGTGGGATGCACAGGTTCCAATTTTTAGAAATTTCTCGGTGCTGAAATTGTGACGCCGTTCCAGCTAAGCCCAAAATAGTACGGTTATTTTTGGGCTTATAAATAAATAATACGAGTACTTTATCAACTTTCACGTATATTGCTTTAAAGAAAACGGATATAAGCATGTTTATGCATGAAGGATTTTGCTTGGTTTGTGTTGAATGAACCTTTTAAAGTATTAAATGCATGCGATTGTCACAAATACTGTGTTTTGATTTTAAAGGTACAGTAAACATATTAATTGCTTGAAAAAAAATACAGTGCCTTTTTACTTCTATACCATGTACGTACAACGTATATACAGCAAATACTCCTAAGTTAAAAAAATGGCGTGTTATTTATGGACGCTCTTTAACTGCAGTGGTTCTCAGCGTCCCATTGGGCGTGAAAGATCGCTTAATTTTGTTCAGAGGCCTCTCTACCAGGCTGGAGGTTATTTTACGTGCCGTAAATCTACGACACAATACCAACGGCTTTACTTCCCTTCCAAAGGAAGCCATGCTAAGGATTTTTACGCCCGAAAAAAAACCATAGTCCTCCGCCGGGTTTGAACACCTGACCTTGGGTGTATGAAGTTAGCATGGTAACCATTACATCACGAAGGGCGACCTCCTAGAGAATATTTCACAGCAGATAGAGAAGCTATTACTTTTCACCGAAAACTTCGATGCCAAGATTTCTCCGGAAATAAATGTTTAAAGGACAGCAGTTTTTAGAAAACAAAAGTTCGTTCCGTACCTGTGTGTGTGTGTGCATGTTTGGTAGTGTTTAACGCCCACTTTTACTGCTCTGGCTCCGCAGGCGACGAGACTAATGATACATGAAGATGGAGCCCCGGTGGATTGAGATGGCGGGAGAAACCGGAGAACCCGGAGAAAATCCACCCTGTTCCGCTTTGTCCACTACAAATCTCACATGCGGTCGCTTGGGATCGAACCCGGGCCATCGAGGGGAGAGGCGAGTAGTCTGACCACTCGGCCACAGCGCGGCCTTGTGTGTGTTTGTGTGTGTGTGTTTGAGCAGCACAACTCAAAAACAAAGAGTTTGGTATCTTCCTAGGATGGAACACGAAGTTTTTTCACCAAAATTCCTTCAACCGAACTAACCTTTTTATAGAACATATCTTGAAATTATATTGTATATTTTTTATTAAAATGGTATAGTATATTTGAGACATTTACGCGGCAAATAACATTTATATCTTGAATTTTCTTGGAAAATCCTCTTTATTCAATCGGGTAATATATATAGAAATGTTTATCGTTTTTAAGGATATGTAATTCTTTGATAAATTAATTTAATTCAGGGGGTTTAAATTATTTTCTAACAATCTCATTCAAACACAATTTATGTCACAAAATATCTGGGTTAACGTTTCCGAAATATTTCTTGTCATTTGCTCAATTTTTTCCCACTGAAAAACTGTCATTCATTTTTACTTCTGTTCATGAGAAGATAATATAATTTCAATATACTCATACAGCAACCAGCTTTTATTATTGCTTTAGCCTAATGCATTTCCATGTTCTCTTTGTACCAAACTGAAATAACAATAAAAGAATTTCTTTCTACTAATGTTTATGTCGTTTAGCACGAAATAGCTGGGATACACGCTTTTATAAGAACTGGCCGAAAATAGATAGAGAAGTTAGATAGGTGTATCAAATAAGATTTTCTATTTTTTTAAATAGTGACTTTGAGTTTTGTTCCTATGACTTCCACAGTACATTAAATATATTATGAGTAGATATACCATAAACTCTGGTAATTTTTGTACCTCTTTGTTTCTAAGTGTGAGTCAACGGCGGTTGAATTCGCGGCCACTTCGAAAATTTTATTTTCCGGAATCCAGAAACGTCTGAAATCTGTGTAGACGGCTTTAAGTACATTTATAGGGATTGAAAAAACCTGTCATGGTCAATAGTAAGAGTATTTTAACCAAATATGTGTATAAAATTGTAAGAATTAAGATTGTAATTAATGGTAATAAATTGTTTCCCGTCACAAAATTTATATTAATCGTTTTTCCGTGTGTAGGACAGGAGCTGTAAAGATACTCAGACTGAAAGTTTAAACGCCATAGGGTGAGTTTTGATCCATTCATTTGAGCGATATGGTAATGTAGGAAGTATATAGAGTTTAAAGAGCTATGTACACTTGTTTTAAATATAATAATACAGTCATTACTGTTTGTCTTTAGGAAATTATTATTTAGTTTCTTAAACCTCTTATAATTTCAGCTTATAAAGCTATTCAATAAAAGTATTTTCGTACTAACAAAAAAAAGAAATATCGGAGTATTTTTACATTAATTCTATAAGTTATACAGAAATATCAAGTTCGTGTTGAATGTTGACACGAGGAATATTTTAAGGAATGAAGATGCAGTGTAAAAGTTTATAAAAATGGGATTTCAAATTATAAAGTGCATTACAGAACCATTCTAATCAGAATTAAATGTTGGCAGTTGGCCACAAGTTACAACATGTATTATATTAAAAGCAAAGACCCGCTTACTTCGGCTGGCGTCTATTAGATCCTCTGCTTTTGTGGTGTGGTATACATGGTACCACGCTAGGAAGCGTCAACACCCGGCTTATGGAACACAAGAGATACTGCCGTCTAGGTCAACCCAAGAAGTCTGCGGTCGCTGAACATGCACTTCGGGCAGAAGGGGAACACACAATTCAATATCATGAAACAGCCGTTCCCTAATCTATGCCTTATTACCATGGTAGATTAGAACGTGAAGCAATAGAAATTTATAAACAACCCAATAACTTTACTAGAAAATAAGATACACAAAAACTGGCATCCAGGAGCCAGGAGGAGGAACTAGTCGCCCGAGTGTACTCGGGCGGGGGCAAATCACCACGGTACCTATCCGCTTTTCTCGCGGATTTACCCGTGTGATATAACAGATGTAGTCTTGTGCAAGCGTTTATGTCTGTGTCGAAGTAATGTGGGCAGGGTGTTTCCCTCTGTGCAGCCGGCGCGGGCTGGCTTACCTACCTGAGTGGTCACCCACCCAGAGAGGGACCAGGCCCGATGCTGCTTAACCTGGCCAGCCGCTTGCGGGCTGTCAAGGAAAGCAGTGCCGGCTAGCGGGGAGAGCTGAAGGGATGTAGGTACGGGGTGGGGGAAGCCAGTGTTGCAGATCTGGTCGGAGTACAACTGGACGGTCACCCGTCCGAGTCGGGACCGGGCCCGATGCTGCTTAACTTGGCGGGTAGAACTGTAAAGAAGGGAGAGGCGGCCGAAAAACTACCATCCCAAGGCGTCCTTGGGAAGGCGGTAGCTTACGCGTCTCCTAGGCAGCGTGTGGTCGTAAAGACCGAGAGTGTTCACCTGGTGATTTGGGTGGGGAGCAAGTTTAGTGTATATTGTGCGAGCTCTTTCTCGCACAACGTCCACTATGTAAGGGATTCCGGAGTGGGAATGGAGAATGTGGGAATCTACGGTCTGTGCCATATATCATCCTCAATACCCTGCTCTGCACGGTCTGTAGCCTGCGGATGGTGGAACGAGCCACCGAACCCCAGATCTCGCAGCCGTACAGCATCAGGGGCGGGATGACTGCGCGGTACAGCCGTAGTTTTAGGTGTGTAGGCATGGTGGAGCGGAAGATGGGAAACAACTGCCGTAGGGCAGCGTGTCCCATACCGACCTTCTCCCTGACATGTGGAGTGAAAGTAAGGCCGCGGTTGAGGAGGACTCCAAGGTATTTGGCGGTGCGGACCCAGGGGATCCGCCGCCGCCGCAACCTCAGCGACCTCTCCGGTCGCCAGCCACGGACTTTAGCCAGCAGTAGAGCTGAGCTCTTCTGCGGGCTGATGGCCATCCGCCACTGTTCACTCCATCTGCCTATGGCCTGGAGCTGTCTCTGTAGCGGGGGGGGGGGGGGAAGCAATATCGGGCGTTCTTGTTACGCGCCATTATGAGGACATCGTCGGCATACTGGCACGTAACTGTACTGGGTTCCGTGGGGAAGTCGGACATGTAGGCGGCAAAGAGTAACGGCGACAGCACGCTGCCTTCTGGCACTCCCGCCGCTATGGGTCTGACAGTGGAATGCCTCCCCTCTTCCCTCACCCTGAAAATGCGGTCCCGAAGGAAGCTACTAAGCAGGTGAAGGTAGGGGGGAGAGATTTCTGCGTTCTTGAGCTTGTACAAGAGTCCCTGATGCCACATGGTGGCGAAGGCCTTTTCCACGTCCAAGAGTACCGCGACTGTTTTGAAGTTGTCCTGGAAGCCCAGGGCAGCCTTCTCAGCCAGTCGCAGCAACTGCAGGGTTGTGGAATGTCCAGTACGGAAACCAATCTGGTGATCCGGGAGTAGGAGTCTCTCCTCGAAGAGAGGGGTGAGGCGAGGTAGGAGTAACCGCTCGAATACTTTCGAGACGATCGGAAGTAAGCTAACAGATCTATAGCTTGACGGGAAGACCGGGTCCTTGCTGGGTTTCAAAATGCATACTACCCTCGCCTCCTTCCAACACGTTGGAAAGTGACGAAGATACAGGCATGCATTGTAAATCCGCGTCAGGTGGATTACGGCCTTTCTGGGTAGGTGCTGGAGCATAGGCGCCGTAACGCCGTCGTGTCCAGGGGCTGTGTTGGGCTTTAGGTTGTTGAGTTGAGAAGCCACCTCTTTCGGGGTGACTAAAGGAATGCGAATCTCCTCATGGGGCGGCGGGGGCTCCTCGTAAAGGTAGTCTACCGTCGCTTCCACGAGCTCAGTAAAGTCCTCGTCCTGGGGGTCTTCGTGGGGTTCGAATTGAGACTACAGATAATCTGCGAAATCCGTGGCTTTATCCTGGGGCTCAAAAGAGAGTCTCTCACGGGTGCCATGGATGGGATGCTGAAACTGACTTTTGTCTTTCTTGAGGGATCGGATGATCCTCCAGGATTGTTTCTCTTCCAGGTTTACATTTGCCATTGAGTGTTCCCAGGCCGCTTTGCGGTGCGCGCGAAGCAGGCGCCTTGCCAGGGATTTGAACCGCTGGTACACTGCTTGGATCCTGGGTTGGCGGAAGCACTGCCATAGCTTCCGTACGGTTGCCTTGGCTTTTAGTAGCTGACGGAGTTCATTAGGTATGGTTCTCGGGTTAGGTTTGTTAGATGGGATGCGGTAGGTATGCGCGCGTACCACATTCAGGAGTTGTCGGGAGAAGGCCGTGGCTGCCGCTTCCAGCGCTTCGATGGAATCGATGGTCACGGGTCCACGGTTTGGTTTAGGTCTAGGAAGGCTGCGTCCCAGTCGATCTCATTTATCCAGTCTGGTGTTACCAGAGCTGATACGGTCTCGGTTGTATCCACCACGACAGGGTCATGGTCGGAGTCCAACTCGTTGACCACCGAGAGGTCTAGATGAAATGGTATGTTCTTGGTGATTATGATGTCAAGAACATCCGATCTGCCGCGAGCCGGATGACACGTAGGTCCTCTCGGTCCGTGTGGACGAGGGCGGGGTTGTCGCTGATGAGGCGGTAGAGCCCGCGGCCTCGGGGGTTGTTGGTGCGGCTGTGCCAGAGGGCATGTTTCGCGTTGAGATCTCCTGCGATGCATACCACTGGGTGAAGGTTGAGTAGGGTGGTGTAGTCCGCTTCATGGAAGCGGTGGTTTGGTGGGTCATATGCTCCGCTACTTGAGAACATCAAACAGACACAAACCCAACGAAATCATCCGAACCAATCAAGAATCAAAAGCACCGGAGTGGCTAACCCCCTCCCTCCACCATCGCCGCACATGCAGCTCTAGCCGGACCAATCGCATGAGAGCAGCCTGAGTATAAATACTGCTGCTATTTTAGCCAACGAATCAGTTGCAACCAAACCTTCACCGGGAAGACTTAGACCACGCCACTGAAGATGTTCACCGCAGTCGTGAACGAAACGTCTGAACCTGAAAACTACAGCAGACCACGCCTTTTCAGTCCGGAAAATTTTTCTAGTTATATGTTTTACTTTCTCTTTACGTACTATGTACATAGTGTATAGAGAATGTACTGTACTCCGCCAAAAAATTCGATTCCGAGATTGCAACGGAAATATATGTTTTAGGGTCCTCTGTATCCAAAAAAGGTATTTTCAGGAAAAGGTACGTGTGTGTATGTGTGTGTGTGTGTCCGTGTGTCAGTGTGTCTGTGAACACGATAACTCAAAAACGAAAAGTCGGTAAAATAGCAAACTTGGTATTTAAGTTTAGTATCTTCCAGGGATGCGACACGAAGATTTTGAGAAAAATCACCCCACCCCAAACTACCCTTTACATGGCACCTTTTTTTCGAAAATTTTTATTTTCTAAAAAATGGCTCTAACGATTTTGATTAAAATATCATATATTAAGGATATTTACCTGACAAATAAAATGTATATTTTGAACTTTCTGGGAATCGCCTCTGAAGACTACTTTATTCTGGGGATGAATTTTGCATAACTACTAAACCATAAAAGATGGACAAAAACTTAACACACAAAAAGCTATAGAGCACGTTAAAACATACAATTTATGTTATATATATTTGTTTCGTGGCGTTGATCGTTTTTGAGATATTCCTTTTTCTTGGTTTCAGCTTTGAAAAACATACTTTTCTTATACAGGAATTTGTCAACTCCTGTCCATACATACAAACAAAGGAACACCAGTCACATAGCAACCAGCTTTTGGCTTTCACTTTAACTTAAGGTACTCCCTTATTTCGCTTCTACTAACAATAAAAGAAGAAATAAGACTATTTCTGCTAATTTTTCTCGATTAGCATCAAATAAATAAAAGATAAGCTTATTAACAATAATTTGTTACAGAGATATAGAGAAAGTCGTGTGAATGCAACACATCAGATTTTTTTTGTGTAGCTGCGCTCGAGATTCTCAGCCCAGAGGACCATGTTTCGATTCCTGGCTGGAGCGGAAAATTGTTCTGTAACCAGAACTGTGCTCCCTAGTAGTATGTACATGGCGGTTAATATGAATGTGTTTATAACAAAAGTAAATGAAACGAATCTGAACAAAACCTAACAGTGGCCAAGAAAATCCCATTATCTGTGTCTCAAATCAAGGTATATCACCACAGAAATTAACACTAACTATACAAATCTAATTGTTAAACACAAGTCAAATAGTGTACAACGAAACGCAAAAAAAAAAAAAAACACAAAAAAAAAAATTTATATTGCCCAAAAACGTCCACCCAATTGCACAAGACTATCCTCTTAAATATGTGTAAGAGTTGTTTTAATTTTAATGGTGAGAAAGTCATAAAATTAGTGGACTTTTACGCAAAATCTGTACATATAGTTACATAAAGAAAAGACACTCCTCCCCTTTTCGGTGCCTTTTGGAAACATTTTCGTTTTCAAAATCGTGCTACACGGTGGAAAATGGAAGTTTTTAAACACTGCTGGAACAATGGGTAGCTGTAAGGCAAGTTGTTGACTGCTAATTGAGGTCAGCTTAAGCAAAATGGTATTAAATAAATGAAATAATATGTTATAAATAATTTAAAAAGTAACTAATTGAAATAAGTTAATATATAAAATAAATATTACCATTTGATACAATATATATAATCTGTTAAATACTTATAATTAAGCTTATTTATTATTAAAAATATTTTATAAAATTTGAGGGAAAAGGAAAAAAAACAAAAAAATGAAACAAAAAGATATTGAAATAAAAATGTACAGTTTTTAAATTTGTTTTAGATTAATTTGTTTAATATCTGCAAAAAAAATTGTGTGGATATATAAATGAAATTTGGAATTAAGGGAGGAAGGATTTGGAATGCATGCACTGGTTTTGGAAATTAGGTACTGCAGATTTTTGTTTATTTATTTATTGTCAGCTTTTATTTTAAGTTTCTCGAAAATTATTTAATATAATGAAATGAAAAGTTTATACTGAATACAGAAATCATTTCCAAAAATGTGCCCACATAAAATTACAGATTTATGCTAAAATTAATGTTATGCACATAAATATATACCTATATATATATAAATTCTTTTTTTTTTAATTATCGCTAAGAGCAATGTATTCAGATGCTCTTTTCTCCAAAAGTATATAATGTAGGAAGTGAATGAATGTAAATACATCTATGTATCAGCGTCTAAGCATGGTGTGAATATTTTCATTTATTTCGCTGTTTTCTAAAGTGATGTTAATGAGAAAAATCACATAACTTTCTCTATATCCCTGCAACAAATTATTCTTAAAAAGCTTATTCTGCTATTTACTTCATGCTAATCTAGAAAAATTAGCAGAGATAGTCTTATTACCTTCTTCCTTGTAAGTAGAAAGGAAATAAGGGTGTAGCATAGATTAAAGCGATAGTCGAAAGCTGGTTACTATGTGACTGAAGTTCCTTTGTTTGTATGGACCTGAGTTAACCAATTCCTGTATGAGAAAAGTTAAGATTTTTTACCCTGAAAACAAAAACAAGGAATATCTCAAACACGATCAACTCCAAGAAAAAATGTATAGAACATAAATTGTATGTTTTAATGTGCTCTACATTTTTTGTGTGGTAAGCTTTTGTCTATCTCTTACGGTTTAGCAGTTATACAAAATTCCGGAAAATTCACTCAGAATAAAGTGGTCTTCAGAGGCTATTCCCAGAAAATTCAAAATATACACTTTATTTGTCGGGTAAATATCTTTAATATACGATATTTTAATCAAAATTGTTAGAGCCATTTTTTAGAAAATAAAATTTTTCAAAAACAGTTCCATCTAAAGGGTAGTTTGGGGTGGGGGGTTTTTCTCAAAATCTTCGCGTCGCATCCCTGGAAGATTCTAAACTTAAATACCAAGTTTGGTATTTTACCGACTATTCGTTTTTGAGTTATCGTGTTCACAGACACACACACACACACACACACACACACACACACACACGCACACACACGCGAGGCTATTTCTGAAAATACTTTTTTTAGATAAAGGGGACCCTAAAGCATATATTTCCGGTGAAATCTCGTTATCGATTTTTTTGGTGAGTGCAATACCTTCTCTATACACTATGTACACAGTTCGTATAGAGAAAGTAAAAAATGTGTTTAGGATGGCTTTATTGCTTATCTCAGACGTTCGGTTGTTTATGTTACAGTCACACGGTTCAGCTTCCTCTGTCTTTTCACTGTGCGACTATAGGTGGTGATGTACGCAAACACACCGACACATCGCCCCGAGCCATTCTAAACACATTACACCTTGAAATTGGCGCTTCATTTATGACAATGTAAGCGGACAAAATGACATACACTCAAGTGTTAGAAGCATTATCTGCAGTTGCTCATCTCTCAGTCCGTATATTATTTTTCAGTGCAGCTTTTGTAAGTTGTAATATATGTCATACTTAACAGTTTCCACACAAATTTGTTTCTTTTATCTCTAGGTGATTTCCCCCTCCCCAATTTTCACTTTCTCTACGTACTATGTACATATTGCACTCCAACCAAAAATTTGATACCGAAATTTCACCGGAAATACATGTTTTAAGGTCCTCTGTATCAAACAAAAGACATTTTCAGAAAAAGGTCCGTGTGTCTTTGAACACAGTAACTCAAAAACGAAAAGTCGGTAAAATATCAAACTTGGTATTTAGGTTTAGTATCTTCCAAGGATGCGACACGAAGATTTTGAGAAAAATGCCCGTAAACTACCCTTTACATGGAACTTTTTTCGAAAATTTTGATTTTGTCAAAAATGGTTCTAACGAATATGATTAAAATAGCATATATTAAAGATATTTACCTGACAGATAAAATGTATATCTTGAATTTTCTGGGAATCACCTATGAAGACTATGAAGATTTTACGGAACTTTGCTTAACTGCTAAACCTTAAGAGCTGGACAGAAACTTATTTTACAAACATTGTAGAGCACGTTAAAACACACACTTTATGCTATATAATTTATTCGTGGAGGTGTTCGTTTTTGAGTTATTCCTTGTTTTTGGTTTCACCTTTAAAAAACTTATCATTTTCTCATACAGGAATTTGTCAACTGCTGTCCATACAAATAAAGGAACTTCAGTCACATAGCATTTAGCTTTTGAATATCACTTTAACCTCTGATACTCTCTTGTTTTGCTTCTACTAACAAGGAATCTAGTAATAAGACCCTTTCTGTTAATTTTTCTCTATTAGCATAAAGTAAAAATAAGCATAAGCTTTTTAACACTACTTTTTAGCAGAGATGTAGAGAAATTCATGTGAATGGAACACATCATATTGTTATATATTATGAATACAGAATTCATTCAAAATGTTTTATATATGTGTGTATATAAATTGATAAATTTAAAAATGCATCGCTATTATAACAGAAAAGCACAGCTAAACATGTTTTATTTTAAAAATATATTATTTATGATGTGCGTTTAATTAGTTTAACATAAATCGCTAATTTTACATAGTGTTTGAAAAAGATCGCTGTATTCATCAAAGTTTGATTTAATTATATGAAATAGTTTTTAAGGAGCTTAAAATCAAAGTCGCCTCTTACACAGCAGCACAATTTTGATTTATATCTATCCGGATTTATGGATTTTAAGAGCCGTTATGGGAAGAATACGATTCGTTTATTGCTTTCTCTACACATACTGTGTACTCAGAGAAAGTATGTAATGCACCCACAAATTTGCTATCGAGATTTCACTGGAAATACATGTTTTGGGTCCCCCTGAATAAAAAAGCACTTTTAGAAAAGTGTCCATGTCTGTGTCTGTGTGTCTGTGCCTGTGGGTAGCATAGCCCAACTTGGTATTTAAGTTCAGTATCTTCCAAGAATGCGTCACGAAGATTTTCAAGAAAATCCCCCCTCCCCAACTACCCTTTGCATGAAAAACTTTTTCGGAGATTTTGATTTTCTTAATAATGACTATTTTATTTAAAACCTTTTACATTAAATATACTTACATGATAAAAAATGTTTATGTATATGTTTATTCTGGATGAATTTTGTGGAATTTTTCATAATTTGTAAACCGTAAGAGATAGACAAAAACTTACCTCACAAAAAATGCAGACCTTGTTAAAGCACTTAAGTTATGTTATATACCCTTTTGTCGTGGAGTTGGCCATTTTTGAGATATTCCTTGTTATTGGATTCAGCTTTATAATAGTTACACTTTTCTCATACGGGAATTTGTAAACTCCTATCCACCACACAAACAAAGGAACTTCAGTCACATAGCAACCTACTTTTTACTACGTCTTTAACCTATGGTACTCCCTTATTTCTGCTAATTTTTCTCGATTAGCTGAAGTATATAGAAGCATAAGCTTTTTAACAATAATTTGTTGCAGAGATGTAGAGAAAGTCATGTCAATGGGGCACATCAGATTTTTTTGAACATGCTGTACCTATCTGGGAACATTTTACGTATTTGTTTTGATACTATCGCAGTTGTAAGAAGCTTATGCTACATAGTGTTTAATTAAGCATAACCTAAATTACGTAAACAGAATGGGCAGACACTTCATGGTTGAAATGAAAGAGAGCTATGGAAATTAGCGGGGCTAGCCAGAAAATCTTCATTCTCGAGTTGTTGCAATGTTTTCTGCTAATTTATAAGGCTATCTGCTGCACAGGCTTGTGGGCATTTACATAATGTTGGCATCCCTCCCTGACCCCGTAACCACCCCTAACTTCGTGATGCTGATTTCATATTCCACACAGAAGTGCTGCTTTTACCAGATCAAGCAAATAGCATATGTACAAATGATTCCACTTTTAGGCTTACCGAGTTAGCTTTGGGTTCATCAACAACCTTCTAACTTCTGTACGAAGCACCAGAGGCTTTGCCAATATCCTGGTTTTCATAAACAATCTAATCTCCCGTTAGTAAATGGTTTTAAGGCAAACATTTCTTTAAGCTGGGATAAAGTGTTCAAATGTATGCTTTCGCTTCTATTTTGAACTAATATTTAGTTTATTAGGTAGAGTCAGACTGAAAAATTCAATGCCTTAGCGGGATTTGAACCACAGATCTCTCGATCTCTAGCCGGTTGCTCTGCCACTGAGCTACCATGGCAATATGCCGGCATAGCATTGAATTTCTCAACTGACTCGCATGTTTCCCGGTAAACCACAAGGTGCTCTCGAATTATTTTTGAGATGACAGCCCCGATGGCGACTTACAATGTTGCTAGTACTTAAGTCCCAGTTATAGCGAACTATTATGGTCAATTATACTATACAATGAATGTACTTAAGTACTTGCATGATTGTAAGTCGCTATTGGGGCTTCATCTCAAAAATAATTTGAGATCATCTTTTGTTTCATCGGGAAACATGCGAGTCAGTTTAGAAATTGAATGCAATGCTGGCATGTTGACATGGTAGCTAAGTAGCAGATCAACCGGCTAGAGATTGGGAAATCCGTGGTTCAAATCCCGGCTATTGCATTGCATTTTTCAGTCTGACTCTACCTATCCAACTCCTGTCCTAAACATGGTCTGTGTGAAAGAACAGTTAATCTAATATTTAGCTCCTAAAATAGCTTTGTATGATTTTTCGGGGAATACTGTGCCATGCTTTTAATTATTTTGGCGATAGTTTTTTAATCCACCATCCATTCATGTTGTCGTAAAAGATAGTTGGATTGCCTGCCTTCAGTAGTGATAACCTAATATGGCGAGTGGAAGGGAATTCATTACCAGAGCCCGGATTTTAAAAGGACATTTTTTAATCAAAAATGACCAAAAAAGAGCAAAAATAATGCCTTAAAAGGTAAAATAATGCACAAAAATGGTAAAATAATGCCCAAAAGGGGAAAATGTATGCGTAAAAAGGGAAAAAGAGGTTCAAAAGGATTAATAAGGGGCACATCTATATTTCATGCTTCACTTCACTTTGGACTGTGTTAGGAGAGATGGGTTTTCCTCTCAACAAAGCAGTTGGTGATATCGTTAGTGCTCAGTATGTTACAGACAAACTGGTAACAGGAGAACCATTCCACCATGGATCCATGGTAGGCTTTACGCAGTTGTTTTCAAATCCCTAAACCAAAGAGAGAATCTTCATTTCTCTTTTAAAAGTCCACCCCTTGGGAAAGAACAGTCAGCTGTCAGAATTGTCCTTGTCTTTTCGTGCTGTCAATCATATCAGGTAGTCATTGACCTACCCATTTGCTTTGTTCTTTAAGATATCTTAGACCAGTCCAGCTTTCATTGGGTGAAAGGAATTTTTCTTGACAATGATGATGTAGCAATTTTTAAAATCTTCCACTAAAACACTGGGCAATAAATTTCACTTTAAAATTATATTAATTAAAAGGGGATCGAAAAAGGAAAATTCACAAAAAAGAGAAGTGAGGCTAATGAAGGGAAAAGGGGGGGAAGAAAAAAAAAGAGAATTCCTTTTAAAATCCTGTCTATGGTCATTACATTAATTTAAACTAGTGATAGATCTCGGGAATTATAACACATGTTTTATCTTTCTTTTTTGTCGCTGGCCATTTCCTACGGAGATAATATAGTGTTTTTCGAAAACAAGAGAAAGACAAGCTAGCAACACTGCATGTTTTGTGGGTGTCACTTGCACTAAACAAACACGCCTCACTGCTGTTACCACACCAGTATAGGCCAATCAGAATGCACGTTGTAGTCGTTATCCCTCACCCTGCGTCGTGTTTGCAAGCGACCACCGTGTTTACATCCACAGACCCGTTCAGATCCCTGACAAATCTCAAGGTAATGTTGCCGAGTTAAGCGAAGCTACCAGATCTTAACCTATCAAATGTATATAAAAATTCTGATGTAATCCATTCACATGACTTTCTCTATATTTCTGCAACAAAATTGTGTTAAAAAGTTTATGTTTCAATTTACCCTATGCTAAGTTAGGAAAAATTAGCAGAAATAGCAGAACATAGTTGCAATGTGACTGAAATCCTTTGTTTGTATAGACAGGATTTGACAAATTCCTGTATGACAAAAGTATAAGTTTTTTAAGGCTGAAACAAAAACAAGGAATATCTAAAAATCAATCAACTCCACGAAAAAAATGTATACAATATAAATTGTGTGTTTTAAAGTGCTCTAAATGTTTTGTTTGGTAAGCTTTTGTCTATCTCTTGCGGTTTACCAATTACACAAAATTCCGTAAAATTCATCCAGAATAAGGTAGTGTTCACAGGCTATTTCCAGAAAATTCAAGATATAATATTATTTGTCAATTATATATCTTTAATTTATGATACTTTAATCAAAATCGTTAGAGCCATTTTTTAGAAAATCAAAATTTTCGAACAATTTTCCATGTGAAGGGTAGTTGGCGTTGGGGAGATTTTCTTGAAAATCTTCGTGTCGCATCTTTGGAAGATACTGAACTTAAATACCAAGTGTGGTATTTAACGATCTTTTCGTTTTTGAGCTATGCTGCCCACAGACACACACATACACATAGACAGACAGACACACACTCACACGGACATTTTTCTAAAAATCTGATGTGTTCCATTCACGTGACTTTCTCTATATCTCTGTAAATTGTTGTTAATAAGATTATCTTTTATTTATTTCATGCTAATCGAGAAAAATTAGCAGAAATAGTCTTATTTCTTACTTATTGTAAGTAGAAGCGAAATAAGGGAGTACCATACGTTAAAGTGAAAGCCAAAAGCTGGTTGCTATGTGACTGATGTTCCTTGGTTTGTATGGACAGGAGTTCAGAAATTCCTGTATGAGAAAAGTATAAGTTTTTCAAAGCTGAAACCAAAAAAAGGAATATCTCAAAAACGATCAACTCCACGAAAAAAATTTATATAACATTAATTGTGTGTTTTAATGTGCTCTACATTTTTTTGTGTGTTAAGTTTTTGTCCATATCTTACGGTTTAGTAGTTAAGAAAAATTCATCCGGAATAAAGTATTCTTCAGAGGCTATTCCCAGAAAATTCAAAATATACATTTTATTTGTCAGGTAAATGACTTTAAAATACGATATTTTAAGCAAAATCGTAAAAGCCATTTTTGAGAAAATCGAAATTTTCGAAAAAAGTTCCATGTAAAGGGTAGTTCGGGGTGGGGTGATTTTTCTCAAAATCTTCGTGTCGCATCCCTGAAAGAATACCAAGTTTGGTATTTTACCGACTTTTCGTTTTTGAGTTATCGTGTTCACAGACACACGGACACACGGACCTTTTTCTGAAAATACTTTTTTTTGGATTCAGGGACCCTAAAACATATATTTCCAGTGAAATTTCGGTATGGAATTTTTTGGTGGAGTGCAATATTTTGTCTATGTACATAGTACGTATAGAGAAAGTAAAAATATTGTTCCTATTTAGTGCTTCATTTCGTTTATGTAATATAATTTCTATTTCTTGTCACTTAATCCATAGCTGTAATATGATTTACAATTATATAGTTTAGAATACATTGATTTTCATTAGATATTTAGTGGATATTTCTGGATTTTGGGGCCTTTAGCTAATAATATTTTGGTACAGGTTTTTTAGTATAACTAAGGGGGTGATTAAAAGTCCTGACCACCACTGTTAAATTTGCTCGTTTTCCACTATCTCGTAACTAAGTTATCATAATGAATTGCGAGTCTAGATGCAACTATTCTATGTTCACTGATTTACTTGATTCCAATAAGTTTGTTTATTAAGAAAAGTAACATTTTTCTGACTTATATTACGCCTCAGGTTCACATTTATCAGCAATTATCTTTTTTTTTAAAAAAATAAAGAATTTATTGAAACCAAAATACCCATAGCGGCACTTAGTTTGTTTTGTCGCCTTCACAAACAGCAAAAGATAAAAAAATATTGTTATATTTACTGACTAACTCCTTAGCACAGCTCACTAAGAGCCTTGGCCTACCGCCCGGCCGCTGCGTTCATCTCGGTCCATTACAGACGTCATAGATGGGTTGTAGTATTGGGGGTTCAGACGTAGTAGCACTTCGATCTCCCCGGCCAGTTAATACGGTCTTCACGACTTTGAGCCGCTACTTCTCCATCAAGTAGCTCCTCAACTGGCCCCCCAGGGACCTCACGAGGTTGAGTGTACCCCGGTCCAGGTCTCCCAGCGGGGGAAAGATCACCACGCCAGTACTGGGAATCGAACCCAGGTCTCTCGCTTGGAAGTAGCAACGAGACAACCGTTATATGTATTACCACGAAATATTATTTTAGGAATATTAAATTTTTTAGTCGCTAAATATTAAATAACGGCTCATTTGTACCAAAACATGGCATTCAAATGAAAAAAGCTGTCTAAATAAATATGCAGGCAACAATCTGGAGTATATTGTCATCTGTATGACCTGAGCATATAGAATCTTCTATATTTATGGGTAATACCAATTTATAGAATAAACATTTTCCAAAAGTTGGATACAGTTTACCTCTCTATTACAGTATATGTAGGAGTTATGTTTTTTCCGTAAGTGTTGCAGAGCTCAGAGTAAATGCAAAAATGTATTTAAAACACAAATATTGTGCTGATATTACACAAATATTATGAGATATAAGCTAAATTAAAAAATCTGATGTATTACACTCAAATGATTTTCTGTAGCTGTCCTGCAAATGTCTTACATCAGATTATTATTCTTTCTACATCATACTACTCGAGATAATCATTAGTAGAATATTATAATTTAGTTCCTTGTAAGTAGAAGTGAACTAAGGGAATCTACTAGCCTAAACCGATAATCAATTGTGTTAAAATATGTCGTTATGCAACTGTCATTGGAAATCGCTTATTTGCTTGGCCAAAAGTAGAACAAAAGAAAAACGGCTGTCTGAGAAAGTAAATACTTTACAACTGAAACAATTACAAGAAATATCAGGTAACGGTTACCTCCACTACAAAAATTTAAAGGACATACATTTTGTATTTTAACGAAATTTATCTTTTCTGTGCAGTAAGTTTTTGCCTATCGCTTAGTTTAGCAGTTAAGCAAAATTCGGCAAAATTCATCCGGAATAAAGAGGTCATCAAAGCTTATTCCCTGAAAATTGAAAATATGTATGTTGTTTGTGCTGTAAATATCTAAATGCGGAATTTAATCAAAGCCGTTAGAAGCATTTTTGAGAAAATCAACATTTTGAAAATTTTTCCATATAATATGTAGTTTGTAGTTGGGTATTGGTAGTGTTTAAAGCCCGCTTTAAACCCCCTACTTATGGCACCGCAGGCGGTGACACTAATGATACATGAATGATGGAGCAATGGCGGGGGAAACCGGAGTACCCGGAGAAAACCCGCCCCAGCGCCGTTTTTTCCACCACAAATCTCACATGCGGTCGCTTGGACTCGAACCCTGGCCGCTAGGTGAGAGGCGAGGGGCCTAATCAGTGGCCGGTAGTTTTCGGGTAGGGGGATTTTCTTGAAAATCGTGTCGTATCTTTAGAAGATACAAAACCTTAATACGAAGTATTTAATGTATTTTCGTTTTTGAGCTATGCTGTCCACAGACACACACTCGCACACACAGATGCTTTTTTTGGACTCAGGGGACCCCAAGACATATATTTTGGTTGAAATCTCATTATCGAACTTTTGGGTGCAATGCAATACCTTCTCTATCCACTATGTGCATTGTATATATGGATCTACAGAAAGTAAAAGTAAACTGGAGATCATAGATATGGAAAAAATATTAAAACATATTTTTGTAAATTTTGGATAAGTAATCTCTCCATATAAAAACGAAATGTGTGTTTTAGTCAGTATAAAATCAAGTTACACATCAAATTCCCTTCCTGCTCTATGAATTAACAAGACCCATTACTTCAGAGAAATGCCTGCTTTAGAGCCACACTGGTTTATCTTAAGCAGATGCATACGTCATTTGGGCTACAAAGCCACGTGAGGAAACGGAAGCAATAGCAAATGACTTGATGGGGAACGGAACCCCGTACTGCAGTGCAGCTACCTAAACAAGGTTCGTTGGGGCAAAACCCCACCCTGGCATTATCGAGCTTCGGCTGGACGAAAGGACCGACGTTGCACCTGTATAAACTTACCTCTACTTGTGTTTACTTATGCCTTAAGGCAGAGTGCTAAGATCTTCCGTCTAGAACATCGGAAACCTCGAATTTACTCGCGCGCATTAATGAGCTCAGAGCAAACAGTTCGGCATTACCATTGTAAAGGTCTGCTCACGTCACTTCCTCCGCGCTTAACGAACGGTGAAACACGAAAAGAAGTCAAGGCGCTGACGAAAATTCTGTAAAATCTTGGTGTAGTTAATTCGTCAGATATATTTCTTCCGTATTGAATTATCCACAAATTTATTAACAAATCCTTAGAAAATTAAATATATGCGTAAGCTTTCACGGCTGGTGTCCAAAGATTCTAAAATTTAAAATTTTCGGGCTTTTTTGCCATGGTCTGTAGGTTAAAACATGTTTAGTTAAAATATTTCTACCTAACGTTTCGTCCCCGTCTGTGAGGGACATCTTCAAAGGCAATGTGCTCACGTCACTAACCCGGAAAGAAAATTGTTTGCGCATGTATTAAAATATTACTGTAACAGTGTTATTTTTAAAGGTGTAGCTTTCAGCTTCTTCCATTGGGGAGGTTGCCTCAAGGACAAAGCGTAGCAAACAAACCAACAAAATAAAAAAATTATGAATATGTGTAACATAAAAATTGGGGTATGAAAGTGAACAATCAATTTTTAATTAATAAAATAGCAATTGTGTAAAACATTAATAGGTTAAAACTATAAACAATAATTAGTGTATTGAATATAACTGATTTTTAAAATATTTAGGGAACCTTTTAAAGTTGCAACAGCAATGTAGTATATAAAATGGACTTTTAAGCCGAACTGCCTACAAAATGTAACAAAAAATGAAGGAAAGGTACCTCAAGCATTGATCATCTCTTAATACTGCAAAGTTGGTGTTTCTCTAAAATATGCTATATTTATATAGAATATATAAATTATATATAATAATATAGATTCATATATATATATTTATAATATAAAAGCAAAAGGATTTTAATATGGAATATTATGATACATGAATGTGTGTAATCTAAAGCAATTTAGGAAGAAAGATACTACACATAAACCAAAGTCTTAAAAGATATTTGAAAATGAATTTTGGTAACAATAATCACATTGTTGTCAAAGATTTATCTGTGGATTTTTGTAAAGAACATACATCCGAAATAAAAAATACTTCTATCTGGGCTTTATATCTCCCATTGGGTTTTTATTCTCCTTGACAAATAAATAATGTTTTTTTTTTTTTTGTTTTTTTTTTTTGCTGTAATGGCCAACCTAGTTTTGTCTCTTATCAACGCTTAGAAGGTTGGTATTATGCCAGGTACTGATAAAAAACTTTGCCTCGCATTAATACAAGTATCTACGTGAAGGCCGTATTGAAGATAGCTTTGCAACCAAGTTTCCTGTAGCAAAGAGAAAATGGGCCGCAGTTTCATTTTTCGCAGTGATGGCTGCCTCCTGGTGAAAAACTGAAGCAAATAAAAAGTACACATTTTTGTAAGTTCTCTCGTTTAATACTGCTAAATCACCAAAATATCATTTTAATTTCTAAATAATTTATCTTTCTTGCCTTACTTGAGCCTATGAGAGTAAAAACCAAGATAGAGGTATTTTTATTTTCGATATACTTTCACTAAATACACCAGCTGAAAGTGTAACTTCAGTTGTAAGTCAAACATGCATAATGAACCTTATCTCTTAATTTAAGAAAAAGTATTACTATAAACCATGCAATAAAGTTACATTGAGTGATCTTAAAACATAGCTTTTCTCTCATAATCTGAGTGAAGTCAAGTTGATTTCTCCAACTGAGTGTTCATTTACAAGGCATTACGTAGGTGCACAACTAAGCTGCTCAATGAAGGAAACAATGTTGTTCTGCGCAGGCGCGCTGGAAAGTAGGAAGAACGTTTCTTCTCACTACGAACTGTCTTCTTCCACTAGGTACGCGCGCATTAACAGTGAGCACGTTTCCACTGCATTGACGGTGACTAATGACGGTAACCAGCTGGCGGGTTCCAAGAAGGAAAAGAGAGGGTGGAAGGGCGGAGAGTATAGAATGGTGAAAGCAGTCCGTCAACTGGCAACCGTAACTTCCCTTCTTGGCATACTTTCTCTAGCCTGCAAGTACAATGTACATGGTGGGTATAGAAGATATTGTATTCCATCCAAAAACTTGATGTCGAGATTTCACCGGAAATATATGTTTTGGAGTCACCTGAGTCCTCACTTTTAGAAAAAGGTCCGTGTGTGTTTGTAGACAGCATAGCTCAAAAACGAAGACGTTTACCTCCACACGTAAAGACATAAAGTGTGTGTTTTGGCGAGATCTAACTTTTTGTGTAAGTTTTTGTCTATGTCTATTTAGCAGTTAAGCAACATCCAGCAAAATTCATCCAGAATAAAGAGGTCTTCAGAGCATATCCCAGAGAATTCAAGATATACGTTTTATTTGCCGTGTAAATGTCTTTAATATAAGATATGTGAATGAAAATAATTTTTGAAAAAATCAAAATTTTCGAAAATTATTCCATGTAAAGGGTAGTTAGGGTGGCGGGGATTTTCCTCAAAATCTTCGTGTTGCATCCTTGGAAGATACTACACTTATATACCAAAGTTAGTATTTTACCGACTGTTCGTTTTTGAGTTAACGTGTTCACAGACACACATGGAGCTTTTTCTAAAAATACTTTTTTTTTGCATACCGGGGACCCTAAAACTTCTATCTTGGTATCGAATTTTGGGTCGAATGCAATACCTTCTCTATCTATACACTATGTATACAGTACATGTAGAGAAAGTAAAAATACAACATTTGACGGGAAACAACCCGGATCTCCCAAAATTAGTCTCTCAGTATCACGACATATAGGTGTTATTTTTCAGCTGTGATTGAGTTCGTCTGATTGCAAGAACAACTGGTTAAGAGACGTTGGGAGTCAATTTTTGACCACAATCAAAATTCGAAAATAGCTTATTTGAAACCTAAGCATCCATAGAAGGTGAACCCTTACATGTGTTCCCCTTGTGTCATTTATATATCGTGTAATACAGAATTTCTTAGAATACTGTTTTATAAAATAGCATTTTTCCCAAAACTACATTTTCAGTCTTGAAAATCTTTTACACGTCTCAGTTTTTGTTCAATTTCAATTAAATGTCCCTAAGTATGCATCGTAAAATTGTATACGACAAAATACATTCTAATACCAATACTATGTTTTAAAAGTAATTGTTTTTAATGAAAATATAATTAATTCTAAGGATTACATTTTCTCATAGGTTTGTAAAAATGTTTCAATTTACTCATCATGGTTATTTAAGAGCCTTTGATGCTTCGTGGCGCAGGGGATCGTGGGTTCCAGTTCCGCCTTGAGCATGGGTGTTTGTGTGTTTGTTAATGTGTATATGTCTGTGTATGTATATTTAAAAAGGAAACGTTAAATTAACTGGTCAACTAAGGAAATGTAGGAAAACTGAAAAAAGAGGAAAAAGGAATACAGTGCCGGAGTCCTGACGAGCCTCTGGAACCGTATTTAAAAAAAAGAACATAGGTATATACTTTTGCAATGTTTATGTTTTATAGCTCCAATTACAAAAATGCAAATAATTTTATCAATTTTATGAGATACGTGAAGACTTTTTGATATTTACATAATGAAATTAATGAAATAACTATAAGTTTTAAAGTAATTATCCCATTTGAATGAAATTTGGTATACATATTAGTTAAACACAAATGCATTAAAACGACCAGAAAAACTATTTAAACTTCGGAGTTTTGAAAATTAACTCTGAAGGGTTTATTTAACTGTGTGAATTGCTAGTGTAGCACAATCACATAATTGATACGTGCTCTTAAACCCTTTTTGCACGCAAGTTCGACCGACCTGCTTACATATAGGTTATACAGGTGTCCATTAAATTGGTAGTGGCCTGTAAACTATCCAACTGAATTTAGTTTTGTTTGTCGAACGCAGTAGTTGCTCCTGCCTCTATTAACTAAGGCCACCGAGGACCTATTGCATCAATTGACTACTAGCCTCACTGTCTCTTTGCAATTGATTCTCCCGAATTGCTGTACCTCGAACATACCCATACGATTACACAAGTTGGCCAGGTCATCTGGCTGTCATTTTCATATACTTCTCTTGTTCTGGTACCAAATTAGCATAGTCCCTGAAATTCCCTGCTTGGTTTAGATTTTACTGCTCTCAAAAGTTGCTTGACTTTCTGAAACAGTAGTAATCTACCTATTTTATAACTCTTAAAATAACGGTATTACTGACGTGCATAAAAAGCAGCCCATAATGGAACGCCGCTCTTAGCTAGTACTGACAAATTGAGCCCCACCCGCAGCCAGCATGTCACCCTTCATTGCTCAAGCTTAAACATTGGATTGACAGGTTGCATTTCTTTCCCCCAAAAATGGATAGATGCTAAAGAATAACATCACAGTCAATTATCCATGTTTTCACAAGTGGAGGAACGTTAGGCTAATGGTTCGTTGAATGTGAGTGCAAAAATATAATTATATGATACCATAGGTAGAGTGAGACGTCCTTAAGCCACCCTGTGCAAATAGATAAAGGAAATGCCACATATGAGACTACAATTCTATTCTTCAGTGCCCCAGATAACATTTCCAAAATCACGGTCATGGGCCTATTTTTCGGAGTCAATAGCACAATCTAAAAAGCATTTGTGCAATGAGAACAAAGTTACAATCTCCCTAAAAAGCTACAGGACAGTGTTGTCATAAATATTTCAAAATACTCTATGGCAATTTGCCGAAATAATTTTTACTGCAAATTAAATTAACTTAAACAGCAGTATATTTAATACTTATCACAATAACTTACATTGAATAATTCATATTTAAATATATGTTTTATTTAGTTGTTTAATAACTGTTACATTTCTTTTTTTAATTAAGAAAAACATTTGTGAGCTATTCTGTGTCACATGACTAACCTTTAATGTAAGTTCACACATGTAAATAAAAAATAGAGTGTAATATTATAAAACTTGAACTAAAGACGAAGCTTTTGACTTTTATTTTAATTCATTTAATCTGTTTATTTTCATGACATACCTACTGCTATTTTAAGTCGTTTTCTTATTTCATTCGATGCTGGCAATAACTTTAGCCCTTTGATTAAAGCTGTCACAAAATTGTTTCAGCTGCTACCAGTGTTATAACAAATACGAATCGTTCTTCACCCTTTTCTTTAGAAAGCTGAACTAGTATTATTAAGCCTTTCCTTGTGCACGAAACGCAGGAAACGCTATCCTAGAGGCGATATCCGAAAAGCTTTAATTTCACGTCGTTATAATATCCTTCATTGAGTTGTTTTTTCAATAGAGAAATTATACTAGCAGGGTGATGTGAAAAGTGCGTTACCTGCAGGTAAAACGGTATGTGTGAGAATGACCCACTTTTCATACATATCAGTGTACATTAAGTACACACAAAACATGAAAGTTAACTTTCCCGGGAGGCCGTCGGAAGTATGCCTCTACAAGGTCACCTAGCCTTAACAGTGCAACCAAGGGGAAGAAAGTTTTCCTCGCAGCAAGCAACAGTGTCATATGCCTGCAAAGTCCTGAACCATACCTGCCGCTGACCTGAAAGATGAAGCAGGGAAATGAAATGATGAGATGGTACCGTGGTAGATATACAACAACTAGCATTCGCGAAATAAGTTCGTCTACAATCGAATTCCTCAAGCAATATGTCTCAAACACATGTAACAATTTGAGTGAAAAGAGAATGAAGTGAAGGAAAAGAAGTGGAAAGCAAGAAAAGAAACATGAGAAAAACAATTTTATTTCCAAAGGTAAAAAGAAGCCGCAGCGCTCATATTCTTTGGTTCACTGTAAAATAGCAGCTATCAAAGGGCAAGTACATTTTGCTGCCTACTCACCAGATTCAAAATTAAAGACGATACAACATGCATTTGTAAAGGCAGTCAACCATTTATGGTGGGAGTGTGACATCTTGAAATGGAGAAACTCCAACACTATGCGATAACAATTAGTAGTTATTAGCCCCTGAGCTCTAGGACAAATATATTGAACGAAATATTTAAAGCTTTTGTGAATAAAATTGACTTCGACAAATTCGACTAAGAAGAAAGATTTAAATTTAGAGCAATTTTTTCACAAAAATGATGTACTATGTTTTATAACATCAGTATGAATCTCATAAAACACTGCATAATAAGGTATGTAATAAATAAAATAATTTCAAAAATATAATGTGCTCCATTCACATCAATTTCTCCACATCTCTGTAACAAATTATTGTTAGTAAGCTTATTCTTCTATCTATTTCATGATAATTGAGATAAACATTAGCAGAAATGATTTTATTACTCAGTTCCCTGTAAATAGAAGGAAAACAAGGGAATACACTAGGCTAAGCCGACAGTCAAATGCTTTAAAAATGTGGTTCCTATGGTATAGAAATCCGATTCTTTGCGTGGCTAGGTGTTGATAAGTTCACGTATAAGAAAAGTATAAGTATTTAAATTGAAATCAATAATAAGGAATATAAAAAAACAGCCAACTCCAGGGAAAAATGCATATGACATAAATTGTGTGTTTTAACAAGCTTTACATTTTTTGTGCAGTAAGTTTTTGTCTATCTCTTACGGTTTACCAGTTATGCAAAATTCTGCAAAATTCATTCATAGATTTTTCTCAGAAAATTCTAGATATACATTTTATTTGGGATGTAAATATCTTTAATATACGATATTTTAATCAAAACTGTTAGAGGTATGTTTGAGAAAATAAAAATATTTGAACATTTTTCCATGTAATCAGTAGTTAGTGGTGGGGGGATTTTCTTGAAAATCATCCTGTCGCAACCTTGGAAAATACTGAAATTAAATACCAAGTTTGGCATTTAACGGACTTTTCGTCTTTGAGCTATGCTGCCCCCCCCCACACACACACACATGCACACACGCACAATATGTTACCTGTGATCTTTTTCTAGAAATTCTTTTTTTGGGTTTAGGAGATCACAAAATATGTATTTCCTATGACATTTCCGTATCGGATTACAATACCTTCTCTATACACTATGTACATAGTACGTGTAGAGAAAGTACACACAGAGATGGGGCGAGGAAGGGCAGACACAGACAGACTCGGGCGAATTGATGGATTTATATTACGTATCAGTAACCTGCAACTTGACCTCGGAATTAAAAAAAACGTTAGCTGTGAATACTAATAATGATGGTATTTATTAAGTGCATAGTATTACAATAACTACGTCACACCGTAGGATGGGTCAGAAGACCATTCATACCCTCCTAGAAAAATACTTTATTTGAAAATATTAACAACTCCTATTTTATATTCACAGCTATGTAAACACATGCACACGTACACGCTACAATAAAATACAAACAAAACACTAACATCAAACAACGTCACACTTACACCTACCTACACCCACGTATTCACGCACATATACAAAAATGTATAGACAATATTTATACTAACATCTATAGAGCACACGCACTACCGTGCCCAAGGTTGCCATTTTAAGCTGTTTAGAATCAAGTCCCACCTTGCTGTCTTCTGTTTGTTTGAGGCTAAAAATACCGCAGGTAATAGTTCTTCCTAGCAATACCTCCGTCTTCATTCAAAATGCAAAAATATGCGTCCAGCCTTCTTGTTACCCGCATAATGGACAAATCCTCCTACCATCATCGTCAATAACCTTTCGAGCTTTCCATCTTCCCAACCTAAGTCACGCTCCTGTGTTTCTTTACCTCATACAATGGTATTACTTTCTCTAGCACGCATGTACAATGTAGATAGAGAAGGTTTTGCATTTCACCCTTTCGATATTGAGATTTAAACGGAAATACATATTTTGAGACCCCCTGATTCCAAAAAAGAATAACTTTTAGAAAACTGTCAGAGCACACGCCTGTATGTGTGTGAACGGCATGGTTCAAAAACGAAAATTTGATATTAATTACGTTTAATATCTTCGAAGAATACGACACGAAAATGTTTTAGTAATTTCCCCCACCCCAACTATCCTTTACATGAAACAATTTTGTAAAATTTTGATTTTATAAAAAATGGCTCTATCTATTTTGATAAATACGCGTATAAGATATTTTCATGATAAACGGAATGTATACCTTGAATTTCCTGGGTATAGCCGTTGAAGACCTCCTCTTTCTGGATGACTATTGTATAACTTGCAAACCGTAATAGATAGACAGAAACTTACTACATAAAATGTAGATCTCATTAAAACACACCATTTATGCCACATTATATATGCTGTGTGAAGTCAACTTTCATTTCATCTATTTTGTTTTAATCCCGGGAATGCAAAATGGAAGTAAATTGCAATTATTTCACAGAGCGATTACACTTAAAAGCTTTGACTATCGTTTTAGCCTTGTGTATTCCCTTATACTTAAATGAAGAAGTAATAAGAACAATTCTACCTATGTTTGTCTCGATTTTTATGACCTATATAAAAGAATAATATTTTGAAAGGACAGCTAAAAATCTCATTTGATTTGAACACATATTTTTTTTTTTTTTTTTTTTCATTTTGTAGCCTTGATTATTTTTGTCTACATTTAGATTCCATTATATCCTGCCATTTCCTATCACATAGAGATGGAGGACGTAGTGACCAAGCGCTAGGCCTTTCCCTTATGGGCTGTGTACAAGACTTTAATTAATTAATGTGTTTGTTAGAATATGTTACATGTATTTGTTTCTTAGACACAATTGCTTAAATATTTAAATGTAACATAACCATGAAAACTTTCAATTTCTAGTTATTTTAAATGTCTTTGAGACTTTCGACACTGAAATTATCTGTCGTACTAAATATTGATTTCGTAGCTCTAACAGATATAATGTAGTTTTCATGTGTTTATAGAAGGTGTATCATAATTAATAGCGCAAACCAAAATGGGTGAAAGTATATAATAATAGAAGCCAAAGAAAAAAGAAGAAGCAAATGTTGCTAATGAGCCGATACTGACTAAATTAAGAAATGAAAGAAAGCAAACCTTTCTTTATGTACCTATATGAAATGCATGTCAGCATTCTCTTCGTTCCGTGTGTTTCCATTTTCACTATGCAGAGTCCAGCACTACTCCATATTCTGTTGTAAGTGATTTCATTACAACTCCACTTGATGGCAGTATTCAGTTTTGTAAACATGAGGACATCGCGGGCCGCTTATATGTGCACTAAGGGCGTCAGATTGCGTCACATTCGCAATAATAAATCTTGTAGATGGCTTGTTCGCTGGAACTTTTTTTGCTTCTTTTATCATGTAACTTCGACCGTTTTGGTTTGTGCTATTAATTATGATACATCCTGTATATTATTTTGTACAAGGTGTTCATTGTGACGCAATGAAAACATCGGAATATATACTCTAGGTGTTCTTGGGCTTCAGGCTAGGGGAGTTGATGTGGAACCATCGATGCATTTCTCCCATCATCAGGATGTTAAATTACTTGTCGTGTAAAATGTGTTTTTTTTTTCTTATCGTGAAAAAATGCATTACTGTATTCTGCCACCAGTCGAAGTGCAATGGCTGAGGGTAAATCCAAACAAAAAAACAAAAAAATTCTCCCCGTGTTAGTCGTAATATGCGGTATCATTTGGTATGTTTCAGACTTGGTCAGGTCCGCATAACACTCCAGTTACTAAGTGAAGGCTAGGTTGCTGGCATGCATTGTGTGTGAGTGTGTTAATAATACCTACTGGGATTGCCCGTGAAATCAGAACAATACCAGAGATAATTCATGCATTATTGCTTTTTTGATGCATTAATTGCTTACTTGCTAATGTGCTGCTACATGAACAGGGTGAGCCTACTTGTCATGCATTTACTTCTATCTTATGAGCCAGTAGTCTACCTGTTTCTTTCACGCAAATAATATAATCTAATTGTATTAGGATTAATTGTTTGTAATTCAGATGATGTGAGGAGTTGCTTTTACGCTGAATACCGCGGGATGGCTCCGCTCGTCAGCGGTTGCGCAGATACCCGTCGTTTGAAGTGGATCAGAATGTTTGTCCTTCATCGTCTCTTCGTCCATATAGTTGCTGAGGCTTAGAGCCTATGTGACGACTCGATAATGCAGTGGCCCGCTGCCCACGTGGATCACGGTAGGAGGTCCTTTCTCCCTGGACGCCTCAGTTGTGGTTGAGGGCTTGAGGTCTCTGCAACAGGCTGCTACTGAAAAGCAAATATAAGTGGAAAATGTTGTTGCGGGTTTGGTGGGGGGGGGGGAGAGGTCTTAGAGTTGTAGGGGATTGGCTAGGAACTGTTGTATTTCCTCTGCTGTGCTGTCTTGTGTTAGTGTTCTGTCGAATAGTGATAAGGGTTTATTGGTTTGTCAGTTTGAGTGTCGTAATTTCCTAACCTCTCTATTAATGGATTGTGATCAGTCTTCAGGTTTTGTACGTATAGTAGGTTGGCTTCTTAATGAATTGTTCAGTTATATGCATTTTAAGCTGATGTAGTATGTTAACAGGATCTGTTTTTTATAATGTTTAACGCCCAATTTTACTACAAATTGCACCACACGAGATGACATTGATGATATATGCAATGAAGATGGAGCACCGATGGAATGCGATGGCGAGGGAAACCGCATAAAGCCCGCTGCAGCTCTTGAAATTGATTTCAACTCACAAGTTATATTCTTTAATTCGAAGTTCTCTTTGTAATTACATCGCTGTATAGTAAGTTTTATTGCATATGTGTAACCTTTCCAGAATTGATTGTGCTCATTTTCAACTACAAATTTCTGTTTCGTTTTATAGTAAACTATATTGTATATACCAGGTGACCCACGCAAGCGTCCTTCGCTGAAGTTAGTTGCTCCCAGATAATGCGAACGCCGAAAGATTTGCCTAAGCGTATCAGTTAAGGAGACTCAAAACCTACAGAGAGGGAATCTACCTAAGCTTAAGACCACAGCTTGTAAACAAAGTCTTAACTGCTATAATTGATTCCATAACTAGTCTCGAGAAAGGCGCCTGTGTAGAACAATGATTGTTCGTGAGAAAATCAATACGCACATGGGCCAAAGCATATTAATAATCTGTTTCAAGTTATATCAATATCTGACAGCTAATTTATCAACACATAATGCTACAATTTGTGTTTCACAATTAGCAATATTAAAAAAGTGCTATTATATCCTTGATTACAATAAAGAAATATAAATATAACTAATGTATGCTCCTTTAAGCCTAAGTTATACACTAACTTACCCTTATTATTGCATTATTCATACCTAATACAAATGTTCAGATGCATGACCGCCTTGTTGGATGCATTGCTGGAAGCGACCCTCAGTATTAGCATGGACACCTTTAGCATTTCTGCAGGTACTGTAGCACAAGCGTGACGTATTCTTTCTTGTACCACATCTGGCTTTTCCGGTTCCATTTCGTAAACCCTGGCTTTGATATATCTCCATAAGAAAAAAATCCAAGGGAGTTAATCAGGTGATCTCGCTGGCCATTGACTTCAACCTCCACGACCTATCCATCTTTCGGGTACACGTTGTTGAGATATTCTCTAACCCCTTTACAATAATGAAATTAGTACCCCACAGCTAAATGAAGTGGGATGTTCTCTAAAAATGCTCCAGATTCAGCTCATTCTGCAGTAATTGAAAACACATAGTCCAGATAGTTTGGGAGTAAATGATGTGGTCTCCTAGAATGCCACATCATACGTTAACACCCCAGTGCGCTTTTATGTGATGTGGTCGTGGCCAGTGAGGATTTTCAGGAGGCCACTGATATAGATTGTCTATTTACAGTAGAATCATTAGCTTTCGAGTCATATTCATTCAATAGCATTCATCTTCCCATAAAATTTGACCATAAAATTTGAAATCCGATTTACGTCTATTTTATTTAAGATACCTCTGCAGAAGGATAAGCGATTTTGGAAATGTTTCCATAAAGCTGTGCAGCTTAAAGAGATGCCATTTTCGTTCTTTCAGAATCCTTTGTATCGAAGACTTCGATACCCTTAGGACTACTGCAGCTCTTTTTGTCCTAATTAGGATTTGAAATGGTTAATTATGGTTGAGAACTAATGGCTTTCATAATAATAATAATGCAAACTAATATGAAATAACAATATAATATTATTATTTATACATTGTATATACGCATATTTAAATTTAATCTATGCTTACCTCTTACCTCTGCAATTAAATATCCAATAACGTGCCGGGAAACAAAAGGTGTGTTGCAGATTGGTCGTTCTACAACACGCTGTGCCTGGAAAGATCCCACGGTTCTTAAGACTTATATATATATATATATATATATATATATATATATATATATATATATATATAAACAAATGAGCAGAAGGTAAATGTCTCGGAAAACGTTGAGAACACAGCCTTCGGACCTGAGCTGCATGACGGTGCGTCTCCCCATAGAGCAATATGATGTCTGAGTAGTCTTCCCTGGAGTACATTGCAGTTGTACTCAGAATTACTAACAGACGGCCACGCGACCTTATCCGAACGCAACCCTTCTTGCACTAATGTAAGCTGGAAACATCAAACTACAGATGACGGCTTGCGTAGTTCACCTGGTATATGCTATTATAGGATGATGCTATTTTGTTGTATAGGACTAAAGGCTATAATTTATTAATGTTGAGCTGATTTCTCTGTAATTTAATACCAACACAAGAAGAATATTAAAGTATGAATAACACAGTTTGTGGCTCATACCTTCTCTACTATACTATTTTTAATATGCTAGCGGTAACGGAGCTACAATTACCGGTGCCACTGCATGAAGTATGCATTAGAATTTAAAAAGGGTTTTTAGAAATTGAGGAAAGATATAATGGTACTTTAGAAAATCTGAAGTTTGGAGGTGTGTTTCGAGTCTAAAAGTATGAATGAATACGTGTATTTATTCAAATAATAGTATAAATATACATGTTTATCAATCGCAAGGGTTCATAGATTGTTCGTGCTTTTGTACTACACAAAATAATAAGCAATATTAAAACAAATGAAAAGAGTGAACATGAAAATAAAAAGACAGAACATGTTTAAATACAGCATCTTAAATTTACAACACACAATAAAACGTATTCCGATGCAGTAGTGCATCTTATTATAGTAACAAAATAGACTTATGAGGTAAATATGCACACAATACCAACACCGCAACAAAAGAATGACCGAAAAGGCTGGCATAATACATTATAATAACTTGTTTACTCTTATCTTTGCCGCTCTTCCCTACTACCAGCTTCTCAAATTTCGGTTGTTTGACCTATCCCCAGAGAATCTTCCATGCCTGCCAGAAGCGTCCAACATACTCCTAACTCTCCATTCGGGGTGTAAAATATCGCGGTAATTACTTTTCCCTCCATTACTTCGTACCCATATATCCTACCAAGATACGAGTCCACGGCTCTTCCTCCTTGGAAATGGGGCAGATTCTGAAATCATTTTCGTCAGTCTAATCCATCGAGCCCTTTGTGTAATAAGTTTGATACCTCTTTTGATGTATTGCTCCATGCCCCTCTACGCTTTTAGCTCAGACTATACTTTCAACGAAACCTACTCCGTGCATCGCGCAATTATTTGCTTTGTGTTCATATCACAGAGGCGGTTCTTAATTGTTGTCCAAATACTCCACCTGTTTCCCTACCCCCCTTACAAATGTATCACATCTCAGTGGTTCTAAGTTGTTCTTTAATTTTGATATTAAAAGTAAAAGAATACTTACACTAATTATTTTTTAATATTATCGTTCAGTTTAAGCAACTTATAAAACCATTATAACTATACAAGGGAATAAAATAGGATTCTGTTTTAGATCACATGTAAATATACAATATAAAGCTATCGCTGCCCACAAAATCCAATTCGGAGCCTCTAAAATGTTTCCAAGTTTAGTTTTTCATTTTTTCTGAGCAAATTAATCATCATGCTTTCAGATAAAATATAACAGAGCTTTAACTAAAATTCTTGAAGGACTGAATGATAGAATCGATACTGGAGCGTTGGCGAGACGGTAACTATAATTTTATAGCTGACAGTGCTTTTATTCGAATGTATAGAGAATAATATATTCTCAGAACATTCGGTATATGTACAAAGGCACTAGACTCATAAATATCCTAAGCGGTGAAATCTGTGAGCCATCTATTGCTCAAATGGTCCAATTTCCGCACGTCTGAAAATATAAAACGTATGGAATGGAAACACAACTTCTGAATACCACACTAGATAGAGAAAAGAAAGCAGCTTTTGAGTTGAATATTGTTATGCCTTCGATGAGACCCGCATAAAAGGAAACTTGTGCCATATCTTTTTATAGTTCCAATTTTGTTTCTTTTCTAACAGTTTGAAGAAATATTAAAGCATTTCAAGACGTTTCGGCCACAAAATACAGAGTTCTATTTGATGACCTGAGTTGTAGAATCGTAGATAGATTTGGAACCTACGTAGTTTAATTTGACTTTATTAACGTCACGACAGCTAACGGGGAACCTTGGCCTACCGCCCGGCCGCTGCGTCCCCCATCTGGGTCCACTACAGACGTCATGGATGGGGTGCAGTATTAGAGGGTGAGACGTGGTCAGCGCCTTGAGTACCCCCCGGCAGGTTAATGCGGTCCTCATAACCTGGAGCCACTAGTTCTCTATCAAGTAGCTCCTCAATTGGCCCCCCAGGGGCCTTACGAGTCTGAGTGCACCCCGGGCCAGGTCTCCCGCTTTGTAAGCAGCTGCGCTACCATCGCGCTAAGGAGACGAACGTATTATTCACTTACACTTAAAAATAATTAAGCGGGTAATAATACTAGAAAAGATAAGTTATGATGGGCTATGTTCATGTTACATTTTGTACCCAGCTTTATTCAAACTAATCTTACAAAATTTACTATACTCTCTATTTCTAATCAATAGAAGTATGCCTTCATTACAATTGATTTTTAATATGCGGATTGTTTTATGATGACTTGGATTTTCGATGCACCTTATCGTGAGAAAAACGCACAGTGACAAATCGCCTCGAAAGGGCAGTGTCAGTATTTCTAAATGCAAATCAATAACAAAATCTAATTTTAAAAAACACAAAAAATGACTCAAATCTCTTTAACGAGATATGTACTTTTTTAAAGAAGATTTATTAGTTATACGAGGTGTCTATACAAGCCGTTCTTTGCAATTTTATGTTACCTGCTTTCATAATTTCAAAAGAAGTTGCTGCTTTGCTTGCTGAGCATGTGTGGACCTCGGGTTTACTGTGCTTGCCTGCTATCAGTTCGAGCCAGTTCATTCAGATACAGATATGGCTATTATCTATGAAAATAACGCCAAAGAGCGTTGAAGCTCGAAGGCTCTATTTTAATTGTTTTCCGATGAGCTGTCTTGGGTTTTGCGCGTCTAATTCGTTATTATCACGAAGAAGAACTGAAGCTTATTTGGTTATATAAGCATTTCAACGCAACGTATTTTGAAGTAGTGAAAATACCATCCCATAAATTATATTTACAATGACAGCTTTATGGAAACCATTTCCAGAATCGGTACCAGTTTACAGAAGGCTCTTAAATAAAATAAACGGAAATTCGGATTTCACCAGGCAGGTTTTATTGGGAGAGGAATTTTGTTTCGTCAGTGACTACAATGTAGACAAGCAAATTCGAATATTGAGCTCTGATAATTCTCACAGGAGAGTCAACGTCACTGGGCCAGTTTATTTGGCTCCTAGGTATACTGGTCAGCTTTATTGGTAATCTGACCAGAATAGGCTGAGTACTGAAAATCTTATACAAAGCTTTCTATTTTTTTCAGCTTTAAAACGCTAGTTTTATCACAATGGTAAACCATCCCATTATTCTAGAGAAGTTAAAGAAAATCATAACAGAAGTTAAAATAAAATGTGTACCTCGTACGGTGGATAGGTCATTGTGGTCGCTTTCGTTGGCCGGCGAGATCGACCCTAGATTGTCTTCTAATGGGGATATATCAAGCCTTAGGTTACGAAACAATACTTCAGACATTTTAAAAGAAAGAATAGTTCATGCCTGCAATTCAATAGTAGTAGAAATTTAATACTGAGTGGCACTTACATCAATGCATACTTTTAGTTGAATGTGGCGTTTTACTATTTTATTATTTTAGGTAATAATATATCATTTAATTCTAGCATAGCTATACAATGATTATAAATTTTTAATAAAAGTATTTTGTTAAATTTGTGTCAACAATTTATAATTACGTTTTAACATAATTATATGACTTAACACATGCGCTAATGCAATTCTAAATTCCTTATGGGGAAATTGGGTATCAAAAAACATAAAACGAACACATAAATTCAATTAACGTATTTTACGCATACCCTGAAACGTTCTTGACTAAAGAACATTTTCTCGAGCCCAATTGTGAAGCGAATCCAAGACCCCTCTCACAAACGGCAGATGCTAGTCGCAGCAGACAATATTTATTTCCCATCATTGTTCTTTCATTTTGCAACGCTATCCCTCTGTCAACGTGAAGTCCCCTTTAAAGTTCTGCATAGACAAACCTTTTGTCATCCGCGCTCTCCGGGATAAAATAACTTCAACGAAGAACATTTATGTGAGCACCTAGCGCTTTAGTTATCCAGAGTAAGGACTCTTCATGGCTTTCAAGATAATCAATTTATTTACCATGAAGATATCAAAAAAACATATCTAATCAAATGCGTTGCGAGCCAATTTTGAAATAAAAACAATGAAACATTTTCCATATAAGGAGTAGCTCGGGCTGAATGGTGTTTTTGCTGAAAATCTTAATCAAGTTTTGTGTTGAACCAACTTTTTTGTTTTTATGTTGATTACAGATACACACTGTACTCATCTTTCTATATAAATATGTGTCCCGTTCACATGACTTTCCCTTTCTGCTCTGCATACAAACTATTCTTGCAAAATATCATTACTTTAACGACAAATACTATTCAAAATAAATATCACCAGAAAAAGACTCATTAATATTTCCTTGCAAGTAGAAGATAAATAAGGGAATGCATTAAGCCAAAGCGATAGTCAAATCTTATAAACACTAGTTGCCATGTGGTTGGGGTTCCCGTTTGTGAAAAGTTTTAACTATTTTAAAATGAAACCAATAACAGAGAATATCACTGAAACGCATACAAAAACCAAATTGTGTTTTTAACGATATCTACAGTTTGTGCAGTAAGTTGCTGTCTATAGTTTATGGGTAATAAACTCGTTAGCAATTTTTACAATGGCAAAATTTTCCTAATATTTTCCATGCAAAGGATATGTTAGGACGTGGTACTTTTCTGAAAATCTGCGTTTTGTATCCTTGGAAGATACCAAACTTAAATACCAAATTTGTTTTTAACCATTTCGTTTTTGAATTATGTTCACAGACACACACAATTACCTTTTACCATTTTTGTTCTCCCAGTGTAATATTGGTATTAATTTTTGGTGGAATATAATACCTACAATGTACAAAATAACTGGAAAGTAAAATAAGTTTTTTGTTTCAGGTAGCCTAATGAAATGAAATATCGGCATAGAATTTTTTAATGAAATGCGGGGCTTCCTTCAATTAAGTAGTACAGGAACAATTAGTTTTCAGTAAATAGCAAAATAGTATGTTAAACTATGTATTACGATATCATTTACCTTCAAGAAAAGCAGGTTGCTTTGTTTTTATTTCAAGTATAATGTAAAGAATCCAGAAAATACAGCTACAGTGCTAGAAAACTTCATGCTTCACATGAACAGATGCAAGTATAATGTAAAGAATCCAAAAAATACAGCTAGAATGTTAGAAAACTTCATGATTCACATGAACAGATGCAAGTATAACGTAAAGAATCCAGAAAATACGTTAGAATGTTAGAAAACTTCATGCTTCACATGAACATATGCAATTTATGGAAAGGAACATTAAAAGCCAGAAATACATACGAAATATTCGAAAATTTGGAGTCTCAACCAAACAGTGACAACAGGAAGACCACCCTAAAATCGAGACTCCAACAAATGTCACCTAAAGCTGCGCGTCACATGGGATTAACGTTACGATGAAGGGAGGAATGCTTATTTTTACCCTATTGGGAGTAAACTGCCGGTAAAGTAGTTACAAAATAAAAAGCGAATCTCTGAAGAATGTTGTGTTTTTTTACATTTCAGCGAAAACAAGTTGAACTAAATTCTCCCAAATCCAAACTAACTTGTGCATCAGTATAAAAGTAGTTTACCGAGGTGTAATAAATTACAGTACTTGGTGATAAATTCAATTAGCAACACTATCTATTTTGATACAGGATGCTTGTTGAATCGCTCTCGTGATTATGTTATCCACATTAATGTAGTTAGTTTAAACTATAAAATTACTAACATGAATGAATGAATAAGTGTATTTATTAATATAGCAATATCATACATAGAATTTCAACAGTCGCACGGGTCCACAGAACGTACGTGCTTTTGTAATACACATTACAAGCAATATTAAAACAACAACCACAACAAAGAATTAGAAGAGTAAACACGAAAATAAAAAGACAAAGGAAATACACAGTCAAAAGCAATATTAAACAACAATAAAAATTAAGAGTGAATCCGAAAATAAAGATACAAAGATATTCAAATATACCAATTTAAATTTACAGCACAGAGTACACCTCCATAAATGCACCCTCTTATCATAGATAATTACACTTAAAATACATATATACACATAATATATACAACCCTAGCACAACAGTGACCTAAGTCTGATATAATATACATGTATGTAGAACATTGTAGTCACTTTTGTTTAGTTGATCTTATCCCCCCCCCTTCTCTATTGGCAGCCTCCTCAGATCTCAGCTGTCTTGCCTTAAGTATAAATTTACCTAGCCCGTCCATGTTTTCCGTGCCTGCCAGTAGCGTCCAACATGCTTCTATCTCTACATTCGCAGTGGTAAAAAATCGCGGCAAATATTTTTTCCGCCATTCCTCCGTACCCCTACATCTTGCCAAGATGTGAGTCCACGACTCTTCCTCCTCGCAAATGGGACAGATTCTTATACCATTCACGTCAGAAATTTTCGTGCTCCTCCATGCTCCTAGTCTAATCCACGCGAGCCCCTCTCTAATGAGTTTGGTACCTGTTTTGATGTATTGCTCCATACCCCACTCCGATTTCAGCCCAGACTGTACTTCTAATGACACCTTCTCTGTGCATTGCGCAATTATTTGCTGTCTGTCAATATCACAGAGACGTTTCTTAATTTTTCTCCAAATACTACGCCTGTTTTCCTGCCCCGCCATCCAAATGTCTCCCATCCCAATGGTTTCCAACCCTTTCTTTAATTTTGATGCCCACGTCAAATTACCTTCCATTCGCAACTGTTCACGGTAGCAGACTGCCCTAATTAGAGATTGGTTTCCGTGAACGATTCTCATCCAATATTTAACTGCTCTGATTTTGCACTCTATCGTTTCACTATGTACCCCGAATTCCCTCATTATTCCGCAGTTTGCCGTACCCCTCCCTACACCCAGAATTCCTTTCAAAAATTGGGTCCTCACTTGATCCAGATTCCCTGTTTGTTCCCACCCCCATATTTCTCCTCCGTATGCCATCGTGGATCTAACTGTCGCTCCGTATACAGTTTCCATTAAGGTTGTGGAGATATTCGGAATTCTGCAGCGTATCCGGAGAGCTTCCGCCGCTTTCACCCTTGCCTTGTGTTTCGTAATGTCAATGTGTTTTGTCCATTTTCCGTTCATTGTAAATGTGAGTCCTAAGTACACAAAGGATTTAACATTGTCCAGTATCTGTCCTGCATATGTCCAAGTCTCCTCCCTGCTATAAACACAACCCTTTTTGAAAGTCATTGCCTTAGTCTTATTCACATTAACTGTAAGTAGCCATTCATCGCAATAGTTCTTAAGTTTGTCCAGTCCTCGTTGCAATCCGTTTACTGTCGTAGAGCACAATACTAAATCGTCTGCGTATAAAAGTGTTGGGATCTGCAAATCCGCTACTACTGGTGCTTGAATATTCTCTGCTATCATTGTATCAGTAATATCATCCACAAAGAGATTAAATAGCAAGGGAGATAAAATACAGCCCTGCCTCACTCCCCTATAGCTTCGGCAGCTCTCGGACACTCTGTTTCTGTCGTACTTCACACAGAATTGGACATTTTGATATATTGCCTGCAAAGCTCTAACCATTTTACTTGATAACCCCTTTCTGCCTAGTTTGTACCATAATGCATTTCGATTGATAGAGTCAAATGCCTTCTTAAAGTCCACAAAAGCACAATGAAGCTTTCCCCGCTTAACTAACAGTTGCTGCGTCCTTAAAGTGTCTAATATAAAAGCGGCATCTATGGTACTGTGTCCTTCTCTGAAACCCATTTGAAATTTTGAAAGTTTGCCAAATTTAGATTCCCAGTCCTTTATCCGGTTATATAACACTCTACAATAATTTTTTTCCATAATTGGCAACAGAGTAACCCCCCTATAGTTATCCGGATTTCCAATAGTTCCCTTCCCTTTATAAATGGGATGAATAATGCCCTTTCCCTACTAATAACATAGATATATTGGAGAAAAAGAAGGTGATGTGTTCCATTTGCATGACTTTCTCTACATCTCTGAAACAATCGTTAAAAAGCGTTTACTTCATGCTAATCGAGATAAACAAACGTTAGCAGAAATGCTTTCTTTTAAGTAAAAGGGAAATAATGGGATACACTAGACTGAAAAGATAATCAAATATTTTAAAAGCTAGTTGCCATGTAGATGAAATACGTTTGTTTGCATTGCCAGGAGTTAATAAATTCCTGTATGTGAAAATTTTTAAGTGTTTTAAATCTGACACAAATAACAAGGAACGTCTGAAAAATGGTCGACTCCACGAAAAAAATGAATATGACATAAATTGTGTGCTTCAACGAGATCTGCATATTTTGTGTAGTAAGTTTTTGTCTTATCTCACGGTTTAATAGTTATACAAAACCTTGCAATGATCATCCAGAATAAAGATGACTTCAGAGGCTATTCCTAGGAAATTCAAGATATGCATTTTATTTGTCGTGTAAAGGTCACTAATTTAGGTATTTTAATCATAATTGTTAGAGCTATATTTGAGAAAATAAAAATTTTTGAAACTTTTTCCATATAAAGAATAGCTTGGTGTGGGAGATTCTTCTCAAAATCTTCGTGTCGGATTCTTGGAAAATATTTAACTTATATGCAAAGTTTGGTATTTACCGACTTTTCGTTTTTGAATTATCGCGCTCACAGGCACACACACACACGGACCTTTTTATAAAAAAGTTTTTTTTCTACAGGGGACCCTAAAATATCTATTTCCGAAGAAATCTCTGAATAAAATTTTTGGGTGGTCTATACACTATGTACTTAGTACGTATAGAGAAAGTAATAAAATTAAAGATAAAAGTTGCTTGAAGCTTTTATCGTCGAAATCATTTTACACTAAGGATACAGCACAAACATCATGGAGCGTATCTTTCTCTAAATATCTTACAATGCATGTAAAATCTAACACAGAAACGCATTTAGTTTATTTTTACTTTCTAGAAAAGGTATTGGATTCCCAGATATTTCACATCTGTTTTCAAGCGCTCTTATTTTTGTCTAATATTTTCTGCATTTATTTTAAATAATCTCATGATCTACCATACCATTTCGTCCAGCGTCCACAGAGGCCTTAGTGCTGGTCAACTGTATGCCTGCTTCATATACGTGAAGATCAGATATGGTAGCGTCAACACGTGTCCACCGAGGCCTTAGTGCCACGAAACTCTATTTACGCTTCTATTCTGCTGTTCAGTCCACCTGGCTTAATTACCTAAGAACAAGCCTCAGAGAATTCGCTCGCTATTACCATATGTGTTTGTCTATTGTTTTTTATGGCCGTGCACGTGAAGTGATTATGGTTCTAGTGAAGGGAAGAATATACACCAAAGCTATTATTTTTAATTATTTTTGTGATTTTAGTGATTTATTAAGAGTGATGTGAAGTTAAATTGATTTGAAGGAAAGGTTTAAGAAAAATGGTAATAAAGTAAAATACAAATTGAAATATTGAACTGCATATATACATAACATAAAAATAAAAGAGAAACTTTAAATATCCGATAAATGTTATAGTAACGAAGCAAATTAAATACATATATTTTAAAATGTTCCTTATAGCGATAGTTTGGTAATAGAGGAGCAAACTTCCAGTACCTAATATACAGATACCTACACATGTTTTGTTTTTATATAGTTTTATACCTAAAATTTAATTTCAATTGTTGAATATTTATTTTGATGTAGTAGGTAGGAAAACGCTATTTATTTTTGTTTTGTTTTATTTTCTGTGTTTTCTCTTGTTGAATTATTATATACATAGTATTTTTGTTTTATTTATATAGCCCCTTTTAACATCTAAGGTCATAACGGGGGCTTGATATTAGAAACAACCCGTTTTCTGTAGGTTCTTTTCTTTGGATTTAAATCGTTTTATTTTTCTCAAACACATACACACATTCACTCTCACATACACACAGGCCTTGTGGGGGATAGGAGATGTTAATTATTTGTTCAATAATAATAATAATAATAATAATAATAATTGCAGTAATAAACTCATAATTGGCAATGGACGTCTCGTATTAGGTATCAAGGGGCTGGGATTGAGTATTACATATTTTATTTAATTTATTGTTTTTATGCTCAAGATAGAACTTTTTATCCTTAATGATAATCCGAATTGATCTTTACCTTCGCGACGGAAACAATGAAAAAAGCCGTCACTATTTTGTACACTTCTACAATATTATAAACACAAATATTAGGCTGTAAGTACTATGTTGGACTGAAAGTCGATCGTATCAGATCATTAAACGTATTCGTACAATAAGAAAATACTTGTTTTCTTTGTTTAGTTGTCTATTCTGACCATGTATGTTTGAATTCCTAGCCAGTATAGCCATTCTTCTATTTTCCCTGTTTCTAAATCCCACCTTACATCTGTGCACATAACAAATTTCACATAAGCGCCTGTTATATTAAGCAACCGGATCCCACTACTTTCAGCCGAGATTCTGCTTTATTAAAAAGCAGTTATTTGAAAGCTTCCGGTTTCATATATTGCGTAGAACTCGCTTCTATCCCTGGTAAAAAGTAAGAAGTGAACCGGAGAAGAAAAATATGGAAAAAGGTCACGGTATTTAATTTGCACATTTTGAAGCCACTTTTGTCTCTTGGTCGTTCAGCTTCCCAGTAAGATGAAATTTATTCCATTCCATCTCTTTTCCATCATCCGCTGCTTTTTCAATGACAAATATTTCGTAATGGGGAAAAATTAGAGGTTCGTATTATTTCTTCCGTTGGATTTTCTTTTGTCCTGTGCTCATGCAAACACATGATGCAGAAACCAAGAGAAGCGCCGGGATTTTCATTTTATTTCCTTTCTTTTTTATTTAATGCTCTCTTCCATTCTTGCTAATGAAAAGAACAGAGGAATTCAATAGTCCGTTTTCTTCTCGGGTTGATGCTGATTTTAATCCAGCTGTTTTACAAAAGTGAAGGAGGTAATAAAACTGTTTTACTTCACGTACCATATTCTTTTCTACGCTTCTTCCTTTGATTTTCCTATCATATTCTTTTCTGGCCTTCTTTCTTTGGTTTTACTGTCAGAATCTCCATAAATCCTCTAAGTTATGACGTTTCCTCTTTCATTGCTGTCACTGAATACAAATGGTTTTTTTCTGCTATAGTTAGTCACATAATTTTACTGGTGATGGTTTACTTTTGAAATAATTTACCATAAAAATATTTCACAAACAAGAACCTGTACGCGCAGGCTTTGTACCTTGATTATATCACGATTAGGATGTAGTTCAACATATTTTCTTGTAGGTGCAAAGAGAAATTCATTAGGCCATTAGATGCCTTTGCACTTTGTTTCTCTTGACAAAAGTGTACGTTATTTGCAAATTCAAACCAATAACAAAGAATATCTAGAAAATGGTAACACACTACAAAAAACGTGTTTGACATAAATTGTGTGCTTTAATAAGATCTACATGTACTTGTTTAATAGGATTTTGTTTAGCTTTTACGGTTTACCAGTTATGAAATAGTAATGGAGAATGAAGAGGCGTTAAGCGGATATTTTCGTAAAATTCAATGTACAATGTACATAGCGGATTGAGAATATATTGGATTTCACCAGAAATGTATGTTTTGGAGTCCGCTGAGTCCGAAAAAAACATTGTTCGTATGTGGCTGTCTGTGTCTTTGGACAGCATAGTTCAAAAACAAAAAGACCATTAAATACCAAACTTGGTATTTAGGTGTGGTACCTTCTGAGGATGCAACAAAAAGATTTGCAAGTAAATCTTCCCACCACAAACTACCCTTTACATGAAAAATGTTAAAAAAATTTGATTTTCTAAAAAATAGCTCTACCGACTTTATTTAAAATCCCGTATATTAAAGATATTTACATCCCAAATAAAATGTATATATTTAATTTTCTGAGACTACCTTCGTAAGCCCTCTTTATTCTGGATGTCTTTTGCCGAAGTTTTGCTTAACTGCTAAATGCAAAAGATAGACAAAAACTTACTGCACAAAAAATGTACATCCTGTTAAAACACACAATTTATGTCCTTTACGTTTTTGTTGTGGAGGTAACCGTTTCCGATATATTCTTTGTTATTGGTTTCAATGTAAAGCACTTCTACTTTTCTTAGATGGGAAATGTCCGTTCTTCTTTTGTTCTACTCATGATCAAGCAGAGAAGCGGTTTGCAATGACAATCGCATAACGATAGCTTTTAAAACATCTGACTATCACTTTAGCATAGTGCATTCCCTTAGTTCCCTTCTACTTACAAGTAACTAAGTAATAACACTCTACTAATGTTTATCTCGCTTAGCGTGTGTAGAAAGAAAAATAAAATTTGTAACAAGTTTGTCTGCTTTCTGAGATTTTGTTATTGTGTTTGTCACGCACTTTTTGCTGACACCCAATGCTGATGTAATTTTCTGTAAGATTTATTGCACCTATGCATACCCATAATCTGCAATTTTAATGCCTCTGACACACTCTTTTACTTTCTCTACACGTACTATGTACATAGTGTATAGAGAAGATATTGCATTACGCCCAAAAATTCGATACCAAGATTTCACCGGAAATATATGTTTTAGGGTTCCCTCTATCCAAAAAAAAACGTTTTCAGAAAAATGTGTATGTGTGTCCGTGTGCCTGTGAACACGGTAACTCAAAAACGAAAAGTCGGTAAAATATCAAACTTGGTATTTAAATTTTGTATCTTCCAGGTATGCGACGCGAAGATTTTGAGAAAAAATTCCCCCTAACCAAACTCTCTTATATGGAATATTTTTCGAAGATTTTGATTTTCTCAAAAATGGCTCCAATGATTTTGATTAAAATCTCTTATATTTAAGATATTGACATACCAAATAAAATGTGTATCTTGAATTTTCTCGGAATAGTGTCTAAAGATCTCTTTATTCTGGGTGATTTATATTGAATTTTGCATAACTGGTAAGCTGCAAGAGATAGACAAAAACTTACTACACAAAAAGTGTAGAGCACGTTATAACAGATAAATTATATTATTTAAATTTTTTTGCTGGAGTTGGTCGTTTTTAAAATATTCCTTATTTTTGGTTCCAGCTTTAAAAAAACTATACTTTTCTCATACAGGAATTTGTCAACTGTTGTCCATACAAACAAAGGAACTTCAGTCACATGGCAACACGTTTTTGACTATCAATTTAACCTATGGTACTCCCTTATTTCGCTTCTACTTACAAGGAAGCAAGTAATAAGACTATTTCTGCTAAATTTTTCTTTCTGCTTGATAGATCCGCGACACGCACGCGTACTCTTAATCAGCCTGGTGAGGTGCAACTAAGGTTACAGAACCAGGAGTTTTCGTTTGTGTGAGCCAGGTCGTTCATGGTGCAGTATATGGTCCGAGAACTCCATGAATTGTCTCAAACCCAGGTGCATTCTATGATAGCAAACCACAGTAACACTGGCACGCACCACCCAATGCTGCACGAGAACCTAAAGTCCATGACGTGAACAAATGAGCCTCGTCCTATTCTCTACCAACGCGGTTTGCTAGTTTGCATTAGCTTTAAGAGATGTGATGGAATGTCTTTTGGCTGTACTTATAATTTGAGGCAGTGAGTCAGTTGAATAAAATGCTTTTACTTACATTAATGTCCTTAATGTTTTATGCATTTTAGTCTTGCTCCTCCTTTGCTATTCTTGCTCTCAATAAAATGTATTCTGAATTCTTTAATGTCTTGATATATGTTCTATGAATTTTATTATTCTTTTTTTTTATTCGGTTCCATGTTTCTCTTTATTCTTTTGCTTTCACACATACTTTTTCATTGGTAACTTTATTTAGTTAATTTTCAGAATGTTCAGAATGTTCCTTCTGATTTTAGTATTAACCAAGATTCACAACCACATATCATTCTGTTCCAAACAGTCGCCCTCCATGGCTAAGGGTTTTACCTCATATATCCAAGTGGCAGGTTCAAACCCGGCGGAGCCCGATGGAATTTTTTTCGTATATTTAAGGCATGTAAAAGAACCTCAAGCCTGATAAAAATATATCTGAGCAAAATTAAGAGGTCTTTTTACTCACAACATAGAAGGGGACGCTAGTAACCACAGAGGTAAAGAGCGTCCATAAATAAAACTCATTTTCCACTTTGTGCCCAACATATGTTTCCAAAGTTTCTTCCTATTCTCCAAACTAATGATATAATTAATGACTGCATTTGTAGCATCATAACAAGGATAGAGGAGATCCACACAGTGTATGGTTGACGAATATTGGTCTTGCGTACACACGGTCCACAGCAGCACTATGTTAGGGTTGGACGGTACACCGTGAACATACAACGAGGCATCCACGAATGTGTCAACAGAGAGTAAGGTCAACCCCATGTGGAGTAAGAGACTACAGATAAATGCTGAGGTCCTTTCTAGAACTGTTACTGGCATCCATACTTTAAAACATCCATGGTTAATTCAGCAGATCTTTTGTTTGCGTGTGGCTTTTTTTTTTTTTTTTTTTTTTTACTTTCTCTATACGCACTAATTACATAGTGTATAGAGAAGGTATAGCACTCCACCAAAAAACTCGATACCGAAATTTCACCGTAAATATATGTTTTAGGGTCCCCTGTATCCAAAAAATGTATTTTGAGAAAAAGGTCCGTGTGTGTGTGTGTCCTGTGTCCTATGTCCGTGTCAGTGTGTCCGTGTGTCTGTGAACACGATAACTCAAAAACGAAAAGTCGGTAAAATACCAAACTTGGTATTTAAGTTTAGTATCTTCCAGGGATGCGACACGAAGATTTTGAGAAAATCCCCCTACCCCAAACTACCCTTTACATGGAACTTTTTTCGAAAATTCTATTTTCTAAAAAATGGCTCTAACGATTTTGATTAAAATATCGTATATTAAAGATATTTACCTGACAAATAAAATGTATATTTTGAATTTTCTGGGAATAGCCTCTGAAGACTACTTTATTCTGGGTCAATTTTACGGAATTTTGCATAACTGCTAAAACGTAAGAGATGGACAAAAACTTACCGCCCAACAAATGTAGAGCACTTTAAAACACACAATTTATGTTGTATACATTTTTTTCGTGGAGTTATTGTTTTTGAGATATTCCTTGTTTTTGGTTTCGGCTATAACAAACATATCTTTGTCATACAGGACTTTGTGAACTCGTGTGCATACAAACAAAGGAACTTCAGTCACATAGCAACCAGCTTTTGACTGTCACTTTAACCATGGTACTCCCTTATTTTGCTTCTACTTACAAGGAATCAAGTAATAAGACTATTTCTGCTAATTTTTTTCTCGATTAGCAGGAAGTAAAAAGAAGCATAAGCTTTTTAACAATAATTGATTGCAGAGATGTAGAGAAAGTCATGTGAATGGAACACATCCAAATTTTTCTTTTAAGGTATTTTCATCCCACTGAATCCAAAAGAGCTTTTCGCTTTGTTGGAAGCAGCGGTCTAGCTTTTGATGAGCTATGGATATATTTGAAAATCTGATGTGTTCCATTCACACGACTTTCTCTACATTTCTGCAACAAATTATTTTTAAAAACCTTATGCTTCTATCTACTTCATGCTAATCCAGAAAAAATAGCATAAATGGTTATATTACTTGTTTCCTTGTAAGTGGAAGCGAAAGAATGGAATAGCATATGCTAAAGTATTAGTCAAAAGTTGGATGCCAAGTTCCTTTGTTTGTATGGACAGGAGTTGACCAATTCCCGTATGAGAAAAGTATAAGTTTTTTAAAGCTGAAACCTATAACAAGGAACATATTAAAAATGGTCTACTCCATGAAAAATGTATATGATATAATTTTTTTTGTTAAGTAAGTTTTTGTCTATGTCTTGCCGTTTGCCAGTTATTCAAAATTCCGTAAAATTTATCCAGAAGAAAGTAGTATTCAGAGGCTATCCGCAGGAAATTCAAGATATAAATTTTGTTTGTCATATAAATATATTTAATTTACTATATTTTAATCAAAAATTTTAGAACCATTTATGAGAAAATCAACAGTTTTGAAAAATTTTCCATGTAAAGGATAGTTGGGGGTGGGGGAATTTTCTTAAAAATCTTCGTGTCGCATCCCTGGTATTTAACAGTCTTTTCGTTTCTGAGCTATGTTGTCTACAGACACACATGTACCTTTTTCTAAAAATGCTCTTTTTTGGAATCGAGGGACCCAAAACAAGTATTTTCGGTGAAATCTCGCTATCAAATTTTTGGGTGCAATATAATACCTTCTCTTTACACTATGTACATAGTACGTGTAGAGAAAGTAAAAATATTGTGTTGGCTGTGAGTACAAAATTAGATTAATATATCATCTGGAGAATATCTTTTAACAAGAATGAGATTATATAAAACATAAGCTTTCATCAGCTTTTAATCGAACATCTATTAGCATTTTTACGTAAGCAAAAATTTATAATTTCAAAAATGTTTTCTCTTGAAAGAGGGTGCTGGTCTCAGGGTTATAACATTTTTGAGATATTTGTCCGAAGAATAGGTGGCAATACGTCGCTTTGCAATATCATTTATTAGTAAGCAACTTTTCACACACACACACTCGCTCATCGGTAGATAGAGAGTGCATTCAGAATGTGCAAAGCCCCCGGTATGACCTTAGATGTTAAAGGGGGCTATATAAATGGGAAAAAAAAAAAAGTTTTCTAACAAAGAACACACAAAAGAGGAGGTGGCAGCGACAGCCTCGTAAGCGGACAGTGAACTTTGCTCCTGTCTCTGAGGTCATCACTAACCGTATCATTGCTAACTTGCAATTGAGAACCGTTTTAACAAAACTCAACAAATGCCATTTTAAAAAGTTTACTCTGAGGGTTTTAATATAGTAACTCCGCAAAAATTGTTAGTGTTTCCCATTTGAGATGCATTTATTGATGGGCAGTATAACTACTTTTGTTATTTTATTTATTTGGAAAAAAATACGACAAAACTAACTTACTTTTACAATATACATTTTTTGAAATGCACATAATTTAAAATGTTTAATAATTTTTCATTCACAGTTGGCAAAAACCTCATCAAAATCATTAACAAGTGCTTTATAATAATGTTTAAATACAGTTGAATTAAAAATTGGTCAATTTAGACACATTGAACTCTAATTTGTTCAAAATCGATTATTGTTGTAGAGAAGAACTTCAATGCAGGATTAAAGTTGTTTTATTACAATACCAAAAATGACTGAAAATAGAATGTACAAAATCTCAATGCAATGGTTCCTCATCATAATCCATCCTGTTGTCAGAATCTTTGCCACATCCTTTTAGAACTCTACATTTCTCATGCAGGAATTTGTCAACTCCTGTCCATACAAGCAAAGGAACTTCAGTCACATAGCAACCAGCTTTTGACTATCACTTAACCTCTGGTACTCCCTTATTTCGCTTCTGCTTACAAGGAAGCAAGTAATAAGACTATTTCTGCTAATTTTTTCTCGTTTAGCATGGAGTAAATAGTAGCCTAAGTGTTTTAACAATAATAGAGAAAGTCATGTGAATGGAACACATCAGCTTTTTAGAACAGGATCGTGAATGTGCTAATACCCGCGCGCACATCATAATCAATTCCTTATAGGTAGTAATCGGCTTACCTTCCCCGAATTTGTAGGACTGACACCCACCGCTATGACTTACAAGCCAATGCCTATAACTCAGAAACCACAGAATGGATGATATGAAATGTAAGCAAATTTATGATTGGAAAGGTATGGTGGAATGAGTGGCGTGGGAAACCCGAGAACCCGGATAAAAATCGCCCACAAATTTCAAATACGGGCACTTGGGATCAAACCCGGGTCGCCTAGAATGAACCACGGCGCTGTCCTTACCAGGTTTTGTTTCTCACAAATAGTTAGGATATCATACATTCTTGGAAGTTCTCATTTATTCCGAATTTTAAAGAAATAGAAAGCCATTAATTTATTATAGAAATACAGATTTTATCGCTTTTAGTTTGAATCGTTTAAGAAATTATTTTTGAAACACAATATCTGTCATTTTTCTTACCGCAATCCATGCAACATGAGGCATTATTTAGGGAAAATAAGCTAACATATTTGGGATTTACTGGGAGAAATGTTAGAATCCTGTTACTTTGCGTACTTAGGTCATTTTTGTTTGTCTGTAGCCTTTTTACGTCTGGATTTATTGACTTATGATGCTTTAAAACACGACTTCCAGTAAAATCTCTATATAAAATATGTGTTAAGCGGTTGTAAGTGTTGATACTAGGATTTGAACCGTTCACATTAATTGTGTGAATATATGGACCAACACTTTCAGCAAGATGAACGTTCAGTATTAACACTGAGCATTGCTGAGAGTGAATGCACGCTAAAAATGTGTGGGTATATACCGACCCTTTCTAAGCTATGAAGTTATCAAGGAAGACTACGAAATGAACAAGTGAAAATCTACTGAAGCAGCAGGAAGATCTCTTCTGTCTATATCCAACTGAACTAGCAATGTTCTTTTAGTGGACCTGCAGGAGTATGCGGACATGAATTGCTCAAAGCTATCTTGTCTTATCAGTGCCTTTTTGTCCTCCACAGCGGCTTCAAGAGGCAGTATCCTCAAGAGTTGATATTAAAGTCCTCCGTCTCTCTTTCTTTACCCTTTGTTCATGCAACTGCGTGCACGTAAGAACGACATATGTGAGCGGAATGTCTAGATAAGGCTTGGAAGATGGGTATACAGTCTTTGGGTTACAAATATCTTCAAGAGGAGATTCTCAACTCCCAGAGTAGCGAAAACACAATTCTATAGAGCATAATTCCAAACTAAGATAATTGTGGCTAATGCATTTTCCTTACGAATTTTCCTAAAACGTTTTTGAATATCCACCAACTATCTACCACTGTCCTATAGTTCCTTCGGTATGAAATACATTTGCTGCCAGGATCGACAACAGCGCTAACGAATTTTAATTCCATCAACCTTTCATAATCTCTTAGTGATATGACACTAATTGTTTATTATTGTTATTATTATTATTATTATTATTTGTTTGTTTGTACTATGTGCAAATCGCGGCCGCGCCGTGGCCGAGTAGTAAAATCACTCGCCTCTCATCTGCGACCGCATGTAAGATTTCTAATGCTTAAAGCGGCACAGGGTATTTTTTTCCGGTTTCTCCGGTTTCCCCCACCATCACATTCAACCCGGGCTCCATCTTCATTATCATCAGTGTCATCACCTGCGGTGCCAGAGCAGTAAAAGCGGGCGTTAAACACTACCCAAAAAAAAGTGTTATGGTGCGATTCCATCGTAGTTAAAACTGGCGTTAAACACTATCAAATAAATAAATGCAAATCCACAACGTTTCACTGATTCCTACTAATGTTTACTCTCTCTCTACACGTACTATGTTTATAGTGTATAGAGAAAGTATTGTATCCGACCTAAAAATTCGATACCGAGATTTCTTTGGAGATATACAGTTTGAGGTTTCATGAATCCAAAATAGTTTCGCAGAAGGTCCGTCAGTGTATCTGTGTGTGTATGTCATTGAACAACATAGCTCAAAAATTAAAAGACGTTAATACCAAATTTAGTATCTTCTAAAATTTTCAAAAAAATCCCCCCTATCCTGAACTACCTTTACAGGGAAGGTTTTTTTCTCAAAATTGGGTTTATTGATATTTGAATCACAGGATTTAAATCAAGATGTATATATCTTAAATTATATACATACATATTATCGATATTTAATCACAATTAAAATTTATTTTTTAAAATACACAATTTATATCCTATACACTTCTGTTGTAGGGTGGCCGTTTACAAGACGTTCCTTGTTATCCGTTGTAAGTTTAAATTCCTTAACCTCCCTCAAACGTGGTTGCCTTTTCTTTCATCTCGCTTTTGTTTACTGCTGGTCTTGCAAAGCGAATCGAAATTCAATTGTTCTCATAGCGACCAATTTTTTAAAATATATGAATATCGCTTTCGTCATATTTCCCTTCTACTTACAAGGAATCAAATAGCAAGACCATTTCTGTTAATGCTTATCTGGGTTAGCATAATGTGGATAAAAGAATCTTGTTAGCAAAATGGGTAGCGAAAGTCATGTTAATGGAACACATCAGATTTTTTCGTAGGTAACCTTTGCCGACAAATTTTATATTCGCCGCAGATTATTTTTCTTATTATTTGTCTTATTATTCTTCTATCCTTCCTGCTTACATTTAAATATAACTCAAGCCATGTTTGCCCATCTAAATGAAATAAAACTGAAAAATAAATAACGGTTTCCAGGTCTCTTTTCATTGTGCTTGTATGCATATTGAAATAAAATAACACAAAGAACAATATAATCTTCTATTATCAATAATAAAATTTTGTGGTACCCTAATATTGCTAAGTATAAGTTTATCCAAAGAATGTTATAAAATTAAGACGACTTCACGAGTTGAAATTAAAAATAGCTTGTGCTTAGCAGAACTTATGTGTTCCTTTGTTAAATTAATTGCGATAAGATTTAAGGTGTAGCCCGTATTAAGTAATATTAATAACCTATAAAAGAGGAACATTTAATGTTTTACACAAAAACGCACAGAAAGAGATCATATTAGCGAAAAGCTAACGATCATCTACATCCGCATTTATCCATAATCGTGCTATGGATTAATATTTCATATCGATATACAAATCAAGATTAGATAATTAACTTTAATAGGATTTAAGTTTTCTCTTGCACTTTTTTTTTTTTTTTTTTGATATACACAATTGAATACAACTGATTGTGCAATTTGAATTTTTTGCACCTCTAAAAAAGTAAATAATATGCTTAGAAGTGTATTCCAGAACTTCTTAGGCAAAAGTTTGCGACCAAAACACAGCTCTCTATACTACTTTCTTAAGCATGCAAGCACAATGTACATTATGGATCGACACAATACTTTCTGTCATCGCTTCGACACACGGATATACACCGACATGAATTAATTCTGGGTAGAATACAATACCTTCTCTATCTAATATATACGTTGTACATATATGCTAGAGGAAATAAACACAATGAATCAGCTAAATACCAATAGACAAGGTGTTATTCACAAGAAAGTGTATAACCGTTAAAACATATAATTCAAATCCAATACGTTTTTTGTTTTTCAGTTACCATTTTCAAGGTGTTTTAAATGTTCCTATACTTACACTTTTCTCAAATGCAAAATCTTAAATAGTTTTCTTTTGTTTTCGCAATTTTGAGTCATCTCTTAGCGACCAGCTTTTAAAGATTTTACTAACACTTTATTCTAAAAAAAAAAAAAAAAATAAAAAAAAATCCATGGCACAGCTCATAGAGAGCCTTGGCCAACCAGCCCGGCCGATGCGTCTCCTATCTTGGTCCACGACAGACGACATGGATGGGGTACAGTATTGGGGGTGTGAGACGTAGTCAGCACTTCGAACCTCCCCCGGGGAGGCCTCGCAGCGGGGGAAAATCCCCACGCCGGTACTGGGAATGGAACCCAGGTCTCCCACTTGGCAAGCAGCTAAGCTACCACCGCACTAAGGAGACGACCCTTTATTTTGTGTTCCCTGATTTCGCTTGTACCCGCAAGGAAATAACTAATAAGACTATTTCTGTTAATATTTGTCTTGGTTGACATGAAGAAGATAGAAAATTAAGTCTCTGCAAGAATAATATTTGCAGAATAGATCAGAAATTCACGTGAATGGAAGACATCAGATTTTGTTTCATAGTATTTGTTCTTCAGAAGGTTTCATTGTATCTTCAACACAAATAAAGAGGATGATAATGAGTATAAAACAAACGATAAATAAAATGTATGAACTGCGGTGAGATTCAACTCTATGCCTAAAGCTCGCAAGAAGCCACTTCGTCAGCAATTTATAAGCTCTCTATTCATGCACTGCGTCACAAGAAATTGTGAAGGAATAAAGCGAAAACGCCACAGATTTTCTGCACCGTGGCTTGCTGTTTAAGCTTTAACTGGCATTAAATTTGTTATGAGTCGCAGCCCTCTAGCTCTCTTATTATCAGCAAAGCCATCACACAATGGATTTCATCTCCTGAGTGAAACGAGGTAGGTACCTGCTCCTTGTATATTACATATGTGACAAAGGGAACCAACCGGTCCTTTGTGACCTCGCATTTCGAATGAGGATTTCTCTAGCCGCCGTTTTCACTGAGTGCCCTAATAGAGATACGTTTGTGAGAACACATTATCTATCTTTAAAACTACGCTTTGCTTATATATTAAAGTCATTTGAAAGAGAATTAAGTGACTTAGGAATTAATAGTGTAAACAACGCTTAAGTGTAAAACGATAAGCCTCATTATTCATCTATAAAAACACGTCTTACAGAGATAAACCCAAATGAAACATGCTCTAAAAGATTCCTCCAAGTAGGCAAGCTATTCATCTATATCCATGTAATTATTTCCAACAGTGCGCTGGGAAAAGAAGTACGTAGTGTCGCGGGCATCGGTGTCTCGTTCCAGCAGTGTCCTCAGCTCCGACGTTAATGAAGATTTCACTTCTAATCTCCTAATTAAACTTAGCTCAGGGATTTGTGGGTGAGGCTAATATTGAAAACACTGCATATTCTCTTACGACTTGAATTTATTTGTATCATAGATTTAAATGGGAGACTGACTAGCTTCTTTCCTTACAAATGAGTTATATCATCTAACATTTGCACAACACTCCCCCACCACTGAAGCATGTGGCCGTGCGCACAACTCAATGTGACGTGAACACAATCTCAAGCGAGATAGCTATATAGAGTAACCACATAGAGATCTGCTTGCCTTAAATACTGATCCTGGGTGGCGCCAGCTCTTGCGCCATAAAATATAACAGTATCTCTTATTGGTTCTTAGTTAGCATCACCTCACAAGCTATGAGAATAAATTGTGCCAAGTTCTGAGGTCATAGCGTGCACATGACGCGTTTGGAAAAACCCAATGTTTCCTCTCATTTAACTGTATGCTTACTTTGTATGTTTTTCCAATTCCCTATTCTACTTGGAACACCAGTCACTATTCCTGTATTTTTACCTGTACTATTTTATTCCAATTATTTTACCTTGCTTTCTATAAACTAATAATATTATATACAATTTCTCTTTTTCTATATTTTGTGAACATGTGGTATGTGCTTCTACAATAGCTACCAGGACTGTCCCAGAAGTACCCGGCCTACAAATAAAGCACTTAAATTTTAGGCAAAAACATCTTTATTTCTCTGCATAGTCTCCTTTTAGCTCGATACACTTTTCCCAGCGATGTTCAATAGCTTCGATATTCTGTGTATGGTAAGAATTATCGAAGGTCTGCAAAATAGCTATCAACTGGAAACTCCACTTCTTCATTATTGGCAAATCTTCTACCACCAATCTTCAAGCCATTTCTTCAAGTTTGGAAACAGAAAATAATCAGAGGGGGCTAAATCTGAAGAGGATGCATGAGTAAGCAATTCGAACTTGGTGATAATGGATGTGTGAACTGGTGCATTCTCTTGATGAGACAAAACTTTCTTTTTCGCTAAATGTGGCCGTTTTTGCTCAATTTCATCATTCAAACGCTGTAACAAGTTGGCATAACATTTGCCATTGATTACTTTTCCTTTTTTGAGATAATTGATGAAAATTATCCAGCGTGCGTGCCAGAAAACTGACGCCATGGCCTTGCCTGCAAATGGAACTGTCTTTGCCTTCTTTGGAGCCGATTCTCCCCTTCCAATTCAGTGTTTTGATTGTTCCATCGTCTCAAGTGTGAAAGGATGGACCCAGGTTTTATCCATTGTTATGAATCTATACAAAAACTCAGCTTTATTTCAGCAAAACATTGCCAAACACTCGACTAAAACAACCTCACGATGCTGTTTTTGTTCTATTGTGAGCAAATGCGGCACCCACCTTACACACAACTTTTTCATGTACAAATTTTCAGTCAGTATGCGATGTACAGAACTTTTAAAATGTCTGCAATATCTGCTAGCTTGCGAACCTTCAGTCGCCTGTCATGCAATACCATTTTGTGGATTTTCTTTACAATTTCTGGACTGGTAATCTCATTAGTTCGAACTCTGCGATGCTCATCTTAGCAACTCGTACGGCCGCGCTTAAACACTGCCACCCAATATTTCACTGTTGTAAACGAAGGAGCAGACTACACCAAAGTAGAATCTAGTTCAGCTTTAATATAAGTTAGATTAAGACCTTTCAAATGAATATTACATCACACAACGATGACCAGTTTTATCCGTGTTTACAAATTTTCTGAAAGCTTTCACCAATGATGACTGCCAAACAAATGCTAAACAATGTAAAATCGTCAAACTTCAAACTAAAGCTTTCTAAGGTTTGTGTTTTTTTCATTGTTGTTGTTTGACGCTATATATAGCGTTATATATATATACCACGTCGTGTACTTCTGTGATAGCCCTTGTAGGTAAGGGGATTTAGAATTTTATCCACGTCTGTTTTAGGAAAATTACTTTCTTCAGCCAAACTAATAATTTTTTTTAGTTAAATTTTACTTTCTCTAGTGAGTATGCACAATTCATATAGTAGAAAGAGAAGGTATTATATTCCACCCAAAAGTTCGATGTCGTATTTCACCGGAAATATATATTTTGGTTTCCCCTGAGTGCGAAAAAAGTATTTTTAGCAAACGATCCGTGTGTGTGACAACAACATTGTTCAAAAAAGAAAATATTGTTTAAATCTGGTACTTAAGTTTAGTATATTCCAAGGATGTGACACGAAGAATTTCAAGAAAATCTCTCCCACCACAAATTACCCTTACATGGAAAATATTTTGAAAAGTTTGTTTTTCTCAAAAATGGCTCTAACGATTTTGATTACAACACCTTAAATTCAAGATGTTTATATCACAAAACACTGTATATTATAAATTTTCTGAGAATATACTCCGAAGATCTCTATATTTTGGATGAGTTTTGTGGAATTTTGCATAACTGGTAAGAGATAGACAAAAACTTTCTAAATAAAAACTTACTTACCGTTAAAACACATAATTTATGTCAGATGCGGTTGTTCCTTGCTAGTGCTTTTAATTTTAAACTACTTAAACTTTTCTCAAACGGGGAGTGACGTTTCGTTTCATCTCTCTTGTTTTACTGCAGCTCATGCAAAGTGAGCCGAATCTTCAGTTGTTTCATATAATTTGATTATCGATTTAGCCTAGTGTATTCGCTTACGTCCCTTCTATGTACTCGTAACGAAGCAATTAATAAGAAAATTGTTGCTCATGTTTACCTTGATTAGCATGTCATATATAAAAGAATATTTGTAAATAAAATTGTTTGTGTAACAGTTACAGAAAAAAGTGTGAATTTTTTCGTTAATTCGGGAAGACCCCTTTTCTGTTTTTATTTTATTTCTTTACTTTTGCTTTTCTTTATTAAATTATTTTACAGTACACAATATTTTAATTAAATAAAGAGTTTAATTGCTTGTGCTGATTATTTTCTTGAAGTTCTCGCGGCTGGTTTTGCGCTAGATGATTTCTATTGTTTCGTTGTGTCCTGCAGATAAACGTGGAGGTTCAATGTCTGCATGTTCTTAAATCCTTGTAATGTCGTTGAGGAGTTCTAGTAGACTTTCTTGTAGCGTCATCAGTCTTTCATGTCGGCGATGGTGTAGTGGAAGTCTGGTGTGGGCGGAAGAAGGTAGGCGCTCACCCTTTTATGTTCCTGCTAAGTCCGTAGAAGAGATTATGTCTAGATAGAACAGAAAGGCTAACGTTTGAGGGATTGTAAATTAACGGCCTGCGGGGATCGATGACGTCAGGGACAAGAGGCGGGGACAATAGATTCACTGTACACTCAGACGACTGAGGAGACGATACGTGATATAGTGAATGTTTAGACTTGGTTTTCTATTCAATCATGTACCAAACTACTGATAACATTTGGCCAAAAGCATTAAAGCGGTATCACTCGCTGACGCAATCGTTTAAGAAGAATTTGGAATAGTTCTTATCTACTAATGGTGCTGCGGAAAAACGCTGCTTAGCAAAATTCTGCAAGAAATTTACCTCAAAACCTCTCAAATTCTGTATTATTTTTAAAATAATTATAAAAATATAAATGTAAAGGTATAAAAAATTACCATGTATTTTGTACATAGTAGCACTAATACTTAATAATTTAAAATATAAATGTTGTCTACGAAAATACGATTAATTTTAAGCATTAAAGGTTCCTATCGGCTTATAAAACATCTAAAATTTACTTATCATTTTATTCAAAATATCTCTTCATACAATTTTGTTTATAGCTCAAAACTTCAAATTTTATTTTCTCTACACGTACTATGTGCATAGTGTAAAGGGAAGGTATTCTACAGAGAAGGTATTGTAATGCACCCAAAAATTCTATACCGAGATTCATCTAAAATACATGTTTTGGGTCCCCTTGAATCCCAAAAAATGGAAAAAGGTCCGTGTGTGTGTGTGTGTTTGCCTGCCTTTGGACAGCATAGCTCATAAGTAAAAAGCCCATAAATAAAACTCCATTCCGTTCTTTCTACGTCCGATCTGTGGATTGGTGCAATTGATAGAGAACGGTGTATCTATACAGATATATAAATGATTCATTAATTTATTCATGCATATTTGCTAAGAGCTGCTTATTTAATTTTGAAGTGAACAATGTAAAGATGCACTCTGCCAGTGCTTTGGATGATTCTACCCAACAACTCACATTTATGAACAATGGAGAACCGGCCAAATCTGCTATAAAGGCCAACACGGTAACAGCAAACATAAATTATATATGTGTTGCCCCGCCAACTATAATGAACAAAATAGGATCCAGTATACATTTTACAACAATACTTTATTTCATTAAGGATACCCATTTATGAAAACAGATAAAGTGTAAAAATTAAAAAAAATGCCTAATTAAATAATATAATACTTGTAACAACTTCCTATTGTTTTTATTACCATGCGGCGCTTTAAACCGTATCACGTGACGACTTAAATGGCTGACTGTTAGTGGGTATGGTGCTTTAACGTTTTCACTATGGTGAAAAATTGCTAAAAATGCAAAATTTGGTTTTGACCAATAATACTTGCCCTTAAATATGTCTATTTCAAGTTGAAAATACAATAATATGCACTAATGATTAAAAAAAATAAGTATAGTAAGACATTTCAAAATTCACAAAACAGGTTTCACACCGGGTGCTTCTACCTCCCAAGTCATCATCCAGGCATGCCATACCACCAATTATTTAAGCTGGGCCCTCCCCATCCTAAACCACAGGCGAGATAGAGCATCCGGCGGGCCTCCCCACGCCCCACTAACAGCATATTTCCGGCAGTGAAATAGAGACTGCTTTTGCGGCAGAGTTCAGCTTGACTCGGACCAAATGACTTGTAGTTTTTCTTTGCTTTATATATTCTTCGGAATTTGTGTAATCAGTCCGAGAGAGTTGACAGATATTCATGATTTAAAAATTGCTACATGAGAAAATGAAATTCTAAGACTTACAAAGAAACAGTGTTAAATTTTATGTTAAATCTTAAAACCTATTTCTCGTGTTTTTATTTTTATGCGTTTTCAAAATTTCAAATTGTTCCACACGATGCAGTTTGTCTTATGTGCTTCAAATTTTCATCACAGACTCAGAGTATTAATACAAAGAATTGGCATATGATTTTTGTTACAAATGAAAATTACCTGATATATTCCACAATGAATATAACAATAAACATACATTATAGTAAAATAATAATATTTAAAGGTTTAAAAAGTTTTTTCTGAATCAACCAGAAGAGTAACAAAAATTTTATATGCCAATTTTATTTACTAGTATGAAACAAATGTACTAATATTTTTGGTTTTCCAAAAAAGTAATTTATGCATCTTGCACAACATTTTATTCATTGCCATAATAAAAACACTTAAATTATTTTTAAATCCAAAATGATAAAAATATCTGCATGAAACTGAAATCCTGTGGTTAATAGTATCACAGCAGTATGTAAAAAAAATGTCAAAAAGACTTCTTGAAAAATGCAAGATTTGGAAATATCACTTTAGAGTACCCTTAATAAACTATGAAAACCTTAATAATAACAATACATAAAATAATAATATAAGTAATATAGTTACATTCATATTCATCTCAAAATAAGATTACAGAGTTCCCCATAATTAAACGTTTTAACAAAGATGAGCATCAGTGAAATGCACTATAGAACGTCTTAATGTGGCAGTTATTTCACGTAACTGGCAACGAAATAACTAAATGAGAAATCATGACAGTTAACCTTTACACAAAACCCAAATGAATTTAAATATTCGTTTGACCAAATAATCATGTCCACGTAACAAAAATGAGATCAGTTTAGCCCTTTCAACTAAGAATTAACGGCGAATCACGCCATCAGAAAACACATATCGCTCCACTCAGAGAAGGATCGTGCGTGTAAAGCACCCCAACCTGAGGCTGACCGACAGATAGATTTACCTCTTTAGACCCGTAAAAAAAATCTGATGTATTCCATTCACATGAATTTCTCTACATCTCTGCAACAAATCATTGTTAAGAAGCGTATGCTTGTATCTACTTCATGTTAATCGAGAAAACATTAGCAGAAATGACTTTATTATTTGCTTCCTTGTAAGCAGAAGCGAAATAAGGCAGTATCATATTTAAAGTGATAATCAAAAGCTGGTTGCTATGTGACTTAAGATCGTTTGTTTGTATGGACAATAGTTGAGAAATTCCCGTGTGAGAAAAGTATACGTTTTTCAAAGCTGAAACCAAAAACAAGGGGCATCTCAAAAACAATCAACTCCGCTACAGAAATTATGTGATTTACTGTGCTCTGCATTTTTTGTGTGGTGGGTTTTTGTCTATTTCTTACGGTTTAGCAGCTATGCACAATTCTGTAAAATTCATCCAGACTAAAGTACTCTTCAGAGGCTATTCCCAGAAAATTCAAGATACACCGTTTATTTGCAGGTAAATAACCTTAATAAACGATATTTTAATCAGAAATTGTTAGAGCCATTTTTGAGATAGTCAAACTTTTCGAAAAATGTTGCATGTAAAGGGTAGTTGGGGGTGGGAGGATTTTTTTGAAAATCTTCGAAAGTCGTGTCCCATCCTATTTAACGGTCAATTTGTTTTTTAGTCATGCTGTCCACAGACAAACATGCACACAGACACACACGCACACACACAGATTTTTTTTTCTCCAGAAATGCTTCTTCTGGATTCAGGGGGGCCCAAAACATGTATTTCCGGTGAAATTCCGGTATCGAATATTTGGATGGAATAAAATGCCTTCTCTATACATTATGTACATAGTACGTGTTGAGAAAGTAAAAACAAATGCAACCCACGCGGCAAAAGGCCGAACTACTTAACAAGTGCTTCTATATGTAGCGTGGAGCGTAAGAACAGTGTTGCCACATTATACCAGAATGGAACAAAGAATATGAATATGTTGTCGCACTGCCTATTACAAGAGTTAATACTGCAGAATAATGGGGATGTTTGACGGTGTCATTAGGATGTCTATAACGGCGGGGTTATGACTGTTAGTGCATGGCATTCATGTAGCGATAAAACAAGAGTATGATGCTGACGTCGTGGTCCATTATGAAACAAACGGAGCCTGAACAGCGACATTAAATACCTCCGGGACACAAGCAAATACAAACAAAACAAGAGACGGTATCTTTGCACGTTGTTTTCTCTGTGTGCAAATTGAATGTGGTGTTACAATGTGTTCTTCAGCAGCACTGCAGCAGGAAAGCTGTACGATGCAAATGAAGCAAGTGTTTCTAGGACAGTATATATAGCGGTTGTCTGAGGTACAGCATTGAGGGGTGTTTCAACATACAACGCCAACCACTTTATTAGATCAACTGCGGCGGAAATGACGTTTGTGCAGTTAAATTGCAGGTGTGTGTACTGCTTTGTCTTTCTTAGCCTCCGCGATGAATACCTGTTAGTCACTTAGGGCTAAAGGAGCGAATTGTTTACTACAATCGGTCAAAATGTCAGATTTTTACTTTCTCTACACGCACTATGTACATTGTGTACAGAGAAGGTATTGTATTGCACCCAAAAATTCGATACACATTTCGGGACCACCTGAATCCATTCACAGGACTTTCTCTACATCTCTGCAACAAATTATTGTTAAAAATCTTATTCTTCTATTTACTTCATGCTATTCAAGAAAACACTAACAGAAATAGCCTTGTTACTAATCTTCAATGTAAGTAGAAGAGAAATAAGGGAGTAGCATAAATTGATAATCAAAACCTGGTTGCTATATGACTGAAGTTCTTTTGTTTGTAAGGACAGGAACTGACAAATTCCCATACGAGAAAAATATAAGTGTTTTAAATCTAAAATAATAACAACGAATAACTCAAAAGCGATCAACTCCACGAAAACAGAATACATATATAACATAAATTGTGTGTTTTATCGAGATCTACATTTTAGTGCAGTAAGGTTTTCTCTATCTCATACGGTTTACTGGTTATGCAAAATTCATGCAGCATAACAAACAGGTCTTCACAATCTTTTCCCAGAAAACTTAAGATGTACATTTTATTGGTGATGGAAATGACTTTAATATGTAGTATTTTAATCAAAATTGAAGTTTTTAAGAAAAACAAAATTTTTGAATTCTTTTTATGTAAAGGGTAGTTAGGGGTGGGGGAATTTTCTTGAAAATCTTCGTTCCGCATCCTTGGAAGATATAAACTTAAATACCAAGTTTGGTATTTAACCGTCTTTTCATTTTTGAGCTATGATGTCCACAGACACACACAAACCGTTTTCTTAAAATGCTTTTTTTTAATTTAGGGGATCCTAAAGCATGTATTTCAGTGAAATCTCGGTATTGACTTTTTGGGTGGAATACAATACCTTCCGTAACCACTATGTACATTATACACAAGAATCTTATGTGTTCATTCACATGACTTTCTCTACAGCTCTGCAATTAATGTTAAAAAGTTTATGTTTCTGTTTACTTCATGCTAATCGAGAAAAAATCAATAGAAATAATCGTATTACTAGCTTCAATGTAAGTAGAAGCGAATTGGGAAGTACTATAGGATAAAGTGATAGCCAAAAGCTGGTTGATATGTTTTTGTAGCTCTTTTTTTTTTTTTTTTTTTTTTTGTGTGGACAGGAATTTAACAAATTTAAAATTCCCGTACAAGAAAAGTATAAATATTATATAGCGGAAACCAATAACTAAGAATACGTCAAAAACGATCAACTCCTCGAAAAAGATGGGTATAACATAAATTGTGTGTTTTAACGAGCCCTCCAGTTTATTAAGTAAGCTTTTGTCAATCTGTTACGGTTTACCAGTTATGAAAAGTTCCAAAAATTCATCCAGAATAAAGATGTCTTCAGTTACTATTCCCAGAATATTCAAGAAATGCATTTTAAATATTTTAATATACAATATTTTAATAAAAACCGTTAGATCCATTTTTGAGAAAGTCAAAATTGTCGAACATTTTTCCATGTAAAGGGTAGTTTGGGTTGAGGGGATTTTCTTGAAGATCTTCGGATGATACTGAACTTAAATGCCAAGTTTGGTACTTAACGGACTCTTCGTTTTTGAGCTATGCTACCCACAGTATCACACAAACACACACACACACAACAGACATACACACCGGAATTTTTCTAAAAATGTATTTTTGGATTCGGGGGGTCTTCTAACAATTAATTCCGGTGAAATATCAGTATCGAATTTTTGGGTGAATTACAATACCTGCCTTCTTTATACAGTGTACATAGTATAGAGAAGGCACCTGTTGTATTCTTCCCAAAAATTCTATATCGAGATTTTGCCGGAAATGTGTTTGGAAGTTCCCTGAATAAAAAAAAAAAACATATATAGTAAAAGATCCGTACGGTTTGTGTGTCTTTGGACAGAATAGCTCAAAAACTAAAAGACCGTTCAATACCAAACTTGGTATTTAAGTTCAGTATTTTTTACGGATGTGACACGAAGTTTTTCTAGAAAATCTCTCCAACCCATTTTGTCCTTTACAGGAAAACATTTTGAAATGTTTGTATTTTTTTTTCAAAAATAGCCCTAAAAATTTTTATTAAAATATGACTATTAAAGTTAATGTTGCCACAATTAAAATGCATGTCTTGAATTTCCTACAATTAACTTCTTAACACGTGCTCATTATGGATAAATTTACTAAATTTGCCAAAAGTGTAGAGGATAAGTTCCATATATGCATTTATTTGTATCATTTATCTTTAATATACCCTTTTTGGTACTTTTATTTAAACCGTTAGAGCCAGTTTTGAGAAAATCAAACACTAAAAAAAATATTATATGTAAAGAATAGTTGGGGATGCATGAATTTTCTTGAAAATCATTGTGTCGCATCTTTGGGAGATATTGGTACTTTGGTATTTAATAGGCTTTTCGTGTTTGAATTATGGTTTTCTAAGACACACACAGAAACGGATAATTTTCTAAAATTGTCTTATTCAGGAAGTTTCAACACGTGTATTTCCGGGGAACCTTCAGTATAGGATATTTAGATGTAATACTTTACGTAGTAGAAAAAGTAAAAACTGCTGTCGTTCCCCTATTCATTTCTGTTAAAAATACAAGAATCTAAAATCCACTTTAGTATGAAAGGAACAGAGCTAACGTTATACATGAAATGCAGGTTGTAAAAAGAAACTGAAATCTCTCGTAGTGCCCTGAAATTCTTCTTTTTCGCGTATAAACGAAAACATTTTAGGAGTGATTATTAACTCTTCAGTAGTATACGACTGGAACAGATGCTTCAACAGCTTCTGTATGAGCTACGGATAAATGAAAGAAGAGAAAACTAGAAAGAGGAAAACAAACAATGCTATTGAATACTCTCTGGAAATATTTGGATCCTTGCCAGGAACTGCTCTTTCGGTGAAGAAAATGTGCTATTTGTAAACTCAGATTAATATTGGAGATAGCCTAAAAAGACTCCACAGAGATGTGGCTCCATCGTGTCTTTTCTTCAAATCTATGCTTAAACGCTGAAAACTTAGAGTAACCTCCTAGAAATGGTTAACGACTTATTTATTGTACTGTCAATGAGAATGAGTCGAACAAAGCGTGGATTTTATTTTTAGAAAAAAAGATACAAATACATTTTTGTAGACCTTATAATTAAATGATATCGTAGAAGAAACTGCAGTCACTAAGTTTATAAGTTGGAGAGTTCATTATTCTTATGGAAAATACAATAAAGCTAAACTCATATTCAGTTTTGAGGCTTCTCAATCAACGTTGTATAGTTTGGAGCAGAAAATGAGAAGAAAGGAAAAACATGTGCCATTTAATTTCAGCATCCTCCAAAAAGGCTTCACGTAATTAACTTTCCTGTAAAAATGTTTGCTTATTTTTAAGTTCCTGAAAGTTGAGGATTATGCTCTTTATTAAAATTGTCCAAGTTTAAAATATATGATAAACTTATGTCCTACATTTTCAGCGGATAATTCTTTATACTGAACAAATTTTGTCTCTTTTCTTATCGTTGGTAAACCATAACAATGTGCAAAAAGGTACATCAAATTCATTACATCATTTTTTGCATAACCATTTCCAAGGCGTCCTTTATTTTAATTTTTCAATATTCAAATTTTCAAATTTTGGAGGGTTAATTTACCAGTTTTTTTCTCGTGGTCAAGTATTAGTGACATTTCAAAGGCAGGAAAAAAGCAACCCGCCTTTTAAGGATTTTATTACCGTTGCATCCAATGTCACCCATTGAGTTTGTTTTATATGTACAATGAAATTTATAATAAAATGATTGCTGCTAATCTTTATCTCAATAAATTTAAAAATGAAACATATTGCTTTACAAGAATATTTTGTAGAACCTATAATAATGAAAGGGGTGTGAATACACCATGTCAAACTTTTGCTCGAGTTATACAAAATAATAATGTTTACTATTCCTTGTTTCTTATTCTCATAATGTTACTTTGCAATTTGTTATTGATATTTCTATAAGTAATAAAGTGTCGATAATATTATTGTATACATACTTAAGGTGTTTTAAGGAGCTATAAACACTAAGAATACGGGAATACTCATATTACTTCATTTTTTAACTTTCTTCATTTCTTTGTTTCAGGTAAGATCAGTAGAAGATATTTTCATCAATTCAGTAAGTGTACACCAACTATGAATTCTTTAGGAGTATACATCTACATATACTTAGAGATATGAAAATTATACGACTGATACCTACCTAATACCATCTCGCAAGTTTTTACATATACTATTTACGTAAGAACACTTTAAAGCAAATGTAACACTCCAACTTTGTTGTCCAGAGGAATGTCTATTATTAGACACTGTTTCGTTAGAGGTATATTGCTACACCAATAGAAATCTAGTATTGGTGTACTTATGTTTATAACAGATACGCAATAAAATTATTGAATATACAATTTAGAATATTTCGTTCTTTAATATTTTCATAATTCGTGAGATAATAGCCATGAAAAGTTATTTAATTATAGCTAAATATTTAACATAAACAAAGTTATATTAACATTCATTCAGCATAATTAAACTCTTTTTACGTTCTAAAACAATAGCTATAAAAGAGAAGAACGGAAAGTTGTGATATATATCGACTTTAAATTGCACGTTTCATTTGTTTGATCTTACCGAGGTTAAATCTTGTTGTAAACCTACCCTCATAGGTTGTAAACATACCACTGATAGCTTGTAAATGTACCACTAATAAGTTGTAAAGTGCTTGCAGTTTTTTGAATATCGCACTGAACTTTGGAAGCGAATACTTACCTTGACTCCTTTATCCAATTTGGATAGTTATTTATCGTATTAAATGTACTATTTGGTGTCACTTTTACTTCAAATCAAATAGAACTGAATACATTAAGACATTGAATCCCCTCGTTTACAAACTATGACAATATACAGTGGTGGTGGTGGTGGTGGTGGTGGTTAGCAATAAGTAATATTTATTAAGTTTATAATAATACAATATTTGTGTCACACAGTCGCGTGAGTTAGGTGACCGTACATGCTGTCTAAAACGACTTGAATTTAAAATATTACCTACATATCCATTTTATACAGCATTACAGTATTGGAAAAGCGCACACACATACTGTGACACACGCTCGCGCGCTTCGACAACAGAACCACAGTACAATAAAACAAAGAATACTCTGATATCACACACACGCACACACACACACACACACTCACAACTACACCATGTTTTCACACATATAGAATACTCAAGTCTATACAATATTTACACAAATATTTTACCTCTTAGTCCCCGTACTTCCATTAAGTCTTTGTCCAAGTTTGGCAGTTTTGGCTGTTTAGGATCAAAATGCAGAGTGCTGTCCGTCGTCTGTTTGAAGCTAAAACTACTTTCGGCAATAATTTTTCCTAACACCCTCCATCTGCATGCAATCTGCCAAAATATGCGGCTAGTCTTCCTGATACCCTCATAATGGCAAATCCTCCAACCATCTTCATCAAACTACCTTACGAAGTTTTCCACCCTCCCAACCTGAGCCACGCTATTCCCGACCTTTGTTTCATACTCAGTTCTAAAATATATATAGGTATCTTTACCCCAATCAATTTTTATTTCATTTTATAACTCCAATGACGTTTTTTTTTCTACATTCAGGTTCCCTTTTCAGCCTGTTTATATCGCATAGTCGTCTTCTTACTGTATTCACGACGTTATATCTGTTTTTGTTACCCCTCATTAAAGGGATGGTAATCAGAGCAGATAGTTATGCTACTTTTGCACTACAAGAGCGAGGAACTAGAGTACGTGACTATATGTGCGATTGAATGGTCAGGGTTTGATTCTCGGCTGCGTGAACAATTTTCATTACTTGAATTATTCCCTATTCCCCACAAAGTCTAGAAATTGAATATGGTGGCGAATGTGCATGTATTTAATAATATAACACAAACATTAAGACAAAATATCAGCTGCTGTTTTTCAAGTCAAAGCTCCCGATATGACCATAGGAGTTAAAAGGGCCTATATAAATTAAAATAATTAAAAAATATATTGTATTGCGAGGTGCAGAGCGTGCTTTCCTGTCAATAGCAAACCGGTTTCACATGCCGTCCCGAGTTACATGGCTTCAAGAGTGGTGATATTCTTCATTAACTTCGGTCAGAAAAGCCAAGCGGTTCTTATTACTTCAAGAGGCGTTTGAATCAATACCTCAACATGTTTTCTCATAAGATATACATAATATATGAATTCATGGATCCTAAAATTTCTTTCCATGTTTGTCGATGCTAAGCTTATTTTATGGAACTTTCCATTAACTTGTATATAGCTTGCCTGGGAAGTAGCCTGATATACGCAAATTCTTTTATCTAAGCGTTTCTTATACCTGCAAAACTTCAATCATATTGAGACCCATTCAGTAACTTAAGAAGATGCTTCAGAAAGATAAGCCATGCGTTCAATTTCCATGACTGTCTCTACCATTCTGCAACAAACTCTTGTTCCCCTCTGTTATATGGGGATTATGATTATGCCTCTCATTCAAGAGTTCGAATCTCGGTTAGAGTAAGTTGCTTGGATATGATTTTTGCCGAGGTTTTCCCTTATTCTCGAAAACACAAAGGACGGGTAACTGTAAGCTCCGTGGACTCCTAGATCATTTGAACATCATTTCATCCATTCTATTCATTCATTGTCGGATCTGACCTGCCAGATTGAAAGACATAACAATACATTTTAAAAATTCTTCTTAAAGTTAAGGTTTAAACTTAAGCCACAATTTGTCCATCTACATTAGGATACCATAAATATTCCGATGAAACTAACAGCTTACAGCGTCCAAACTACATATTTCCGAATATAGGCTCTCTCTTGAGAAAGGTTCACTTTAACGTCCGCTGAATATACCACATAAGTGTTGCAGTGTTTTCTATATATATATATATATATATATATATATATATATATATATATATATATACTCGGTATTCAGCTAGCGAAAGGAAGCTCCATGGTTTCTCAATAGCGAACTGCAGTGCTCGTGTTTCTGGAAGTTGGGCGAGAACTGACATTCTTGCAGAAACACAGAGCCCTAGAGCGAAGCACATGCTTGAAGGCAAGCAGAGCTGATGTAAAATGATCTGTTTCAATTATCTTAACCTACTAGGTCAAAGGTGCTTCAACAAGACATGAATACTCCTATGCCAATACCGAGATATTATCTCCTGATTACAACCAATTGGAGAAAACAAATCTATTTGAAATCATTTGAGGCTGAAAGAATTTTTAATCATACTTTCAAATTATACGTTTTCTTTGAACTATATTTGCCTCAACAATAAAACTCTGATATGCTCCATTCACATGAGTTTCTCTAGCTTACAAAAAATTAACCTTTTATCTATATCATACTAATCGAGATAAACGTTAGCAAAACATGGTATTATTACTTGGTCCCTGACCTCAAAAACAAAACTCTGAAGTGCTCCATTCACACGACTTTCTCTGCCTTACAAACAAACTATTCTTACAAAAGATTATAATTTTATCTATATCATGTTAATCGAGATATACGTCAGCAAAAATAGTATTATTACTTGGTTCCTCGTAAGTAGAAGGTTAAAGTAATAGTCAAATCTTTTAAACACTGGTCACTTTGTGATACAGCTAAAATTAGATCTCTTTGCGTGGACATGAGTAAGACAATTGAGATAAGCGAATGACGGCTTAACATTTAAGTAATGTATACCAATTTAAACATTCAAATAAATAACCAGGAATGTCTCGAAAATCTTAAACTGTACAAAAAGTATATCTGAGATGTATTTTGTAGCTTAAGCAGATTAAGTTTTTTTTGTGTAGTAAGATTTTGTTGTTGTTTTTTTCTTTCAGTTATACAAAAGACATTCAGATTGAAGAGGACTTCAGAGGCTATTCTCAGAAAATTCAAGACATGAAAATATGTTAAGCATACTGTATTATAACAGAAATCATTAGAGCCATTTTTCAGAAAATCAAAAGTTTCGAAAAATATCCCATGTAAATGGTATTTCAGGGTGCGAGAATTTATTGAAAATATTTTTGTGGAATATGGTAGACTTAAATATCAGGTCAGCTGAGTGGTCCTCGAACGGTGGGCAACGGGAAGTACGGAGTAGCCTATTGTGGTGATGCGCAGTAAGAACTAGTTACCGTGGTAACGGAGAAGGCCCAGTAGGAATCCCGCAACCAGCAGATGAGATTCTTTTCAGGCCCTCCAACCTTTGGGACTGGCGAAGAGTTGATAACCCTTCCATAAAAACTAATTGTTACGTTTCCTTCAAAAGGAGATAAAGGCGTCAGATCAATGGCCAGACTGCAGCATGTTAAAATCATCTACATTATACAAGAAATGGGTGCACAGAAAACTGTTAGAGTATAAAAATGGACCTTATAGTAGTATGGGCATGTAAACAGATGTCGCAGGAGCGGTGGCCCAAACGAGTCCAAAGTGGGATGGCGCCAAAGAAAGGGAGGTGGGGAAAAGTTAGAAGATCATGGTGTGATGAAATGTACGGTGCCATGATAAACAGAGATATAGAAGAGGGACAATGGTGTGACAGGAAGCAGGAATCAAGCTGTTAGGCAACACTGAAGAGAGAACAGGAAAAATTGTCAAATCCTTGTAAGAGTGCTGAAGTAAATTAGAAGTTAAGAGTGTTAAATTTGTTGGAGAGTACATGCAATCCACTCACTGATACTGATGGTTTGGATCTTCCTATTGCCAAATTTCGCCGTCGTCCACTGTTCTGAATTCTTCTGAAGGGACTTGTCTACGAAGGTGCAACCAGTCCGTTACGGAGTAGTTATTGTGGATGCGATATCTACTTGTTTCAATCATTTTACTTGTTCAGGCAACTATATTGAAATTTCCATAAGATACGTATGTAACCAAAGAGTTTGGTTTTCACACCAATTCAGTTGCTATTTGATTGAATCAATGCTATCTCAATCTACTCTCTGTAGCATTTAAGCTTGCTCAGTATGATTCTTGTGTTATTCTGGGAATTCGTCAAGCATAATATCATTTGCATCATTGTTTGCACGTACTTTAGTAGGTAATTGGAAAGATATCAAGTTTTCTTCTTTTCTTAAGCTGTCAAATAGTATTGCCATAGAAGTACGTTAGTGGATATTTCCAGAGCAATGAAAAGGTTTTAAAATAGAGACAGATTCGAGTACTTTCACTTCCGAGTTTCAGCAAAACACTTAACAAATGTGTATTGCATGGTATTTTCGATGAAAATGAATATTATAAATATGTATTTACTTTTTAATTCTCTACTTTATAGCGTAGGTATTCCAATGTATCAAGATTTCACCGAAAATACGTGTTTTGGGTCCCCCTAAATAAAAAAGAAGTTCATGTGTGTTTATGTGCGTCTGTGGATAGCATAGCTCAAAAAGAAAAGGCCGTTAAATACCAAACTTGGCATTTAAGTTTGGTATCTTCCAAGGATGCGACACGAAGATTTTCAACAAAAAATGCATCAATCCCAACTACCCTTTAAATGGCTCTGACCATTTTGATTAAAATATCGTATATTAAAGTTATTTACCTGACAAATGAAGTGAATATCTTAAATTTTCTGAGAATAGCCTCAGAAGACAGCTTTGTAAATTTTACAGAATTTTGCATAACTGGTAATCCGTAAGAGATAGACAAAACTAACTTAACAGATAATTTAGAGCTCGTTTTACTCAGTGTATGGTATACATTTTTTTGTGGAGTTGATCGTTTTTTGAATATTCCTTGTCATTTGTTTCAGCTTTAACATGCTTATACTTTTCTCATACGGGAATTTGTCAACTTCTGTCCATAGAAACAAAGAAACTTCAGTCACATAGCAATCAGCTTTTGACCATTAATTTAACCTATGGTACTCCCTTATTTGCCTTCTACTTACAAGGAAGCAATAAAACTATTTCTGCTATTTTTTTCTCAATTATCATGAAATAAATAGAAGCATAAGCTCTTTAACAATAATTTGTTGCAGATATGTAGAAAAAGTATTGTGAATGAAACACATCAGACTTTTAACTTTTGATGGATCCGCATTTTTCAGCGATCAATCTGCATTCCCATTTGCCATTTTTCACGATCAACCCAGTCAACTTCCTTCAGATACCGATTACTCAGTAGCCTATAGATCTTTCATCTGAAGTTGTTTTTGGCCTGCCCTAGCCCCTTCCTCCCTTCTATCACCAGGTGAACTTTTTAAAAAAGATGTATGCCACGTGACCTCTCCTATTCTTCTAATATGGGCATACCATTTGATCCTTTCCACCACTGTCCCCTCATCTGTGTTATTTCTCTTTCTTTCTAATCTATAAAATCAATTCCAGCACTTCATCTTATTTCGATCATCTCCAGTGCTAAGTTCTAGATGGTTGAGTCCTTATTATAGTCCATCTCTCAGCTCCACATTATACTTTCCACAACTGATTTAAAAAAACTCTTCTTTGTAAGGTTTGTGACAGTCCCACTCCACAATACTCACTATTCTAATGGTTTTCCGTGGTTTATCTGCACATCTTCCCGGGGCATCAATAATTGATCTCAGATATTTATATTTTATATTTTATAGCTCTAATAATTCTCTGGGAACGGAAAAAGTCTAATCCACTTCTTCTACCACAAGTTATTCGGTTTTTTCCATAATTAACATCAATCCTCCGGTTTCTAAAGCATCCAAAAATTCTTTCGACGTGTATTTCATATCCTCACGACTCTGAGCTGGCATCACGTGATATCTGCGAATAGTAATCGAATATACTCTTCCACCCTGGACTCATGTATATATCGATTCCATTGTTCCAATACTTTCTGGATATATATTTAAAATAAATTTTGGGGCATGTTAAAACCCTATCCCAGACGTTTATTAGTTTTGAATGGAGGTGATACCATCTTCTACACTAACAGAGGCCTGGGGCTTCTGGTATAGCCACCGAGCAAGTGAAGATATTGGCAAATGAATGTCAAAACCACCCTCTGCTTCCCAAAATTGGTTGATAGGCACTGAGTCAAAGGCCTTATCTAATTCAACAAATATCTAGTGAATTTAATGGCACTAATCATGCGCTTTTTTGTTAAGTGTGAAAATAATATGTGTAATCATTCATGAATTTCTTTTAATAAACCTTGCTTGATCCTCCCGCATCCTCCTTTTAATAGTATGTACAAGTCTGTTGCCAGCTGTTGAAAGTAACAGCAAGGCCACCAAGACAGTCAACACGAAGTTGAAATGGCTGTTTGCACTGTAACAGTTATGTTAATTTGTACTGTCGTCATTAACCTAGACATATTTAAGGTTAAACATCCAGAACAAAAAAATTAAGCAAAAATAGCCTTAAAGGTCTAGGTAGAAAGATTCCGGCAAACTGCAAAGTTTAGGTCTTCTAACAAGCAGCTATTAGTATAATGTGCTTAGAATAAATTTTATATTTTAAGTTATAGGCCTTGAATTCATTATTTGAAAACTAAATTTTGTCATAAAACAAATTAAAATATGCTCACTTTTACCTATCCTTGGCTGCTACGGTAATGAAACTTCGCTATGCTCTTAAAGACGATCTGTCCCTCGGCGAGTTTCCAGGTAGACTGAAGAATTGTCCCACGGCCAATTTTGCCGGCCAAAGAGCGGAAGGAATGAATAGTTCTAACGTTTCCCACCAGGTCGCAGTGAATCTCGCCGCTTAGGTCACTATGAAGCAGTTTGTTGTCAGTAGAATATAACCATATCTGGCGTACAACTTGTGGAAGAATTGAATCTTAAATAAAGGTTTAAAAAATAAGGGAATTGAAGACTATAAGTTTTAAACGTTAAATATGGTTATATAAATGTCTACAACATATGCATATGAACAGTTGAAGGTTTAAATAAATTAATACATTTACTAACGTATACAGTAAAAATGTAGGAATTTCGGGTATTCACGCATTATGGCTTAAGTAAAGCGGACAGTAGAACACTGATGTCGATGTCGAAGCCCTTATAAACCTAAAGAAGAGAAATGTTTGGAACAGTAAGCTTTATACACATATACAATGACTACAAAGAATTACTAAGCGTCCATAAACTTACGGCAATTCGGTTACTCAGCTCAAAGTGGTTTCTTATACTTAGTTACTACTTATTTAATGGTCAATTAAAGGTAAAAGAAGCTCTTTTGGGGGTATTTTACATGATTAAAAACAAAACATTAAACCAATAAGTGGCATAAAATTATAATACTCCGGAGTAAATCAATCTTGATTTCCTGGCAAATGTGAATATTATTATCCAAGAGGCTTGTATTGTTGATGCAATTGAGCGTAATTTTAATGCAGTAATGATTATGGAATTTTAAGTAGAGCAAAAACAGCGAAGAGAGCACATGAGAATTGCTTAAAAAAAAAAAAAATCAATAGCTCGAAGTCAGGGTAGTCACGGTATTTCGATAGTCAAGTTTATTAGAATTAGTATGTTCAGAAATGTAAGCAGCGTGAGAACATACGTCAACCAGTTTCTGGAAATTAAAAAGCAAGAATAATTCATAGCATTAGAATTCAAAGCGTCAGATATTAATATGAACTGCAAGTTATGACGACGTAAAACATACAATTCAGGCGGGGTAGTCAGAAGTAGGCGGGAATCTCGGCTAATAAAAGTGCGTGTGTTTCGAAAATTTAGTGACTGCTAATGTTTTTCTTTTCGACCATATCATGTTTTTAACACTTATGCTAAAAAGAAACAAGAATCCACCACAGAGATTAAATTGATATAAATAATCTAGTTCATAATGTATAATTTTTATAAACCGGACTGCTTAAGGTATAGTGTAATTCACGTATGTTCAAAGCATATTATATTCTGCTCCTAAAATAAAATCTCAGATTTAAACTCCTTAAAAGAAAAAAAATCTGTTGTGCTCCATTCACATGACTTTCTGTACATCTCTGTAACAAATTATTGTTAATAAGCTTTTATATATACGGACCTTTTTCCAATTTTTTTTTCTTTTTTTTGGGGGGGGGATTCAGGGTGACCCAAAACATGTATTTCAGGTGAAATCTTGGTATCGAATTTTTGGTTGCAATACAATACCTTCTCTATACACTATGTGCATAGTACGTGTAGAGAAATATATATAAACCAGTGTAATTAACTTAAATTTTCATAATATAAGTCTACGCCATTCATTAGATTGTGCGTGGAACCTCAGAGCGTTTAACATGCGCTAGGTACGTATTTAAGGATGATAAAGCCATCAAACGCCTACCAAAATTATTTTGGAGATAAATCTGTCCAGTAGGAAGCATAATCTGCTGAAAGCTAACCGGTTGTATTTAATAATTCAGTAAGGCTTTGGGCTCTTGTTGCTGAGAACAAGACGTTGAGCCTGCACATTCTCCGCCACGTTGTAAACGTCAATCCTGTTTGGTATAAACAAGATGGGAACAAGTTTAATTATGTCGGAGATGGTCTCTCGGTAACAGGAATCCCCAGCTGCGGAGTATATTGTTGGTACCACTGAGACCGTTTTGCAAGAGCAGGAAGGGGCGGTGAAATTGTGTTGGAGACCAGGGAGCAAGTCTGAGGAATTTCCTCTAATTCCAACCGCAAGAGATCATCTTGTTGCTTCATCCTCACTTGATTACATTTTCTTAGTACATTAAGTGCACTCTTGAGTCATTAGAGATACGCTTATAAATAAATGAATATTGGTTCTGCAGAACCAGGTAGAGCATAAACATGGCTTCTGAGGAATATTTTACCTTTTTAGTTTTTTATAAATGTTTCTAAGGAGAATGTGTTAAAAAAATGTATAATCATAAATATATACAAATTCGACGTAACCTAATCATTAAGCTCTTTATTAATTTGTAATTAAATCTACTAAAATTGTTACTGCGAAAGGCGGAAGTCTTACCACATATTTTAAAGATAATGCATCAGTGAATTTTTAAGCAAAATTATATACCTAAACCAAAATACTTTTTCATATTAAAATGTGGATTCGAAAATGTAATAAAAACATATTTATTTTAGCAGATTTATAATTCAAATTTATTTTCTCGCAAACTTTGTTTTTTATACTTTCTCTATATTAAAAACATTTCAAAACCATCGAATTAGTGCTCTAGTTTTGATGAATAAATCATTAACTTTTGAAAACTCTGCGCCTAATATATTATAATTTCTCTACAAAATTAGAGGTTAATACAAAAACTTCTGGTATAATAGATTTACTATAAAACTTGAACGTCGATATGAACGTTTTTAAAAATTCACAATGAATTTAAACAAAAACAAACTATTATTTAAATAACCACGTAACATAGAATGTTGACGCATAACAAACACATACATAAGTATGCGTAATTATTGATATAAACTTCCACAACATATCTTGCGTACTGTGGATTTTCCAAATTACAGAGATACATTTCGTTAACATTTGTATGGCATCACCTGTCTGTACATGCGACAAAGAGCTAAGCAAATATTTTGAATTAATATATTTCAATTTGAAAGTTCTATTATTTTATGTGGCCAAATATTTTTCTCAAATTCTGCAGATGCTCTGCAGTAAGTGTAAGTATCATATGAACCTAAAAAATAACGATAATATTATCTAACTTAGAGAAAATACCTTTTGCTTTCTCTATACGTACTATGTACATAGTGTATAGAGAAGATATTGCACTCCACCCAAAAATTCGATACCGAGATTAGGGTCCCTGGTATCCAAATAAAGCATTTTCAGAAAAAGGGGGGGGGGACCGTGTGCCTTTGAACACGATAACTCAAAAACGAGAAGTCGCTAAAATACCAAACTTGGTATTTATGTTTAGTAACTTCCAGGGATACGACACGAAGATTTTGAGAAAAATCCCCCCACCACAAACTACCCTTTACATGGAACTTTTTTCGAAAATTTTAATTTTCTCAAAAATGGCTCTAATGATTTTGATTAAAATATCGTATATTAAAGATATTTACCTGACAAATAAAGTGTATACTTTGAATTTTTTTGGAATAGTCTCTGAAGAGTACTTTATTCTGGATGAATTTTACATAAATCTAAACCGTAAGAGATGGACATAAACTTACCGCACATAAAATGTAGAGCACGTTAAAACACACAATGTATATCATATACATTTGTTTCGTAGAGTTGATCTTTTTTTTAGATATTCCTTGTATTTCGTTTCTGCTTTAAAGAACATACTTTTCTCATACAGGAATTTGTCAACTCCTGTCCATACATACAAACATAGGAACTACAATCACAGAGCAACCAGCTTTTAACAATCACTTTAACCTATGGTACTCCCTTATTTCTTTTCTACTTACAAGGAAGCAATTAATAAGACTATTTCTGTTATTTTTTTTTTCTCGATTAGCACAATCTAAATAGAATCATAAACTTTTTAACAATAATTTGTTGCAAAGATGTAGAGAAAGTCATGTGAATGGTACACATGACATTTTTTTAAAAACTAACGAAAAGGCTAATAACAAAAGACGAGCTCAATTGAGTAATGCTATAGTTTGAAGAGTTATAATACCTATTTCATTTATTGAAGACACAACGGCTACCACAATTTTAGTGAACGGTGTTTGTGTGTGTTTGTGTGTGTGTTTGTGTGTGTGTGTCTTTATCAACAGAAAATAAAATCAAAATTGAAGTTAGAGACATCAAATGTTATAAACTTTTTGTTGTATTGTTATTGACATATGACCGTAAAACTAAACCTAGTAGTACATTCACAGACATTAAAAATACGCCTGACACTGAAAATGTAAACGCCTTGATGGTGACTCGGATCTTACACCATTTCATTTGTGTCAGTTTGGCACAACATACCAGGCGAGTAAGGTTGACTTGTGTAAGCAGTGTATCAATTTTGTCTACCAGGTGCGCAAACTATCTTGGCATTAGAGCTTCAGTATGTAGCACAAAGAAGATATTAACCTAATTTTGTGTCACACGGTGAGAGTCCAACCACAGTTTGAGGATCACCAGTCCGCAACTCACAACTTCATTTGTCACAAGTTACGTTTCATTTCCAGCTCCTTTTCACCTTCGGTAACGTGGCTTGTCCAATACGGTTTAAGAGCAAAGCTGTATGACAGGTCTTTGGTAAATCAGAAGGTGAAGACAAGTGGAAGAAGTGGGCGGAAACAGCGAGCAGACCCCGTCTTATGATAAATGTTTCCAGGAGTATTTTTAATGTCTTTGCGTGTACAAGAATAGATCTGATGCATTTACATATGTTTTTCTACTCACTGATCAGCAAATCCTTTTTGAAAGGGTATATTCTTGTTTCTGATTACTTCTTATTAAAGTTTCATTATAGAATTATACACATAGTTTAATATAAGAAAAAGTCAAATTTTAAAAAACATGCTTCTATGTTATAGTTTTGAAGGTACATACTATTTGTACGACCACGAGAAAAATTAATAACGAATTTCCACTTGGGAAAAACATAAAATACTCCCTTAGCACTACAACAATTACTGCCTGTGCCTGCCAACCAGACTGTCTGCCTCACACACACACATGTGTACGGCAGAGAGGGCCCATGTGATACGGGGAGGTGATGTGGCCAGAATCACGCTTTCCCCACCTGGAAAATTAGCTTTCTATGTGGATCATCGTGATGCTGAGTGGGCACCGGTTGAATACCCACGCCACGATGCAGGCCGAGAAAAATTGTAACGACTTGATACTTCAAAAGGAATACCAAGAATATCTAGCAAGTAAACATGCTCATTAAAGAACATTTTACACAAATTAAGTAAAGAGGACTTCGAATACTGTTTTCAAAAAATTCAGGATATGTGCCTAATTTTTCATGAAATATCTTAAATATATGACATTTTAATCAGAATCGTATGAGAATATAAGAATGTTCGAAACATTTTTCATATAAAGTGTTTTAGGATGAAGAGATTTTTATCCTTGAATGATAATGAAGTTAAATATCAAGTTTGAATTAAACCTACTTTTCGTTTTCAAGTTATTTATTCTGGCAGTTATTCAGTTCACAGACAAAAGACAAACGATGGACTTATCAAACAATTCATTAAACAACAAAGGCATTTAGTTCAGTAGTATCCTTAAATGGCGTACCACCATTATAGGATTTTTCTTTGCTATGAATTGCAAATCAACTATTGTAAACAATTTCAGTCACATATCCACATGTTACACTTGGATTCAGATACCACACAATGTGTGTTTAGGATGAAATTTTGATATAGAAATTATTTTGATGAAATGCATCTTTTCTACTTTACTATACATCAATAGAGATGAAAGTAAAAAACTCCTTTATGTTCATCTCAAGAAATGGCATTAAGATTAAGCTGAGAATGGTTTAGTGTGTGAAATGCGAAAGCGACTGAGTAGTGCATATTAAGTTGTATCCAGTATCTGAGCTCCCGTGGATGGAAGTTTTTAAATGTGTTAAAAGTACTCAAATAAAATAGAATAAATTCTGTAAACTATACTCTGGCTTCCACTTTCTTTCACTAAGGCAAATATTCCGGATCTTGCTATTTATTTAAAAAAAGAATATATATAAATGTTGATACGATTATTTTACATATAATAAATTACAATCACCAACCAAGAATAAATTATAAATTAAACAAATAACATATAAATTTATAACTCAAAAACAATTTTTTACATATGAAACTATAGAACAAGGCAACGCTTAAAACACTCGCTTTATTTTATCATAATAGTTTTATAGTTAATATTAATACAATTCCCAAATAATACATTATTTAAAATAATACTCTATTTTTGCTTTGCCTAATCCGTACATACAATGTACATAGTGGGTAGAGAAGTTATTGTATTCCACCCAAATATTTGATTTCGAAATTTCACCGAAAATATATGTTTCCACCATTTTCAGAAAAAGGAACGTGTGTGGGGGGGGGATGGCATAACTAAAAAACGAAAAGATCGTTAAATACAAAAATTGTTGTTTATCTTTAATATCTTCCAAGGATGCGACACGAAGATTTTCAAGAACCCCCCTCCCAGCACAAACTACCGTTTACATTTAAACATTTTTGACAATTTTGATTAAAATGCCGTATGTTAAAGATATTTACATCACAATTAAATGTATGTTTTGAATTTTCTGGGAATAGCCTCTGCAGACCTCTTTATTGCGAATGAGTTTTGCTGAATCTTACATAGCGGTTAAATCGTAAGAGATAGACAAAAACTTACTACATAGAAATGTAAGTCCCATTAAAACACATAATTTGTATAATTTACGGTTATCTTGTTCTCGAGATATTCCTTATTGTTGGTTTCCATTTTAAGTACCAACATTTCCCAAACGGATCATGCAAAACGAACCGAGCCTCAATTGTTTCGCATAGTGACCAGCTTTTAAAAGATTTCACTATCAGTTTAATAAATAATAAGCTTAATTCTGCCAATATCGGTGATGTAGATAAAAGAATAATATTGTGTAAGAGTAGTTTGTATATAGAATACCTAGAGAAAGTTATGTGTGTGGAACGTATTAGATTTTTAGAAAAAGATGTGTGCGTCTGTGTATGTGTTGGTGTCTATAGACAGTATAGCTCAGAAACGAAAATATCTCTCACTAAGATTTTCAAGTAAATCCTCCGCCCCAAACTACTCTTCACATGGAAAAATTTCGAAAATATTTGATGTTCTCAAAAATGTCTAACTACCTTGAGTAAAATACCGTATATTAAAGGCATTTATATGACAAATAAGATATGCGTTTTAAATTTCCTGGGAATAGCCTCTAGGAGCTCTTTATTCTGGATAAATTTTGCTGAATTTTGTATAACTGGTAAACTGTAAGAGATAGGAAAAAACTTACCACACAAAATATAGATCCGGTTAAAACGTATAATGTATGTCATATACGTTTTTCCTGTACAGTGGATCGCTTTCGAAATATTCATTTTTATTTGGTTTCAATTTTAAACTATGAAACTTTACTCAAACTTTCGTTTTGTCTTTCTTTTTTTACTGCTGGCCATGCGAAACGAACCAAACTTAAATTGTTTTACATAGCGAATTATTTCACCAGCTTTTGAAATATTTGATTTTAGCTTTAGCTTAGTATATGCGCTTATTTCTCTTCTACTTACAAATAAACAAGTATAAGACCAATTCTTCTAATGGCTATCTCAATTAGATATAATAATAATAATAATAATAATTATTATTATTATTATTATTATTATTATTATTGTTGTTGTAAGAACAGTTTATATTTGGATCTGCTAGAGAAAATTATATGTATGAAAACACGTTAGATTTTAGTTTTTCCATACATGTATTTCAGTTTAACGATCATTTTATTTTTCAACATAATATACAGGTGTAAACGAACTATACCGAAATATTTTCATAGAATATATACATTACTTAAATAAGTAATTTGAGAAAGGAGAATTATGTTCTGTTTATTGAAATGTCGAAATAATAGCTGTAAGTTTCTGTACGCCACTGGCTAATTTATCAACCATTCGAGAGCATAACACGAAAACGAAGCGACATATTACAGCGTACCTCTCTAGCGTAGTGGTTATGATATTGGCTTTCAAGTGAAAGATAGTTTCCGAGTTCGGGTCTCGTTCACATATCGCCGCACTTCGTCTGGTATGAAAAAAATAATAACAAAAAACGTTTACTCTATGACTGGCATCGAACTCATGACCTTTGGGAGCAGCTTCCCGCGTTAAGCATTAAGCCACCAGAGCAGTTGACTCAAGAACGTTGTTAATGAATGCTTAGTGTCGCACTGTCAAGTGATAAGTTCGAGATTTTGCAGATTTTTGCGAAATTAAATCTTAAGAACGAGCTGTTAAAATTCCACACTTCTATACTCGGGCAGCAGTTTTAAAGAAATTCTAAGTCATTTTAACAACCTGCTTTGCTTTAACACCGACTTTTCAGCATCTGATACCCACACGTTTAACGCTATGTAGCTGCGTTATGTTTATCCGTGGACCATGCATCGCCGATCTCAAATTACTTATATCAGCCACGTGCACAATCTCGCAAATTATTTTGGTGTAGTTCATTAACATCCTGTACAATTCATTTGTTTATAAACGATTTCTTTTGCTGTTGCATATTTTTAAAAATAAAATAATACATTATTTAAATAGTTATTTATAGCATTATTTCATATATTGTTATAATGTTCATTTTAAAGTATATTTGTTTATAATAGTTGTATTAATTTACTACATATATATATATGTTAGGCTTAAAAGCGATGGTCAATAGATTTACTGCCATGTAATAAAACTTCAGTGGGATAAAATTGCGGCACACCAGTGGCGCTTATGTAATACTGGCAATTAACAGGTCGCTAATAATATATGAGCGTGTATATGTGTGTATATACATATGCGGACCTTTTCTAAAAATCTTTCTTTGTACTTAGAGGTCCTCAAAACATATATTTCCGGTGAAATTTCGGTATCGAACTTTTAAGAGGAATGAAATACCTTCTCTTTCTATTATAAATAGTGAATATTTAGAAGAGAAAGTAAAATCTACGCAGCAGTCAACTCGCAAAGTATTAGAAACTAAACAAATGTCACTTCTTTTTAGAAACATGTCATTCTCAAATGTTTCAATTTCGCGCGCATGCTTACTCTACTTAGGATAGCAGAGGTCCGAAAAAGACATTAGCTGAAATAGGATCTAAAGCTTTCCTGGCGATGAACATATTCTAGATGTTCTCGGGCTTGAAGCCAGGTGTAGTGATGAAGGGTCATCGATGTTTCGGGAGCGTGCATCTCGAGAACGTCTAGAATAACATTAGCTTATTGTCTTTTATATTAATTTTGAGGGCTGTTAGCAGCACATGACTAAAAGTGAGTAGTTGTTGCACTATTTGTAGAAGTGAAAAACTCATTCATTACCGTAGTGAGTAGACAAGTTTGGACCGAGTTCCAAATCCGCAGATTAGCAGTTAAAAAAATTTGATGTGTTCCAGTCACATAACTGTCTCTAGTTGTTCCTATACAAACTATTCTTACAAAACATATTTTTTTAATTGAATTAACACGTCGCCAGGAAAGCTTTAGTTCTTATATGTTTTTAACTACATAAACATTAGCAAAATTGGTCTAATTGCAAGCTTCCTTGTAAGAGAAGTGAAATAAGGTTATACATTTGGCTAAAGCGACAGTCAAATCTTTTAAATGTGGTCGCTACGCTCGCTTTGCTCCTGTTTGAGAAAAGCTAAGGTAGTGGAAAATTTAAACAAATAACAAGGAATATCTCCAAAACGATCAACTCTACAAGAAAAACATATATGACATAAATTATATTCTTGGCGAGATTTACGTTTTTTGCGTAGTAAGCTTTTGTCTATGTTTTAGAGTGTGACCGTTTTGTAAAATTATGCAAAACTCATCCAGAATAAATACATCTTCATATACATGTTATTTGAGATGCTGTTATAGGGTCTCTTGGTGTGTTTCTTTATTTAATGTTGGCAGGCCCTTTTAAATATTTGTTTCATGGTGGGTGCCTCAATATTCTATTGGTTTGTATTCAAGTCCAGCAGGGATAGGAATGAGGAGATATTTAAATTAATAAAATTCAATATCAATACAACTACTTCAAATATCTATTTGATATAGATAGTCATTTTGGAGAAAATCAGACATTTCCAAAAATATTCCATGTAAAAGTTAGTTCCGGTGGCAGATTTTCTTGAAAATCTTTTCATTTTTGAGCTATACTGTCTAAAAAAAAAAACACACACACACACGGACTTTGTCGTACACATACTTTCTTCGGACTAAGAGGACCTCAAAACATACATTTTCTCGGTAAGGAATTTTCGGGTGGAATACAATACCTCGTGAAATATTCAACACATATAGGTAATATTATTTCCGGTTGTTTTAACACAGAACAAACAAGCGTTGCACGTTTTCTCCCTTTTAACGAAGCGTTTTTAATTGCATAATTATGCATACAGTGGTAAAATGTGCGGTTATTTTAATTTGGATTCACTCATTCGATATTGTTGTGGTCATGCCAATTCTGACCCTGTGACCAGAGTAATATTTAATTTTTCTGTGGTCAGGGACTCAAATGATTCCCTTGGCACCCTTGCAGGCGCTCCAACTTCCCAGCGCTTTAAATGTATTAGTAACGGCAATAGTTACGCAATTTATACCCACCCATTCTTAATGGACGATAGTTTGGAAGCTATTTCTAAATAGTTAATCCATTTATATATACATATAATAAACCATTTCTCTAACCCGTATATACAATAAACATAGGGGTAGAGATATCGAGACAGAAAAAAACAATTCTACTTTCTCTACACGTACTACACACCCAAAAATTCGATACTCTGATTTCACCGGAAGTATATGGGTCCCCTTAAACCAAAAAAAAGCATTTCTGGAAAAAGGTCCGGGTGTGTGTATGTGTGGATAGCATAGCTCAAAAACGAAAAGATCATTAAACACCAAATCTGATATTTAAGTTTAGTATCTTACAAGGATGCGACACGAAGATTTTCTAGAAAATCCGTTCACCACCAACTATCCTTTCCATGGAAAACATTTCGAAAATTTTGATTTTTTTTCAAAAATTGCTCTAACAATTTTGATTAAAATATCGCATATGAAAAATTTATATTTTGAATTTTCTGGGAATATCCTGTGAAAACTACTTTATTCTGTGTGCATTTTACAAAATTTTGCATAACTGCTAAACCGTAATAGATGGACAATATCTTACCACACAAAAAATGTAGAGCACATTCAAACACACAATTTATATTATATAATTTTTTTTGGAGTTGATCGTTTTTGAGATATTTCTAGTTTTTGGTTTCAGCTTTAAAAAAACTCATACAGGAATTTGTCAACTCCTGTCCCTCTAAACAAAGGAACATCAGCTTTTGTCTATCACTTTAACCTATGGTACTCCCGTATTTCTCTTCTACTTACAAGGAAGCAAGTAATAAGACTAGTTCTGATAATTTTTACTTTCTCTACAAGTACTGTGTACATAGTGTATAGAGGAGGTATTGCATTGCACCAAAATTCAATACCGAGATTTCACCGGAAATACATGTTTTTGGTCCCCATGAATCTAGAAAAAACATTTCTGGAAGAAGGTCCATGTGTGTGTGCGTGTGTGTGTCTGTAGACAGCATAGCTCAAAAACGAAAAGACCGTTAAATACCTAGTGTATAAGTTTGGTATCTTCTAAGGATGCGACACGAATATTTTCGAAAAAATCCCCCACCCCAAACTACTCTATGCATGGAAAACAAAAAAAAAAAAAAAAAAAAAAAAAAGATTAAAAAATTCTGATTTTCCCAAAAATGGATCAAACAGTTTTGATTAAAATCTCTTATATTTAAGATATTTACATGCCAAACAAAATGTATACCTGGAATTTTCTGGGAATAGCCTCTAAAGACCTCTTTATTCTGGATGATTTTTATTGAATTTTGTATAATTGGTAAACGTAAGAGATAGACAAAAGCTTGCAACACAAAAAATATAGATCACGATAAAACACACAACTTATGTTAAATACATTTTTTGTGGAGTTGATCGGCTTTGAAATACTATCCCTTGTTATTGGTTTCAGTTTTAAAAAACATACTTTTCTGATACAGGAATTTGTCAACTCCTGTCCATATAACCAAATGAACTTCAGACACATGCCAACCAGCGTTTGATTATCACTTTAACCTATGGTACTCCTTTATTTTGCTTCTACTTACAAGGAGGCAAGTAATAAGAATATTTCTGCTAATTTTTTCCCGATTAGCTTGAAGGGAATAAAATCATAAGTTTTTGTTCTTTTTTTCTTTGTTACAGAGATGTAGAGAAACTAATGTGAATGAAACACAAAAACATTTTAGGAAAAGGTCCATTTGTGTGTGTTGTGTGTCTGGACAGCATAGCTCAAAAACTAAAAGACCGTTAAATACCAAACTTGTTAAATACCAAACCTTGTATTTAGGTTTTATATTTCAAGGATGAGACACGAAAATTTTCCAGAAAATTCCCCACCATAAACGACCCTTTGGAGAAATTTTCGAAGATTTTTATTTTTTTTAAAAATGTCTCTAACGATTTTTATTACTGTCCGAAAATTAAAGCTATTTACATTCCAAATAAATTTTATATCTTGAATTTTCTGGGAGTAGCCTCTAAAGACCTCTTTATTCTGGATGAAATTTGCCAAATTTTGCCTAACTGCTAAACCGTAAGAGACAGACGGAAGCTTACTACACAAAAAATTTAGATCTCGTCCAGACACACAATTTATGTCTTTTACGTTTTTGTTTTGAAGTTAACCGTTCCCGAGAAATTCCTTGTTATTGGTTTCAACTGTGAAGAACTTATACTTTTCTCAGGCAGGAAGTGTCCCCTTTTGTTTTGTTCTACTTCTGGCCAACGCAAAGAAGCGATTTGCAATGGAAATCGCATAACGACAGCTTTTAAAACATTTGACTATAGTTTAGCCTTGTGAAATCCCTTATTTTTCTTCCACTTATAAGGAATGAAGTAATAAAACTGTTTCCACAAATGTTTATTCGATTGGCATGAAATAGAATAAGCTTATAAGCAATATTTGTTAGAGAGATGAAGAGAATGGAACACATGCGATATTTTTAGTAATTTTTACTTTCTCTACCACACATGTGCAGTCCTGTGAACTGAAACTTGCCGATGGTGTTATAGTATGTCTTGGTGTGTTTCTCTATTTAATGTTGGTAGACCCTTTTCACTATTTGTGTTTAATGCCTATCTTGATATATGCATGCGCAGTGTAGATCTTTGGTGTATCTTGAGTATAAATTTAAAGCAACTTATTTAGTAATGAAATGTAATGATTCTAAATAAATATGTGTAATTAGGAATTTAAGTTAATATACATATGATAAATCATGAATGTGTGTCATCTCTCATCGCCTTCTTCCGAAAAATATTTTTCATTATCTGAAAAGGATTGAAATCTGGTAGTATAATCGAATTAAGATAAGACCGATTTTGAATTACATGTTTCAACGCATATAAAACTGTCTGGGCCTCTATTCTGTCTCCGCCATCGCGAAACAGAAGGCAAGCGTGTGTTACCAGTCACTCCTTGCTATAGCAGACAAGGGGTTGAAATAGGAGAGTGGCAGAGGAGTGGTATTATTTACCTACAGCTGTTCCTCATGTGGGCCCGTCTCCGTGCACCGAGCTGTGCAATGTACGTAGTAGAGAAGGTACTGTATTGAACCTAAAAGTTTGAACAGAAATTTCACCGAAAATGCATGTTTTGAGACCCCCTTCATTTAAAAAAATTAGAAAAAGTTCTGTGTGTCTGTCTCTCCCTGTAAGTGTCTGTGGACAACATAACTAAAAAACTAATAGTGCCTTAAACACAAAAATTGATATATAAGTTTAGTATCTCCCAAGGATGTGACACGAAGAATTTCATGAAAATCCCCCTACATCAAACTACTCTTTACATGGAAAAAACTTAGAAAATTTGACATTTCTCAAAAATGGTTTTAACGATTTTATTTAGACACTACGTGTTTAAGATATTTTTATGAAAAACTAAATCTTTATCCTGAATTTTCTGGGAATAATCTGTGAACATATCCTCATTTGGATGACTTTTGTGTAAGTTTTGTTCAACTTGTAAATGGTAAGACATAGACGAAAACTTTCACAAAAATGTACATTTTATTAAAACACACAAAATCTTTTCATTTCTCTTTTATGTGACCAGCAATTAAAGATAACTAAATTTGAATTGTTTCGCATAGCGACAAACTTTTAATAAATTTGACTATCGTTTTAACCTAGTGCATTCCCTTATTTCCCTTCTATTTACAAAGTAACAGGTAATAAGACTAATTCCGCTATTGTTTTTCTGAATGTTCATGATGTAGCTAAGAGAATAACCTTTCATAAGAAAAGTTTCTTTGAGGAAACAGCTTGGGAAGGTCATGTGAGTGGAATACATCAGATTTTTTTATTTACAGGAAACAACTTAGGTTTACGTTACTCTGAAGTCCAAACTAGCTATCTAAAGCTTGGTACTTCTTAATTATTTTGTGCCTACTTCCCCTCCAGGTGGAGTTAACCGTTATTAATGTACTCTTTTTATTCGTTTATAACTCATAGTTTTCTCGACTGTAAATGATCATTAGTTTTTCTTGTGTATACAAAGAGAACCTAATTTCAATATGATCACATGGCAACCAGAATGTAAAAGATTTGCTTATCGCTTTAGCGATATATTTCCTTACTGCGCTTCTACCAGCAAGAACGTCTATAATAAAAATATATCTGTTGTCAACATTTCTGGTTCAAATATAAGGAAGCTTAATGTTTTTTAGTAATAGACTGTTGGCAAATAGTTAACTAAGTTTTGCGAATGTATTAGATTGTTATCCCCTTAAAGTTGATGGTAATCAACTAGGTTATATGCAACAATAGAAGTTAAATTCGTAATGTAAAGATGATGTGATTGAAACGTTGGTAACACTTTGCTGAGTTGCTATTTCGAGAATAGAGGCTAAAGGAGCACCTTCTTCTATAAAATCATGCTAAATAAACTTACGATAGAATAATTTATCTGGAAGGAAGGCTTCAGAGGGCACTCTGCACTGATCCCGTGAGGATATTATGTGTATCTACAGCACCCAAAGGGACGCCCCCGAGAGAGAGAAATGAGACCACAGGAGACAGCGGACTGCAGAACAATGATAGGATCCCTATTCTTTCAAGATGGAGACGCTTAGACAGTCATACAGGCAGATCCGGTTCCCCCGTCCTAGTAGATGGCGATCCGTATACTCTTGAAACATTTCACACAGAGCATCATTCTTTTTCCCTGCCACGCTGCACTGAAGCACCATTGCTTACACTTCAAACCCTGAAACAGACCAAAAGAGCTTAAGGCAGACTGAAATAATTTATCGAATGATATGGAGGTTGAGGAAATTTGGGAGTGAGCGAAACCACTCGAACTTTCGCCTTAAGACCTCGGAACCCCCCGAAAAACGCGAGTCAGAGCGGGTGCTCAGCAGAAATTGAACCCCGTGCCTTTCGGTTATGAGCGCAGTACCACGGTACTACCTCTCTTGGTATTTATGTGTATAAGGTTTCCCTGAATAGTTACCCTTGTATTAGAAAGATAAAATTCCATTGTACTATTTCGTTCATGACACGTGTTCGTAGGGAGTAGCCAATCCAGTATATTGGCGCGTAAAAGTCCTACCAATTGGAAATCTCTGCACTTTAATCGTTTTTTTTTATCGCACCCACGTGAATTTGTTTTCTCTATGAACTAATGTTTGTATCATAATAAGAATATCAGTATGCAGTGATATTCCCGTACATAATGGCGGAAGTTTCAAAATGTTTTGAGGAAAGGTCTATCGCTGAAATACACATATTGAAAACTCAAAGCTGCAGAATACTAAAAACAACAGAGTATGTGGAAACAGTGCAACAAATTCTGTAAGCAACGAGGCTATGATTTATGATATGGACATAAAATTGCAGTGGTTTTTGTGAAAATATACGTCAAGACACATGGGATATTAGGAATATTATTCTTTGTGTCTATATAGGCTAATCATTGTTATTTTATTCACAAAATATCTTTCTCTAGATAAATTTGCTCGCAGCAAGTTTCTCGCGAATTTATGGTTAAAAGTTGGAGTTCTGGCTATATTACTTATGATAAAAAATTGGAAAATTTATTGGGACCATATGTTTTACCACCACGTCTGACTGGTCGATTGGTGGACAGTTTTTAGTATCTGAATTGGGTGTTTTGCTTCATGAAGGTGCCCCACAACCTACGCGAACCACCATATGGTTTATGCACGATTGAGCCCCTTCACATTTCATTTGCGAGGCCAGGGCGTATCTCAATGTTGCATATGCCGGTAAGTGGAAAGGTCATACAACAGACACCGTTACTAACTTGCCCTGTGACGTAATCACAGAGCTAGTTTGAAACACATTCTCTATTACAGATCGTGTTTTATGAATCTTAAAGTTTTGGTGTTAGCTATAGGATATAAAGACAAAGGAGAGTGTTCAGTATTTTTAATATAATTTTCATGAAAACAGAAATGGACTTTATTGCACAAGAAACAAAATAGGCACTGCTACTTGTCGCGTAACAAAATGGCACATATATAACATTCAAAACAGTTTACACAATAACAGTCTCTCTTGTGTATTATTAGAAATAATTACTAAACCCTGATGTCGGTATTTAACAAATAATTTTTTTGTTGCTGTGAAAATGGGTTACTGGTTTTACAGTGCATACACTTTTGATGTAACCAGAGTATGCATTTACTGTGAGCCTGTACTCTTCCTCAGGATATTTTAATTCTTTTGTCCTTCAATAGTTTTTCAGCATTTAGGCATTATGCTCTGACCCACACACAAAAAAGAATACAATTTTAGTTAAGGAAACAAGGTGCTATGAAATGGTAAAAAACATTTTTTGTTTTAGACACTAATAAAACCTCTATTACATTAGTTTCCGAAAATGTATGATTTTGGGGGGTCAAGAGGATTTTAATCAATTTAAATATAATTTAAATGCTAGTCTTCATTTTTAAAGCTATTATGCAATGCCTCTTTTTAGAACATTTGTATCTTTAAATTCAGTTTTCTCAAAACAGAACTTATGGATACATAGGTACCTTTTTCTCAGAAACTATGACAGCTGGAAAACTGAAATTTTCAGCACATATATACAACACATAGTTGAACTTTCTGATCTACAATATTAAGAAATAATATTAAGAAAGCATCAACATTGCCAATTTTCCACATTTTTACTTTTTTGAATTTGCAAATGTACTTATTTTTTAATTTCTACTGAAATTGTATCATTGCTAAATAATTGAAGTTCAGAATATAGCTGTTAGTGTGATTATGTATTGCAAATAGTATCAGAAAAAAGGTACATGATTCACATGTTTTAAGACCAGGCTTTATTACCTTTATACTTAATGGAGTACTCTCTATAGATTCAACCACATAAGCTACTAATGCAAACAAGCACTTAAAATAATTGCTATGATTTATAGAATAATTCATAAAACTTTCTGGATAACCAATTGAATACTTTAAGAACAGTGGTAGTTCAGGTGTAATTTGAATATGTTCAGACTATCTTGTCTCTTTAGGGCCTAATAGCTGGTTTCTGTGACGTGGTTTACAAGAATATTAGTTCTTCACAAATGTACAGCCACTGAACAAAATATGACAACTACACCTGTGTTTTGATCTTAATCCTTTTAATGCCAATCACGATCTAATCATGATGCTGTTTTCATACGTTTTAACTCTCTCCAGCAGGGAAGTCAGTGTATTTTCTACGTCATAGCCATAGAGAAATGTTTGCTGGAGCGTTTCCGAACCTTATCTTCACTCCAAAGCGTTAAACTAGCTCCAAATTTAATTTTTATTGCCGGTGTTTGTCTATCCTGGTTGAAACATGGCGTCATCTAGCCGAAGTTGACGAACCGAGGAGGAAATAAGAGCCTCAGTTCATAATGTATTAGAAGAAAGCGAGTGATTTTGAATTTTCAGACCTTGTTGAAAGAGTTTCTGACATAAACGTAAGAGAGGAAGATATATATTTTCTAGCTTCAGCAATGAAAATGCATCCAACAACAAACGCACCTCGCACGCATGCAAATATTCGGTGTATTTATCAAAATTAATTTACGGAGGTGTAACCAGACGAGACATACAACGTGAATCAACTATTCAACTACGTAACAACACAAGTGCTACATTGTACACTAATGGACGTTATATTTGTATCCTATTGCTATATGCCGTTTTCACTAATAGTGGTATCATGCTTGTGTGAATTTGGTGACATTTTTTCAGTTTCAGGTTAGGTGAATTCATTTTTTATATTTTAAAAACAAAACACCAGACCAAAACAGGATGCTGTTTTAGTAGATAAATATCCATATTTATATTTAATTAGCCTGAACTTTCTGTGCAATGAGGTTTAAGTAGCCTAATTATTGATTTTTTTGGATTTTGAATTTTCTTTTCTTTTGTTTCCAATTTTTTAAAAATAGTGAAGAGATTTCCCATACATATAACGCACATTATGCAGCAGACAAAAGGGTTTACTAAAAATGACAAAATATTCAGTTTTTTATGTCATTTGGTACTCAGATTACTAGTGATTTAAGACCCTGCATTCTCCTCTAAAATTACTTGGCATTTTTCAGACAGAATTTTCATATTAAGACTGGCACTAAAAGGGTTAATATCTCCTTTCTGTGACTATCTTTTGTAAGGAAGGTTTGTTTGTAGAACAGCTAGGGAAAGTCATATGAATGTAAAACCTCAATTTTTAAGCTAATTACATCCAGGGATATTTTACTGCAGTTTTTGAAACCCTATGTGTAGTATTTGATTTATAGCACATTTGTTATCTTCATAAGAAATAAATGAATAAAGCAATCCAGTAACTTTTAATGTCACATTATTTCCAGCAGACATGACCTCTAGGTTTCCGTTTTAGTGAAAACTTGGCAACATGTTGCCTAGAGCTAATCGCATTGCAGGCTAGCTCGTGATATTCTTATTGCTAAATGCTAATTACAACGCTGCTAACACATTATGCAGGAATCAGATATGTAAAGTTTATTGCGATGCGCTTCCTGAGGGCAGCCGGCATTGATTTAGCAGAGCCGTTAAGACCGCCTGGTCGCTCCTGAGAAGTCTCTATAGAGTTAACTCTGTAAACGCAAATGGCAAAGTTTCCTATCTTTGATCCCACGCCCAAAACACAGCTTTCAAACTGTGATAGTAACAAATAAGTTTGAATGCCGAAAAGCACACTATTGTTTATTAGTGCCTTAGTGGCTGTCCCAGAAGTATCTGACCTGACGTATAGATAGCGGTTGTGTTTCAAACAACTTAGCATTTGTTTGGCAACCATCATTAGTGAATACTCTTAGCGAATTTGTAAACATGGATAAAACTGCTCATCATTATGTAATACAATACTTTCATTTGAAAGGCCTTAGTCCAACTAATATTACACCTGAGCTAGATTCTACTTTTGGGGAGTCTATTCCTTCGTTTACAACAGCGAAATATTGGGTGGCAGAGTTTAAGTGACGTAGTACGAGCTACCAGGACGAACATCGCAGTGGTCAATTGATGAGGTTGCCAGTCCATAAATTGTAAAATAAATCCACAAAATGGTATTGGATGACCATAAACTGAAAGTGTGCGAACTAGCAGACATTGCAGGCATTTCAAAAAGTCCAGTACATCGCATAATGACTGAAAATTTAGTAATGAGAAAGTTGTGTGCAAGCTGGGTGCCGCGTTTGCTCATAATAGAACAAAAACAGCGTCGTGAGGATGTTTCAGTCGAGTGATTGGCTTGTATCACTGCAATAAAGCTGAGTTGCAATGGATGAAATCTGAATCCATCACTTCACACCTTAGACGAAAGAGCAATCAACACAGTGGATTGGAAGGGGAGAATCGGCGAAGACAGTTCCATCTCCAGGCAAGATCATGGCGTTAGTTTTCTGGGATGCACGCGGGATAATTTTCATTGATTATCTCAAAAAAAGGAAAAGTAATCAATGTCGTATATTATGCGAACTTGTTACAGCTTTGAGTGATGAAATCGAGTAAAAACACAATGGAGTGGCACCACATGTTTCCTCGGAAGAAGAGTTTCAAAATCCCCCCCCTTCTGTTGGTAAAATCGAGACTGCAGTCTTTTGAAAAAAATTAAAATATATTCCAAAGACTTCTTAATTTACAATATATATATTAATATCAGTGTATTGATTCAATAATATTACTCTTATTCACATTCATTGTATATCTTCTCTTCGTTAAAACTAAAAAGTTACGGTTAAGTGATTGGTATTCAATTTAATTTCATTTCGACTGTATATCTTTTTTTTTATTCTTTTCAAAAGTTTCTGTGCAGAGCAACACATCAAAGCGTTAAGAACGGCTTTGACGCACGTGCCTTCGATGGTTTCCCTGGTAACTGTAGGAGAAAATATGAAGGCGTTTATCGTCCTCCCTGAAGGGGGATCTGAATATACGTAGGCGCTGGTTGAACGTCAGAAAGTGGGCGATCACCTGTGTCGCCCTCTCTGGTACAGTCTCTAGTCCCTGGTCTCTAATGCCTGGTTATTGATGTCAAACGCACACACTTCACCCGGACTTATAATCAACAGTGGCCGAGAGGAAATGTGCTAAAACATGCACACCATTTATGAGTATTGTTAGTAACGTTCTATAAAACTTAGGTCTCTCAGAATAAGACTCTAATGAAACTATTCTTACAAAAACTTATTCTTCATCTACTTCACACCAATCAACATATATGTTATAAGAATTAGAAGACAAATGCTAACAATCAGAGGCCTAAAGAGAAGCAAGAGAGAGAGATGGAGAGAGAGAAAGAAAGAGAAAATTATGTTTTCACCTTTAAGGTGATGCATCTGTAAAGTTTTATCAAAAACTGTGAAACATTAAAAAAGTATGTTTATTCATAATAAAATTGTATGAATTTTGAACTTTCAGAAAATACATAGTTTTCTTCACGTGGCACACTTTACTGAATTGATTGAAGCTTCAAATGGCATATACGCTACTTATTAGCGGGCACTCAAGACCTATTTTTCTCGCAAACATTTTCCACACTTTTCCATGCACAAAAATTCTACACGATGCAAATGTTCACTTAAAAATGTATATACTGCGTTTCAAAATATGGTTAAAGATAATGGTCATATACTTTTCCAAAATATTACTCTAATTTTGAGGCAAAATGTTTACATTTTCAAAATTCAGGAGAGTAATAAAAATTATTTTTTTTCACTAATTACACTTAATATGAAAATAAAATCTGGTGTGTTCCATTCACATTCAAGAGCTTTCGAGAGTACAAAAAATAACAAGTTTTGTTAACTAATTAGAGCTAATATAAAAATAAAATATATGTTCCATTCACATGATTTTCTCTACATCATTAATTGCTAAAAAGCTTATGCTTCTATCTACTTAATGTTAATAGAGACAAACATTAGTAGACATGTTTTATTACTTGCTTACTTGCAAGTAGAAGAGAAATAAGAGACTACACTAAGTTTAAGCGATAGAGAAATATTATAAAACCTGGTTGCCGTGTGGTTGAAATCTGTTTCTTTGCTCAGTCAGGAGTATACAAAATCCTACATGAGAAAAGTTCTAAGTATTTTAAAACTGAAACCAATAACAAGGAATATCTCGGAAATGCTCAGTTCCACGAAAAAACGTGTATGATATAAATTGTGTGTTTTAAATAAATGTGCATTTTTATGCAGTATGTTTTTTATCTATCAGTTACGCAAAATTCAGAAAGATATATCCAGAATAAAGAGGTCTTCAGAGGCTGTTCCCAGAAAATTCAAGATGTCAGCCACCGCCAAAAAAAAAAAAAAAAAAAAGTCACGTCTGGAATCCCAAATTCATATAAGTCCTTCACGTCACAGCAATAAAATCTTAATAGTACTAACCTATACTAACCTATATGCTCAATAATTATAAGCAAATACATAACTTAAGGTTCTTCAACAAACAATCAATATTAACTAAAAATAATGACAGAAAACATGACACAGTTTAGATTGTAAAACGTACCACATGAGTTCCTGTAGAGTTGTGACAAAACCTGTGTTACTACTAAGGATGTCTTGAATCCACACATAGCAGGTATTCATTATATGCATCCTTATTTCAAACACAACATTCGGTACAGTATTATAGTTTTTATAGTGCTTTTTTAAGGTTTATTCTATCAATATACTGCACATGAAAGCATGTGGTGCACAGAAATACTAAAAGTATTGTTAAGAAAACCAATGTTTTGAAACATTTTTAAGATCCATTTTTTTTTTTTTTTTTTTTTTTACTTAACACACCCTTTCACAAAACGATCAAACACACCCTTCAATAAACCAATTCGTGGTGTTATTCTCAATTTTCTTCCACAGGTAAGGGAAAGGTGTTTGTACATTGTTCAAAGAGGACCAGATATGTTGCAAAATACGTGGTTTCACAATTCAATTATGGTCGCGTATCTGTATCGTGTTGGAGTTGGAGATCTAGTTTTGTTGTGGCAGCTTGACAATACAAAGAACGATACACAGTATTACTCGATAATATTTTGATTCCCTCTGTGAGAATGTGTTCTCTATTGAGAATGTGTTGAGCTAAAAAGGGACCTGCGCTCCAGTTACCTGTAAATGAGCGAAGGACAAGCGATACCTTCTGGGCACAAATGCAAGTAGCTTGGACTCTTGTAACTTCTCGACGTATTACTGTAAGCATTTGCTTTGTCTATGTCCCGAAGATTGGGAGCTGAGGGTTCATACACCCGATATTAATTATGTTTACTTTTTTGTGTTTTTGTTATAGAAGATAACAGTTTATTTACAAATATTTTTATTTATTCAACACGAGTATTAGTAGAATTATATTTTTGTGTGCAGAGATAGGTCCATAATTTCAAATACCAAAGTTATTATAATGCAATATTATGTTCTACATATTCAGTCATCTAATTAACAAAAATAAACAAATGACGAGCGTTGCGAGATTTGAACCTAGGAACTTAGAGTGGAAACGAGGCCTTCTTAACTTATTGACGCCTTTAACGTTGTTCCGTGATCAGTTTTCAATACTCAGAAGTTACCAATTGCTCTGACCATTCAAAGTTCTTTTGTTTGCGTTGTGAACAACACAGCTTTTAAGAAGATACCCAAAGCTCTTCGATCGAAACATAGAATCTTGGGATGACTCATTTTTTGTGGCCACGGATGTACGTTATATTTGTCATGTACATAATTAGTTTTAATGTGTGATAAAATGTTCAAAATTGTTAGAGCAACTTTTAAGAAGATCAACATTTTCTAACCTTTTTCTATCTAAAGGATAGTTTGGGGTGGGAGGATTTTCCTCAAAGTATTTGTACCGCATCCTTGGAAGATACCAAACTTAAACACCAAGTTAAGTATTTTACCGACTATTCGTTTTTGAGTTATGGTGTTTACAGACGCAGGGACTACACACACACACATACACACACATACTCACAGGCACACCTCTTTCTGAAAGTTCTTTTTTTGTTTGTTTTGTTTTTTGTATACAAGGTTCCATAAAACTTGTATTTCTGATGAAATATTAGCGAATATTTTAGTGGGGTGCAATATCTTTTCTAGCTATGCACTGCTTACCATGTGAGAAAGTATAATTTGACAGATCCATTTATAAATTCATTTGATATAAAACTGGATTTTGTTATGCGAATGTTTTTAGAAATGTTCCACGACGGACATTTTTATTACACAAATTTAGACAGTAAGAGATTGTTATTTAAATAACCATGCAAACTAAAATTTTTACACGTGACAAAACTATCAATATTTTTGTGTGTAATAACTAATATAAATTTCAGTAAAATACTTCCGTACTATGGATTTTCCAAATTTCACAGATTCTTAATATGACCGACCTCTACTCATAATTTCTTGGTATGGGAGATTTTCTGGCAGCTGAAGACTGCTAGAGCCTTTCAGAAATAGAGCGTTTGAAATAAGTATTCACTATAACGTATCTAACTGTTAAGAATATTGTTTTGCAGTTATAAGGAAGGTAAGGAAGAATACGATGTTTAAAAATCTAATGAGCTCCATTCACTTGACGTTCTCTCCACCACTGTAACAAATTATTGTTAAACTGTTTATTCTTCTGTCTACTTTATGATAATCGAGATAAACATCAGCAGAAATTGCCTTAATTACTCGCTTCCTTTTAAGTACAAGGTAAATATGGGAATACACTAAGTTAAAACGATAGTCAAATCTTTTAAAACTTGGTTGAAATCCGTTTCTATGCATGGCCAGGAGTTTACAAATTTTAGTGTGAGAAAAGTTTAAATATTTTAAATTAGAAAAAAATAACAAGAAATATCTCACAAATGGTAAATTTCACGAACAAAATGTAAATGACATAAATTGTATGTTTTAACGAGATCTGCATTTTTCTATTTAGTAAGTTTTTCTCTATCTTTTACGGTTTATTTAGAGGCAAAATTCAGAAAAAATATTCCAGAAGAAAGTGGTCTTTAGAAGCTAATCTCAGAAAATTCAAAATATACATGTTATAATAAGTATCTTTAACATACAATATTTTAATCAAAATTGTTATAGCAATTTTTGAGAAAATCAAAATTTTCGCAATTTTTTTCCATGTAAAGGGTGGGGGGATTTTTTTTTAAAAATCTTTGTGTCGCATTAAACTTAAATATAAAGTATGGTATGTTACCAATTTTTTCATTTTTGAGTTATCTGTTCACGGAGACACGGACACACACACGGATCTTTTTCTGCAAAGGTTTTATTTTGGATACAGTAAACGTGTATTTCCGGTGTATCGAATTTTTGCGTGGAAGGAATACCTTATCTATACACTACTTATGTACATAGTACGTGTAGAGAAAATAAAAATATATTATAAACAGAAATAGCGGTGAGAATTTTCTCGAAATGTAGTTTCCCTGTTTCTTGAATATATACTGTCAGCTATCAGTTTCAGCTGATATAACGTAAATCCCGGAAATAAATTTAAAACCAAATTAACACAACTTTTCTTTTTTTACACAAAAAATATAAAATAAAATATTATTAACATGAAATATTTTAATAGTTTAATAATAAAACATTGGTCTTGTAAACTTTTAAAGCTTCAAAGACTCTGGGAAGACTCTGAGCTGCGCCTGTGAATGATATCTTACTTTCTGGAGATATTATATTTAAAACCATTTACAGCTTAATTTGGAAAAAAAATCATATTTGGCATTCATACTGTTACAATAGAATGCACATTGAACGCATATTGACCTGCTCTGTGTTCTTACTTCACAAAATGGATGCAATTGAATAATAAATATCTGATATTGTTTTTTATTGATCATAGTGCTCTTACGCAAGATAATCCCTTTGAATATAAATTCTGAGTCTATGCTATACAAACATATCATGGCGTTTCTCTAGTGTCGTGTAACCCTAATTACATGCAGTCACATTTTTACTAGCTAAGTTTAATTACGCATTTTAATAAGTACCCACTTATAATATACGCTTTGTAATTTACGGGTCATGTACAGAACCTTTTTAATGAAATTTCACAACCCCTTCCGTAGGCAATGGGAACTGATGAGAGGGGCTGTTGGCATGTTTTTGTTTTAACAGACTCTTTTGATCCTTTACCGCACACATTTGACGTCACGTTGTGATGAATTACCTTACAGACATCTGTGAACCCACCTGCAGCTAAAGTGGGGTTGCATATATTCAGCAAAGTCGATATGGGATAGATGTCTGAAACAACAACACCGCGTTTTTCTGCCATCACTATCCAACAGTCAGAGCACGTAATTTTCTTGTAATGACTACGTTTGCCAACTTCAAACCTCGTTATTTAGTCGCAGATGATTGACATTTAACATCTACTGGAATCGCAACCATATTCTGCAGAGAATATTGGTAACATCGTTACTTTCCATTTTTGAAATACTGAAATGCCAATCACTGTAACTGTTAAATTTTCGAGGTCATGGCGTTTGCAGAAACTAGAAGAAAAAGTACAAATAAATAAGCCTTGAGCACAGCAGCTATTATCTAGTCGTCAGGGCTGACAACGAAGGGCTGTAGATCAGATGGTAAAACAGAACAAAAACTTGACGTTGATAGTCACCATTTATTAGGGTCAAGTACCACTAACACGATTCTTTACAAGTACATGATAATAAAACTAATGAGTCCCTTTAAAGGGCTTAAGAGATTTCGTGTGCCTGGTGAGAATGTGCTCAGCACAGAGCTCCGGCTGTCGACGTGCGTAGCTACAGCGAAACAGGAACAAAGGGTCCTCTACATATATCTAAGGCTCTTATATATGCCAAATATGGATGAATTATGCCAAATAAGATGAGGCAACACCCGAGGCTTAAGTTATATTGACCGATCAGAAAGGAGTATTCCAATTGTTCTAGAACATCCTGACTGACGTATAAATATCAGGGTGCAGCTCAATGCTGTGTATATTTGCACTTAAGCAACAGGAAACTGATGTCATGGTAAGCCCAACGGGGTTTTACAAGAAGTGCTGACCCACAGTAAGCTTGTTACACATTAAATATTGCTGCTAGTCATTATCTAAGAAAGAGACTTTATATAATTTAGAAAATGTATAAGGTAATCCGAATGAAAAAAATGTTTCACATGTTAATTGTAATATATTTTTGAGCACGCTACAACAATCCGCTGACAACAGTGCGCCTCGGATACAATAATCGTTTTCACTTCTCTTGAGTTGAGTAAAACACTTCTGATACGCCGATCTTGTCAATTCTTGAAGCGATGATTCTAAAAGTCTCCCTCTGGGCTACTGGAGGTATATAAGGGGCCGACAAAAGCCCGGCGGGTGAGTAAAGAAGTCGGAAATGTCAGTTTAGTGAGCGAAAACGTTAGGCAGTACAATTCAGAGTTGCAATTCACAATACAGCTGGATTATACTCCTATACCAAGTGTGTGGTAATAGTGCCATAAGTGTAACGAGTTGTGATACGTGGGCTGTCTTAGCAGCTAATAAAGTGTGTTTAGAATAAACTGGTTTTCTCATTAGTCACAGTAGTGTTATACATAACCACTCCATGCCAGGTTACAAATGTTATGGATGCTTCCATCCATTTTGTCAGGTAAAATTACTAAGGCTCTCTGATTGCATAGGTGAAAGAAAGAAGCCAGGGATATTAAGTTCAATGTGAACATTCGTAACGTGGTAAATTCTCGGGCATACAATGGAAATAAATGGTGATAACAGGTATGTAATGAATGATTATGGAAGAAATCCTTTTATTTAGTATAAGACTAAGTATAATTAATTATACTCTGTATAATTCACGAAATACTTTCCTCTGAATTCAAGTCATTTATTCACCCTTTAGAGCCAGCATTATAAATATTGAGACATGTCAATTTTCCATAAAAACTAGGTGGTAAGTCATCGACAGCAAAACTACATAAGTAAGGCATACAGTAATTTGTAATTAGATGCTGCATGATTTCACTTTTAGAAGCTAACAAAATGGTGCCGCATCATACTCCACTGGAAGATATTTGGTAGCTGTGAAAGATGCCATCAGTCATTTCGGCACATTTCTTGTTAGAGAAGGAATTCAGTAGATAGGAATTCGGATATTTTCGACCTAAGAACAAGTAAGGTGCTGCCAAAGCAGTTGAGTCTGAAACTCATAAACGAGTTTTTGGAATGTTACCAAAAAGGAATACACCCTATGTGGTAGGATATACATTGCAAGACCATATTAGAATTTCAATATAAGATAGCAGTTAATGTGTCAAGTATGTCAGAAGTAATAGAATAATGTAGACCAAACTGGAAAAAACACATTGAAGGAATGCTAAACTAATAAACCTGCATTACTGTTTAAACCTCTGGATGGCATAATTGGAAACGCTGGCTAGACCAAATTTAGGAAATCGTAACACATGATGACGACAACGACGACGTTGATGATGATTGGGTAGATTTCACCATTGATGATGCTCATGCAGAGAGGCTTCTTGGTTCAAGTTGATGTACGTTCGTGACCCATCATCAAGTCTGGTGGAAGGAAATGAAACAACAAAATGAATATAGTACTTTTCAGTCCTCCAGAGGGTAGAAAAATCTGATTTGTCCCACTCACATGACTTTCTCTACATCTCTGTAACAAATTGTTGTTCAAAACTTACTCTATATATATCTATATTTATACTAATCGAGATAAACATTAGCAGATTACTTTCTTCCTTATAAGTAGAAGGGAAATAAGGGGGTACACTAGGCTAAAGCAATAGTCAATTCCTTTAAAATCTGGTCGTTATTTGATTGAAATATCTCTCTTTGCATGGCAAGGAGTAGGAAAATTCCTGTATGAGAAAAGTTAAAGTATTTTAAAACTGAAACTAGAAATATCTCGAAAATGGTAAACTCCAAGAAAAAGTTTATATAACACAAAGTGTGTATTTTAACAAGAGATATATTTTTCGGAATTCTTAGGCTTTCACGGCCGGTGTCAATACTGGCTGGAGTATAATCCGGGCTTGTGGACCATGGTCTACTGGACTCCTTCTTCTTCCCAGACGTTTCGTCTGCGACTACGGCAGACATCTTCAGTGGCAGCGGCGAGGTCGAAAATGCCTGCCGTAGTCGCAGACGAAACGTCTGGGAAGAAGAAGGAGGAGCCCAGTAGATCACGACCCACAAGCCCGGATTATACTCCAGCCAGATATATTTTTGTGTAGTAAGTTTTGGTCGATCTATTACGGTTTACCAGTTTTGAGAAATTCAGCAAAATCCAACTAGAATAGAGACCTTCAAGGGTTATTCTCAAAAAATTCAAGATATATATTTTATTTGTCATTAAATATCTTCAATATACACCATTTATTTAAAATCGTTTGTCATTTTTGATACAATCAACATTTTTGAAACTTTTCCTTGTAAAGGGTAGTTTGGGGTGGTAGATTGTTTCATAATCTTTCTGTCGCATCCTTTGAAGATAGTAAATTTAAATTACCAAGTATTATATTTTACCAATTTTCCGTTTTGGAGTTATCGTGTTCACGGACACACACACACATACTTGTACCATTTTTCGAAAAATTACCTTTTTTATACAGAGTACCCTAAAATGTGCATTTCTGGTAAAATCTCGGCATCTAATTTTTCGTTGGAGTGCAATACCTTTTCCCGTACTTACCATGTACTATGTAGAGAAAGTAAAAATCAGTCGTACATCCAGGGGTTTGTGTCTTTATAGTTAACATTTCTAATTCTTTCAGTTTTCATCTAACTTATTTCAAAATTTGTCACATGCTGCTCTACCACAATTTAAGGATTCTTTTTTACATTTCAGTATGTATTAGCCTTTCAGCAAAAATCTTTTAATTAATATGTATTATAATAATTAATCAGATACTGCATACAATGCACAAATCATAAATTTGATTTGTAAGCATACATATGTACAGTATTCAAGACATAAAAGAAAATTAGCACATAGAAATTTGTTCACTCCTTGAGCTGTTTCAGAAAAAAAAATGGGAAAAATTAATCTTAGTTGATTATGTCATTACTTGTGGAATTTAAAGGTTTGCCAGATTTTAAGTTCTCTGAGATTTTGTTTCAAAATTGCAGGTGTCGTCTTTGTCAGGCTATGTGCGTGAGTGCGTAGAACAAATTGTGTACTGCATATATGTGGTATACATTTCGAAGTCCGCCACTGATGTCTTGAACAAGGATTTTTTTTAAACTCCCCAAAACAAATGTATCTGTTATAAATTATATGTTTTAGCAAGATCTACATTTTTCATTTTCTGCTTACGAGTTGTGCAAAAGTAATCCGGAATGAAGAGGACTTCAGAGGCTATTTTTGGAAAATTCTAGATGTATTTGTAGTTATTTTTCATAAACCATACATGTTACTAAAATGCTGCATATAGAGGGTGGTTTGCGGTGGGGAATTTTATTGAAAATCTTTGCGTCACATCCTTAAAATATGCTGAACTTGAATATCAAGTTTGGTGTTTAGCATTATTTTCGTTTTTACTTTCTCTATACGCACTATGTACATAGTGTATAGAGAAGGTATTGCACTCCATCCAAAAGTTCGATACCCAGATTTCACCCAAATGTTTTATGGCCCCCTTTATCTAAACAAAGCATTTTCGGAAAACGGTCCGTGTGTTGTGTGTGTGTGTGTGTGTGTGTGTGTGTGTGTGTGTCCGTCCGAGTGTCTGTGAACACGATAACTCAAAAACGAAAAGTCGGTAAAATACCAAACTTGGTATTTAAGTTTAGTATCTTCGGGATGCGACACGAAGATTTTGAGAAAAATCCCCCCACCCCAAACTACCCTTTACATGGAACTTTTTTCAAAAACTTTGATTGTTTCAAAAATAACTCTAACGATTTTGATTAAAATTTCGTATATTAAAGATATTTATCTGACAAAAAAAATGTATATCCTGAAATTTCTGGGAATAGCCTCTGAAGACTACTTTAATCTGGATGAATTTTACGGAATTTTGCATAACTGCTAAACGTAAGAGATGGACAAAAGCTTATCACACAAAAGATGTTGAGCCCCTTAAAACACACAATTTCTCTTATATACTTTTTTCCGTGGAGCTGATCGTTTCTGAGATACTCCTTGTTTTGATTTCAGCTTTGAAAAAGTTACTTTTCTCATATAGGAATTTAAGAATTCCTGTCCATACAAATAAAGGAACTTCAGTCACATAGCAACCAACTTTTGACTATCACTTTAACCTATAGTACTCCCTTATTTCGCTTCTACTTACAAAGAAGCAAGTAATAAGGCCATTTCTGCTAATTTTTTTCTAATTAGCATGAAGTAAATAGAAGTATAAGCCTTTTAACAATAATTTGTTGCAGAGATGTAGAGAAAGGCATGTGACTGGAACACATCCGATTGTTATTTATAATATTTGCTTTACTTCTAATAAATAACAGGTTCGCTAAAAGGTTTTCACGTGATTCTGAAGATAAACTAAGATGAAGAGGCATAGAATGTTTTTCCAGTGCCTTCAAGAAGTCATCAAATCTTATAAGGTTTACGTTAGTGTAGAAGAGAGACAAACTAATTAAAAAGAGACATTTTTACAACAGTGGAATCATACAAAAATGGTGTTGAAGTGATGACAACAATCCATGATGACGTGGAATGACCACATGGAAGATGATGCGTGTCAGCGTGGAGATTCATTGCGACAAGTACAACAGGCTGAAGCTGTATGAGCCAGTAAATCACTCCTGAGTGACAAGTGACAACATTTGGCATTGTGAGGAGACATGTATGTCGGCAAGACACACACACGTTGCTGGGGGGAGCTTTTGTACAAATTTCCCAGAGGATTTCAACTAATTTTGGAAATGCACTCGCACAAAAACAGGTACGACCCTCACTGTTGATGGATATCTTCCTTGTGGCAAGAAAATAAAACTTGTTTGCAAAAAGATTTAATTCTGTGCTTTTCGTACATGAATCATGCTACTGCTAAACATCAAGCATCGGTTTTATGCGACTGTTTTAAACGTTAACTGCTGCTATTATTTTCTCTACTTCGTATATAATACATGACTAGAGAAGGTGTTGCATTTCACACAAAAATTCGATAGCGAGATATACTAGAAATACAGATTTCAGGGTCCCCGGATTCAAGAATATAATTATAATATTGTGTGCGTCTGTGTTTACGTGAATAATATAAGTTAAAAACAAAAAAACGGCTAAATACTGTACTGCTAAGTTCAGAGATGTTTAGGAAAATTTGCCCACCACAAACTACAATTTACAGGGATAATTTTTCGAAATTTTCGATTTTCTCAGAAATGGCTGTAACGATTTTAATTAAAATACCATATAATAAATATCTTTATACAAGATATAAAAGTTATATCTTGAATGTTATGGAAAACTCTGAAAGTCATCGTTCTAAAATATAGCATTATTTCAAATTATATAAGTTAATAATTCTTTATCTCTCAAATAATACCTATAAATTGATTATAATTACTTTTCACAGATATAGAAATTCCAATGAAATAAATTACTATAGTTTTCCATAGCTGGTAAACCGTAAATGGTAGACAAACTTTACTACACAAAAACTGTGTATCGTATTAAAACACCTAGTTTATGCCCAATGCATTATTAATTATTATTGTTTAATTATTATTTAATTATTATTTAAATCATCCTCAAAGCTAAGCCAACTCTTCCTATGCACAAACATCTACCTTAAACAGGCTGTTCAAGTTTAACTGTACGCCAAAGAGTAGCAAAGTTGTTCACTTACTCACAGGGGTAAACCGGCAATATGTAAGAGACCTCGTCATTGAGAGTAACCTATTATCACGGCTGAATCAAGTTTTGCAATACAGACTCCAGCATTGTGACCTTCGGCCTGTGATTATTGGCTAACACTTTCCCCTCTAGCCGGCTTTGATATTTGTAATTGAGTACGCCCGAGTACTCTGATTCAAAAGATTAGAATTGCAATAGCATGATCTACAACGTTTCTCTCCTTGTCTAAAGGAGAATAAAGATTACAATATTGTTTATATACGTTAGGCTTGCCAGATTTTCTGACTGAAAATAAAGAAGATTTCAGGAATGGTTTTCCGGCACCTTAACACGGCCTATCGACCTTTTACTTTGTTGATTTCCTCAGAAAATGGGTATAGAACTAAAACATATTTGGTACACTAATATAATTTAAAACAATAATAGATATAAGTATTTACGATATGATATGAAACTATTGTGAATCTTTAGCCTTTAATTTACACTCATCCAGAAGCTTGACATCAGTTCTCACATAATTAAAGAACTCTGCAACTCAATTGAAAATGCACTGTAATAAGCAATTCAGCTTGGATAAGTTCTCCAGAACTCTTTTTCCTTACAGTTAGATATATACCTAGCACATTCCAAATATCCTTCTGAAGCACATAATTCATGGCAGTGTATGAAATACGGGAGAAATAGTACAAAATACGGGAGCCGGGAGAATCAATAAAATAAGGTTGAAATAGGGAAACCTGGCAATCCTAATATACTTGTTCATAGATACTTATTACTATTATTGTGTTAATCTATTTATCCTGTTTCTTTTGAGACCGAACATGATATACTTAATGTAAATAATATAAATCCCATATAAGTGTTAAGGAATTGTTTATACCGTCCTCTGTTAGACCTGCCATGTAGACTAACTATGAGTACAATTAACATTTTTTTTAAAAAATAATTTACAGTGATACAAACATTACACAACTAAGTATAGAAAACATATCACATTAGTAACAATAAACTTCAAGTCCAATAGAAATAGCATATACCAATCTTGTCATTTAGTACTCTACACTAAGAGCTACAAAATGATAAAACACCTCTTAATGAATTTACATATCATCAATATTAAAATGAATACAAATGCTTTCTGAGGATGAGAATAGATCCTCTGAAGGTAATGATTGCTACTGTATATAGACAATATTTAGACCAAAATCTAACCAAAGCTGGTGTAATTTTACTTTCTCTACTTAGTACATAGATAGAGAAGGCACTGCACTCCATCCAAAAATTCGATACCGAGTTATGGTTGACTTTAACGAATACTTCATGGAAAAATGTGCATCAATATTCTTTATTTACTTTTACTGAAAAAACAACTTTTAGGGACCTCTGTAGATATAAACAACATTTTCAGAAAAACAATTGTGTGTATATGAGTACGATAAATCAAACACAAAAAGTTGGTAAAATACCAAAATTGGTATTCAGCTTCAGTATCCTCCAAAAATACGACAAGATTTTGAAGAAAATCCCCCCACAAACTACTCTTTACATGGAAATTTTTATTTGAAAATGTTGATTTTCTCAAAATGGCTGTAATGATTTTGATTAAAATACCGCATACTAAAAATATACTGGACAAATAAAATATATATCGAGAATTTTCTGGAGCCACTGGAAACTTCTTCATTAAATGACGTGTTATTTATGGACGCTCTTTAACTACAGCGGTTCTCACCATCCCATTCTAAATTGGTCGTGAAAGCTTAATTTTGCTCAGAAGCCTCTCTATCAGGCTTGAGGTTCTTTTACGTGCCCTAAATCTACGACACGGGACCAACAACTTTACTTCCCTTCCGAAGGAAGGTATGCTAAAGATTTTTACACCCGAAAAAATCCATCATCCTCCACCGGGTTCGAACCCGCGACCTTTGGGTATATGAAGTTAGCATGGTAATCATTACAGCATGGAGGGCGACAACTTCTTCATTCTGGATGCATTTTGCATAACTGGTAAGAGATAGACAAAACTTGCCACACAAACATATATTTATGCCGTATATATATTTCTGTTTATTGTAGTTGATAATTACCGAGATGTTCTTTGTTACTAGTTTCAATTTTAAAATACTTAAACTTTTCTCATACGGGAAGTTGTCTTTTCGTGGTTATGCAATGGAACGAATTTCAATCACATAGCGACCAGCTTCTAAACATTAGACTATCACTTTCGCCTGGTGTACTCTATTATTCTGCTTACAGGGATGCAAGAATATGCTATTTCTGCTAATTTTTATCTCGACTAGTATGAAGTAGATAGAAGAATAACCTTTTTAAAAATACTTTTTGCAGATATGTAGAGAAATTTATGAGAATAGAACATCAGATTTTTGGGTTATTGTTCCTCTGGTTCCTATCATTAGTCCAGTCGCTGATGTCTATTCAAGATTGTAATTGTCCTTTTAAAAGCGAATAGTTGATTCATAAATTATCTTCTGAGTATATTTCTTCTTGTTCTTCAGAGTGGGACTCAAATCAAACAGAAGGTTAAAGAATCGCTCGTTGATATCTTAGGGCATCCTTTTAAAAGCGAATAGTTGATTCATAAATTATCTTCTGAGTATATTTCTTCTTGTTCTTCAGAGTGGGACTCAAATCAAACAGAAGGTTAAAGAATCGCTCGTTGATATCTTAGGGCAGTGATGTCGATGCATCTGCTGTCATCAATGTTGGACAAGCCATGTGTTTTCATGGACCTCGTAGCTGTTGCTTCTGATCTTATTTCTGTTGTTTCGATCTGCACCTTTAACGTGTGCAATTGTTTCGTGCTCCCTGTTCTGGGACTTCCATGGTAAAGAGCCTACAGTAGTAACTCCAGCAGGTATATGTCCATTCGGAGCAGGAAAATCGGCGATGATGGTTGAGGTGTGCATCAAAGTTGCAACTTAAATAGAGGCACCGTGCACACTACTCTGGCGGCAACTTTGGTTACCAACAAGAGGATAACAGACTGTAAGAATATTAGCGGGTGGTATAAGATATGAAGTGTCGAACCTCCTGAAAATGTAAAATTACAAGAAGGCGGAAAGGGAACAATAACTGCTGTGTTGTAGGATGTAATAATACCTACAAGAATACTTCGCCAGCTATTGTCTTTTAAACTGAAGCTCAAAGAAGAAATCTATGGATTCCAACTGTACATCGAAACATGTAAGTACACTAATTATATAGTGTACCGCAAAGTAGTAGCATGTGCTTAAAAATTAACTGCAGTTTAGATAATGAAGCTTAGAAATTAATGCTAACGTTTTTTTAAGTTAATAAATGGAAACTCTAAATACTGTGAGTATTAGATTAAATGACACATTGCGAATAACCTGTCCACTATTATTATTATTATTACTTTTATTTCTATTACAAATATTTTTGTACGTATTGTTGTGTACGTATTATTATTCATGCTTTATATTTTATTTTTAGTCCTGAGGGATCATCGTGAGAATCAAAGTCCTTAACAAAATTTTGCAGCATTCACTTTATCGGAAATGAAAGATCAGGACATCCCCGTAGTTCAGCATATGTTCCCAGTATATTTTCAGATTTCGACCGTTTAAAACAGCACTTTCAGTAATATGTATGCATTTTATAGGCAGAAAACCACAAATAATTCTACATCGCACATGGCTATCCTCCTATTAAGTACAAAGCATGACACGGAGCGGTGCCACGATTTTCTGATCCGTGTACGGTGCCTATAAACAGTTGGCACTTTTACTCACAATTTCTCTGCTGTTTACCAATTAATAGTGTGTTAGCATAGAGGTAAGAAACAATCTCCTTGTAATGTTTGTTTTGGAAATAAATTAAAGTTTCAATGTATGCTCCGATTGTATATTCACATATATCTATTTATTTTTGATTTACCTGTAGTTCCCTGAATCCAAATAAATTCATTCATAGAAAAACGTCCTCGTTTATCTGGAAACAGCATAGTTAAAAAACGCAAAGACGAAAACGAAAATATGCAAATATAAATCTTTTCAAGAAAATCTCCCAGCCCAAAATACTCTTTACTTGGAAACATTTCTTTTTGTTTGTTTCTTTTTTTTTAATGGTCATTAAGCCATGTTCATCACAAATAGATTAGATTAGATAACGGGAGGTTGTTGAAGTGTAATGATCTCTCTTATGTGCAGCTTCATTGGGAAGAAAGCTTTCATTGTTAACCAAAATCTGTTTTCTGAACAGACTGCAGTGTTTTACTTACAATGTCGGCTTTCTTTCCTAGGTTTTATTTGATTATGGAAATAATAAATCTCCTACTTTCCAAGGTAGGATTCATGACAAAATATAGGTAGGTATACTTTAAATTCTGTGGGGGTAGATTATGAAGTCGTCTCCTGAATGACACTTTATAACTTGTAAACTGTATGAGATAAACAGAAGCTTAATATATTAAATTTGTAGTTCTCGTTAAATCACACGATTTATGATAAGTATAGTTTTTGTAGCGTTAATATTTTCCGAGATGTCCTTTATTTTAAATTAATATATTATTATTTCTACATTTCTAACTTAAAATCGCTATTCCTTTTGTTCCCCTCCAATTTCAAAACATCACATAGAGTCACGTTCTTAAAAGAGATTAGCCTCTGATTTAAGCCTAATGTCTCCTTTCTTCCACTCATACCTACAATAAATATAAATATAATAAAACCATTTCTGCAAATGCTAGTTTCTATTAACATGAAGCAGATAGAGCAATGAGCTTTTGTAGAAATATTTTGTTGAAAAATAGGTATAGAAAGCAATGTGAATTGAGCATATCATAGGTATTTTGGGATGTGTCCTGTGTATGACCCAAATAGGGTTGCCAGGTTTTCTAACTGAAAATAAGGGAGATTTCAGGAATGGTTTTCCCGATACCTTGACACGGCCTATCGACCTTTTACTTGGTTGTTTTCAGCAGAAAATGTGTATAGAACTAAAACACATTTAGTATACTAATATAATTTAAAACAATAATAGGTATAAGCAATTACAATATGATATGAAACTATTGTGAATCTTTAGCGTTTGATTTACACTCATCCTGAAGCTTAATATCAGTTCTCACACAACTAAAGAACTTTTGCAACTCCTTTTAAAATTTACTGTAGTAAGCAATACAGTTTTGATAAGTTCTCCAGAACTCTTGGTCCTTTCATTAGTCCACTTATTGTTCATTAAGGAAAACACTCTTTCTGTATGAGCATTAGAACCTGGAATACTCATTAGAAATATCCTTCTAAAACTCGGAATTCATGGAAGTGTGTGAAATACGGGACAAATATTCCAAAATACGGGAGCTGGAGACTCAATAAAATACTGTAGAACCCGGGAAATACAGGAAACCTGGCAACCCTAGGCACAAACGACATTTTCTGATGGTATGCAAATATTCTCATGACAGGCGTGGGATAGATAGAATAATAACTTTGTATATGAATACAAAATACGAATATTAGGATTATAATATGCGATCTGTAATGAGTGTGTTATGTAAATGTTACACAACACTTTTTATTTAATTAAACACAAACATTCCTCTTAATATTGCATTGCGGCTTTTGATTTCCTTTAAAAGGCGGGAGATGAATAAGTGTACAAAGCATTTACATAGAACTGATATTAATTTGTTGTGTTTGTATGCCGAAAGCTTCAACATTATTTGTGTTTGTATTTTTAATCTGGTTTCTGGTGTTTATATGTACCAGCGGATGTAAATAATCTCCGTAATCAGGTCGTTTATGTTGTTTGTTCGTTTAAACTAATTGTTTATTTATCATTTCGCTGTGTTACAATTATGCCCATCTGACATATGGAACAGTTCGAGGCTAATAAATACAATATTTTCAATGCTTTTTTACTTTCTCTATACGCACTCCACCCAAAAATTCGATTCCGAGATTTCACCGGAAATAGATGTTTTAGGGTCCCCAATATCCAAAAAAAACAAAACATTTTCACAAAAATGTCCGTGTGTACGTGTGTCTGTGAACACGATAACTCAAAAACGAAAAGTCAGTAGAATACTTAACTTGGTATTTAAGTTTAGTATATTCCAGGGATGCGATACGAGGATTTTGAGAAAATCACCCCACCCCCAACTACTCTTTAAATGGAACTTTTTTCGAAAATTTTGATTTTCTCAAAAATGGTTGTAACGCCTTTGATTAAAATGTGAAATATTAAAGATATTTACCTGACAAATAAAATGTATATCTTGAATTTTGGGAATAACCTCTGAAGAGTAGTTTATTCTGGATGAATTTTACTGAATTTTGAATAACTGCTAAACCGTAAGAGACGGACAAAAACTTACTACACAAAAAATGTAGAGCACATTAAAACACACATTTTATGTTATACACATTTCTTTCGTGGAGTTCGTCGTCTTTTGAGACATTCCTTATTTTTGGTTTCTGCTATGAAAAACCTATATTTTTCTCATACAGGAACTTGTCAACTCCTATCCATATAAACAAAGGAACTTCATTGACATAGTAACCAGCTTTTGACTATCATTTTAACCTATGGTTGTCCCTTATTTCACTTCTACTTACAAGGAAGCAAGTAATAAGACTATTTCTGCTAATTTTTTCTGATTAGCATAAAGTAAATAGATTTATAATCTTTTTAAGAGTAATTTGTTGCAGGGATATAGAGAAAGTCATGTGAATGGTACACATCAGATTTTTGTTTTAATCACACGTCCAGAATTTATTTACATTCTTCACTCTCTGTAACAAGAAAGCTTACTTTAGGAACTTAGATTCGCTTTAAATTATTTTTAAATCAGGATCGTGTAATTGCAATTGTAAAATTATTGCGCTTGATATGAATTTTAAGATTACTCATTTTACTGCTTTCATGTGTATCTCAATTTGCTCTCGACTCTATTAACGAAAAATATATAATCTTCGCTATTAGAAAAAAAAAACTGATATATTTCATTCGCATTACTTTCTATAGCTATTCTGTAATAGATTACTCTTACAAAAGTTTATTCTATTCTCTACTCCATGTTAATCAAGGAAAAACTTATTTCCTTATAAGTAGAAGGTAAATAAGAGAGTATCGTATACTAGACTAAGTGATAATAAAAATCTTTTAAAACTCTCGCTATGAGATTGTCATTGATATTCGTTTTCTATTTCATGGCCAGGAGTAAAACAAAAGAGATATGTTACAGACGAGGGCTTCCCATTTGAAAAAGTTTGAGTACCTACTTTAAAATTGAAACCAATGACACGGAATAACTCGTAAATGATTAGCTTCTCAAAATAACTGTATATGACATAAATTTTGAGTTTTAACGAGATCTATATTTTTTGTGCAGTGTTTGTCTATCTCTTACAGTTTACCAATAATAGTTAATTCAAAATGAAGAGGACTTCAGGGACTATCTCCAAGTAATTATGGATATAAATTTGGTTTGCTAGATACATTTTGTTGGTTATGTAAATATCTTTAATATGTGGCATTTAATCAAATTATCTAGACCCATTTCTTAAGAAATCTAAAATGTTGAAATAAGTTCTACGTAAAGGTAGTTTGGGGTGCGGAAATGTTTCTGAACTTCTTCATGCTGAATTCTTGGAAAATGATGAACTTAAATACCAAATTTGGTATTTAACCGACTTTCGATTTTTCAGCTATACTCTCCACGGACACACACATACGCGCACTCACACAAATATAGGTATGTGTCCTTTTTTTCTACAATTTTTTTTAACAGAGTAGGGCTCAAAACATGTACTATTTCCGGTGAGATCTATGTAACGAATTTTAAGGTGGAATACAATACCTTCTCTACCAACTATGTGCATTATACATATGTGCTATAGAAAGTAAAATAATAACAGGTTATATTAATCTTATTACTTTCTTTAGCACATATATGCAACTAGATAGAGAATATATTGTATTACACCCAAAAATTTGATACCGATATTTTACCGGAAATATATGTTTTGAGTCCGCCGGGATCCGGCCCTCCCAAAAGAAACATTATTAGAAAAAATTCAGGATGTATTGTGTGTGTGTGTAAACAGCATAATTCAAAAACGAAAAAAATATTAAATACCAAACCTGGTATTATTTAAGATAAGTATCTAAAGGTTCCCCGTGAGCTGTCGTGCCATGGAGTTATCTCCCTAGAATGCGCCATAAAAATTTTCAAGAGAATCCCCTATTGCAAACTACCCTTTACACGGATAAATTTTCGGAAGATTGATTTTCTCAACAATGGCTGTAACGATTTTGGTTAAAATGCCGCACATTAAAAATATTTAAATGGCAAATAAAATGTATACCTATCTTGAATTTTCTGGAAATAGCTTCTGAAGACCTATTCATTCTATATGAATTTTGCTGAAATCTGCACAAATGGGAAACCCTAAGAAATACACAAAAATGTTCATATTGTTAATACACACAATTCATGTCATATGCATTATACGTTATTATGGTTTCAATTTTAAACTACCTACGAAACTTTTCTCAAACGGGCTCACTTTTTTTTCATCTCTCTTTTGTTTTACAGTCAATGCAAAGTGAACCGAACGTCAGTTCTTTACATATCGACCAGCTTCTAAAATTTTGACTGACTCTTTATCCTATTTACCTTCTACTGGTAATGTTTATGTTTAGTAGCGTTATTTTTTGTACATATTATCTTTTGTGAAGAAAATGCTTTGGGGACAGGTAAAGAAAATCATGTGAATGTACCACGTCACATTTTTGCCTTATTTTTTATTTTTGGTTTATCGCTTCCAGTTTTTAGGTGAAATTGATATTTCAACGGTTACGAATTATTGTTGGAAATAGTTCTTTTGCTATAGAATGGTTTTGGTCTGTAGGAGACCATGATGTTAGGGAAACTTCATTCGTTTTTCTATAGGCATATGTTCTTGGCATATTTTTGACACCTAAATATGTTAAGTAAGACTCTGTGAGCCAACCTACCCGGAAAAAATGTGTTTACTCCGATGTATATTGTTAAAAAAATGGATCTGTTTTATATCAGAAAACACCAACACAGTTTCTTAATGGCTCAAACATGTACTCAAAAGTCTTCCTCCACATAGATACCACAAAAGCAACTATTTCTTAAGACCGGCTGTTGTAGATTTTTACTTTCCAAAACATATTTATTTTCACGGACTCTGATAGTACAAAAATACACTGCAGAAAGAAGAAGACTCCAAATATATATAATTTTGTAACAACTCTCTATCTTAGTGTTGCTGCACAAAAACTTTGGGTTGTAAATTTCAGTGTGCCAATTGCAATCAGTGAGAAATTTCCTTATGATTAACACTTATGAGGGTGTGTCGTCTGCTGGTAGGGGATCGTCAGGTTGCTGACAAATCATAATGTAAGAATACATTACCATCAAAGACCGCATGACCTCGGCGTTGTAACACCTACGAGTTTAGTGGAAATTTACGCGCCCGATCTCTGATCTGATAGCTTTATTTCATTCTATGAAAAGTTTATAGACAGTGATTCCGTAAGGATTTACATTTATAATCGTTACTATATCTTATATACCGCTTTTGTGCTCATCCTAGAACTACCACGAGTGACACTGTGATTTGAAAATTCCTTACAGCCGTGATAACGTTACGTTAGCCGAAGTAATAAAACTTTTACGTTCAGTGAAGTACAGGACCTACTGTTGAAAGGAATAGATGAGGAAACTAATGAGAGATGTGGTAATGCGATAGAAAATCCATGAAAAAGCTGGTGTGTTCCATTTAGATGACTTTCCCTACACCTCTGTAACAAATTATTGTTAAAACACTTATTATTTTATTTACTACATGATAATCGAGATAAACATTTGCAGAAATTGTCCTTATTACTTGGTTCGTTGTAAGAAGAAGGGAAAAAATCTAGTTGGACGCTATGTGAAACATTTGAAATTCCAACCTCTTTACTTGCAAGGACTAAACTAACGAAAAACGAGAAAAATATATCTTCTAGTATGAGAAAAGTTTAAATGCCTTAAAATTGAAACCAAGAATCCGGAATATCCCGAAAACGGTTAATTCTAAAAAAACAAAATGTTTATAGACATAAATTGTGTGTTTTAATGAGATCTACATTTTTTGTGTAATAAGTTTTTGTACATCTCTTACGGTTAGCCAGTTATATAAGAGTCATACAGAATGATGTCTTCAGAGGCTATTTCCAGAAAATTCAAGATATATATTTCTTTTGCCATAAAACTATCTTGTACTTAAGGTATTTTAATTAAAATCATTAGAGCCATTTTTGAGAAAATAAATATTTTTTAAAAATGCTCCATTTAAAGCATAGTTTGGGGCGGGCGAATTTTCTTATAAACCTTTGTCTTGCATCCTTAGAAGATACTGAACTTAAATGTCTATTTTGGTATTTAATCGTTTTACACACACAGGCACACATGAACCTTTTTCTAAAAATGCTGTTTTTGGATTCATGGGGTCCCAAAACATGTATTTCCAGTGAATCTTGGTATCGAATTTTGGGTGCATTACAATATTTTCTCTATACACTATGTAGATACACGGTACATTTAAAGAAAGGAAAAGAAGCAGGGGAGCGTGTGCCGCTGCTGACGGACAGCGAAAAATATGGCAATATTTAACGAGGCAGCCACGTGTCAGCAGGAATGTCAATCGCAAGGTAAATTCCCACCTACTATACACCCGGACTCCCTTCTCTATGCCCACCTTTTCTTGCTCTCTAGCTTTAAGGGGAAGCGAAGCCCGAGGGAAAGAAGAGAGAGCTCGCCCGGCTATCTTTCTTCATTTTTACCGTGAACTAGGTGAATTATTAAACGAAACATAGCGCATCTCTTTGTGTGTGAACTCCGGGATCTACAGATGGAATGAAATCCTAACACTGAAGCCACTAGATGCTAAGGAATATTCCATACAAGCCTGTATGTTGTCGCTCTCTCTTCTTCCAAAGTTGCGCGAAACTTAACGAACGAAGACAAGGCATCCTAATGTCCCATTTTATAACAGTTGAATGGCCGTGATGCCGATTCTTCTAAAGTGAAGCATTCTCGGAGATAAAGGAAATCCTTTACAGATCTGGTACTTTCAGAGTTTAAGAGCGGCATGGTTCTGCGATATCCTCTGAAGCTCAACTTTGCGCTTTGTGGTTCCCCGGATCGGTGCGCGAATGCTGGAGTAGTTCCTCTTTCTTTTATCTTTCTAGGGTTGAAGGATCAAGCGAGGTTTGGTGTGATGATTAAGATATTGACGTCAATCAATTCACCACAATGTTAGTTAAAACGTATCTATGTATTTTGCGCAAGCACTCAAAGTACAGGGTTATTCAAAAAAAAGGACAGATTTCAAAATGTTATTGCTTCCAAATTACAAAAGATAGACGCATGATTCCAACGTTCATGGAGAGAGAAAAGTTTACAATTGAAATAACGCAGGGTGTAGAAGTTCCAATCACGGCTGCATTGGCGCTGTTGTTAGTTGTATGTCTGTACTGAAATAGCGGCAACACCTCAAGAGAAATCATTTTGTGTGCTGCAATTAGCAAAGCTAGAGTCCATTGTTGCAGTTCAACGAGCATTTCTCCGTCAATTTAATAAACAATCGCCGCGTCTCAAGCAAATTTACGAGTGGCATCGAAAATTCGTAGAAGATGATTGCATGTGCAAAAGGAAAAGCACGGGACGTCCTCGCACATCGGACGCGAATGTCGAGCATATTCGTATACTATACGAAAGGATCTCAAAGAAATCCACATCACGAGCAAGCAACCAACAGTATGGCTAAAACATTGTTTGCACCTGAATCCATACAAACTTCAGTTATTGCAAGCATTGAATCATGACGACCACAACAAAAGGTACGAACTGTACATTGGTATGTTAGAAGATGTGGAAGAAGACAATTTTACTCAACGATTAATATTTTCCAAAGAATTTTTTTCGTGCAAGATGGTGCCCCGCCTCATTTCACTTACCACGTCCGACGATACTTGAATAACACATTTGCAGGACGTTGGATTGCGAGAGGAGGAGCAGATCAACTTTCATCGCCGGTGGCCTCCCAGGTCGCCAGATCTCACTCCATGTGATTTTTGTCTATGGGGTTACGTAAAATACCGTGTTTTTATCTTTCCTACGCCTGGCACTCTTGAAGATCTACGACATCGAATTGTTGAAGTTATAAATTCGATAACTTCGTGAGTGGCAAGAAATGTGCCACCGTTTTGACATGTCGTGTAACACACGGTACATATACTGAATGCATATTATAAAAGGTACACTTTTCTATCTACATGAACGTTGGAATCATGTTTCTATCTTCTGTAGTTTGGAAGCAATAAATATTTGAAATAAGTTCTTTCTTTTTGAATAACCCTGTATTTATTAAATGGTTATTTCTTTAACATTGGCCCCGATATAAGCTGACATTTTCTCTACACTAACAAACCACTCACACAATATTTAATTACTTTCTTGACTCTGAGTTTTCCTAAGTTCTCTCTTTTATTTTAACATTAGCTCAGTTTTTAGGCCACAGTAGTTAGACTTCTCGCCTCTCACCTAGGCGGGCGACCACATGTGTGGGATTTGTAGTGGTCAAAGCTGTGCAGGGGCGGGTTTTCTCCGGGTTCTCCGGTTTCCCTCGCCATCGCATTCCACCGGTGCTCCATATTCATTCCATGTATCATGAGTGTCAGCACCTGTAGTGCCATTTGGAACAAAAGCGTGTGTTAAACAATAATAAAGTAGCACAGTTTCTCCACTGCTTCAAAGTATCACTTCTTTAGAATCTCGTAACCTGGTGAGCACCTTCATGATCTGCTTTACACTCAATTTATCTCGTTCATTGGATTGTATTGCCAAGTTAGAAAGGACAATAAAAAGTCAATAAGCCGTGCTTATCTCCATCAAGCGTTTGTGCAATGAAGGATGGGTTTGACAGGATTTCTCAGATTCGGATCGTCATTAGCTCACTACCCCTCCTAGACGGGGTTAAAAGGCAGCAAAATGACCAAGCTTCAACTTGAACTTCACGTACAAACGAGAGAGCAAACAACACACATTTTCACAGGATGCCTGAAAACTTTCTAAATGCTGCATTTCGCCACTGGAAAATTCCCGATAAAAGTTGTACTTTGATTTCCGTTGTCCGGATAACAGTTTCCGTTTTAAAAATGAGTTTTTGACCCTTAAATTCATAGGTACATAGAACATTTCCATTTAACGCAGACTTTCCTTTAAAAAGGAGTACGTGGAATTTTACTGTATAATAATTAAACCCTTCAAGTTTTCTCAAGCTCACATATCTCAGCTAATTTCATTGGCAGGTTTTACTTACAAAGCGATTGGCTGTAAACTGAAATGTCTTATGTAATACGAGGTACGTCCAGAAAGTAAGATCCGTTTTATAATAAAATTAAATTGTGTACAGATACAGAATAATTATTTATTGCACAAAATTCTACAACTCTTAAACTACTTTTCCTCATAACTGCCGAAATTTTGCAGGCATTTGTCATAGCGTGGCACAAGTTTTTGTATACCATAGAAGTTTGCCGCCTGTGTCTTCAAAAAGTTGGATGTTTTTCGGTAACAATTTCATGAATTAGTGATCGTGAGCTTTGGGGAAATTCCATAGCGAGAGCACTAATTGTAAACTTGCGGTTTTCCTGGATCTTGTCATCAATCGCGTGATCCAGTTCTTCTGTAACCAAAGATGGACGCCCACTTCGTTCTTCATCGTGCACTTCACTACGTCCTTCATTGAACTGTCGGACCCGTCTTCTCACCATTGAATCACTCATCGCATTTTGTCCGTAAACTTCGCAAATGTGCCGATAAATTTCAATTGGTTTCACTTTCCTAGCATTCAGAAAACGAATCACAGACCTGATTTCCGAAGCGGCGGGATTTTCAGTCAACACTGACATTGTAAACAAGCACAACAAAGCGTATGTGGCTGGCAGCAATCTCAAAATGGCGCACGTTTCTTCTCCTTGATACAGAGCGTCTACCGCGCATGTGAGGAACTGTGATCGCAGCGCTGCAGCGGAGATAAATTGAAACGGAACTTACTTTTTGGACGTACCTCGTATATTTCGAAAACAATAAGATAACCACTTTGTCACTCTGATTAGTGAAGCAATCTGCCGATAATTTTTTCCCAAATGATTCTTCCAAAATTGAGTTACCTAAAACCACATTTCCCAAACCATTTCTCTAATATTCATGTTTATTGTTGTATTTGGTAGTGTTTAACGCCCGCTTTTACTGCCTTGGCACCGCAGGCGATGACACTGATGATACATGAAGATGGAGCCCCGGTGGAATGTGATGGCGGGGGAAACCGGAGAACCCGGAGAAAACCCGCCCCTGCGCCGCTTTGTCCACCACAAAACTCACATACGGTCACTTGGGATCATGTTTATTGCTGGTTCAGTAATAGAGTAATGAAGGAGCCGAGTATTGTTAGTAAAAATTTACTAGGATTGGGTATGTAAGGGTGCGTTCTTTTCGTAAATGTAGTAGAGTACAAGAGCTGTGTAAAGCTAAGCATATAATAACCAGGCATAGGAATTCTTAAGCTAAAGTTATTTGTTATATGTTTGTTACAATGTGATTGTAAGTGGTGAATAGATTGATGTTAATATCTAAATCATCACACCGAACTGCATCGCTTGATCCTTCAACCCCAAATACATGAAAGTTAAAGTTCAGGACTGTTGAAAGAGGCACTACTCCAGGAAAAAGTAAAATCCAAGCAGACAACTTCGCCTGCGGTGCCATTTTTCGTAAAAGCGGACGTTAAACACTATAAAACAAAAGCAAAATAAAACAGACACAGCAAAGTATTCCCGTCGACATCCACGCGTACCATCAACCGTTATACATATTACATGGGATCTCTCAATCTCTTACACCCTAAAAAGTGAATTTTCAGTGAACTCTTGATATCAAATTTTTGGCTGGAGCGCAATAACATGGCACCATGTACTAAGTAGAGAAAGTTAAAAAAAAAATAATAATAAAAAAAATAAAAAAACACCAAAATAGTCGTTTATAATAAGATAGATACAATTTATCAAAATATCTATATATATACATATACTCTAACGCCCGAGTACCATGTTCTATATAAATAAAAAAAACACAAAAATGGATATTTATATTTAGGTACCATTTATTAAAATATCTCTATAAGTATACACTAACGTCCGAGTATAATTATCCCGGTTTAGTATTTCCTAAATGTAAGAAGCTCCTCTTTTATTAACTTCCTTCACAAGACTAAAAACAAAACTGATTGTTTGACTGCCTCCATGGTCGAGTGGTCCCGGGTTCGATTCCCGGTTGTGGCGCGGAATTTTTCTTTAACCAGAATTATTCCCTATCCCCCTTAGAGTCTGGAAGTATGAATGTGAGAGTGAATATGCGAGTGTTTAGTAATATAAAGTTTAACCTAATGTTCTGAACCTACAGTTTAACAAGTCACAGCCCCGGATATGACCATTGAAGTTAAAGGGGGCTATACAAATGAAAAAAAAAAAAAACGGATTCTTTCGTTTTTCCTTTATTTTAAGTTCTGTTGCCTCATTGGTCATTTTAAACACGAGTATTATCTCCCGGGCATACATAGCAATAGATATATTAAAATTACTGTTTTCTGTACATTGTTTACATCTTTTAGTACTCGCTCGGAAAGAACCGAAAGGCATTTGGTTTAAGATTTGCGTCCGGTTCCCCGCGGCCTACGGCTCTGACCCATGGTTTTTTCGGGGCTTTTTCCGGGTCACTAGGCAAATGCTTGGGAGGCTTCATCATTCCCCGAACTCCATGTTACTTCATTTCATGTAAATCGGTCTCTTTCAGGTTTATAAGTATCGATGAGGACTGCATCAGAGTCGCCATTTCGTGGAGGTGCCTGCGCTCTCGAAATACAGCTTTCGGCGGCGGAAAGGCGTGGTGGTTGTCTGCGGATTCAAGTGCAAAATCAGAGACGAGCTCCTGGTGCTTCCGGCGTCGAGATAAAGAACTGCTTGTGAACATTTAGGGACTCTCCATGGTGGCTCTACCCTGCCCAGATGCCGGCCGCCATTTTTGTTGTGTATATCGCCCGCTTTTACTACTTGTGGTACCGCAGGCGATGACACTCGTGATACATGAAATAAAAATGGAGCACCGATGTTGGGGGAAACCGGAGAAAACCCGTCCCTGTGCCTCTTTGTCCACTACAAATCTTACATGTAGTCGATTGGGATCGAACACGGATCTTCTAGGTGAGAGGTCGCCTTCTGAAATGACAATTATCTCATCTTTAATCCAGGGGTCTGACGTGCCAAAAACCCACGGTTGCAATGGGGAATACCCCTTCGTAACGTACACGCACTCGCACATACACACTCATTCTGAATAAACCGCAGAAATATCCTTGTGAGTTCTGACAGGTCATTAATTTCTTTTCGAATGGTTGAATGGTTATTTGTTTATGTGCAAGTATTTATACAAAAGTGACAATTAGTGCGAAATAAGAAGTTATATGGACTTATGATCCAGTGCTATGTTCTACTCTAGTGAGGGAAATGACCAAGTTCATATCTTTATATAAACAACATATTCTCCACGGTTCTCCCGAGCACTTATCGTTTACTCCGGCCAGGAAACAGATAAGAGCAAAGGCAATTAGTACAAGTGAGTTTTGCAGACGATGACAACCCCAAATGGATAGAAAGAACTCTCTAGAGTTTAATTTTGGCAGAAAATGTGAGTGTACTAACCACGCAAAGGCTTTGTCCTACTTTTCTTTTTTATCCGCTCTTCTTTTCTTCCCTAACCCGCGCGCTCCTTTCTTCTTACCATAATTACAACTTCTTGTGCCTTATTTTCTCGTCCCTCCTTTTTCTTATCTTTGTCTGCGTCGTAATTTTTTTCTAGTCCCTCCTTTCATTTTCAGCAGAAGCTGTACCTCCCCAAGTCACTTAAGTTTTCTTATTCCTTTATATTCTTACCACAGTGACTCCAGTATCAACATTCCTTTCTGGTTCGCATTACTTTTAAGAACCATCTTCTAAGTATTAAAGCGCAAATGAGAATCCCTTGCTGTTCATCATAGATATTATATGTCCTTCTAACTGGTGACAGAACTACCTGTTTTAATCTGTCCTAGACTTCTATAACTAAAAACAAAATCTGATGTATTACATTCACACGACTTTCTCTACATCCTTCCAAAAATATTATTGAAAAGCTTATGCTTCCATTTACTTCATGCTAATCGAGAAAATAATAGCATAAATAATCTTATTACTTGCTTCCTTGTAAATAAAAGCTAAACAAGGGAGTAGTATAGATTAAAGTGATAGTCAAAAGCTGGTTGCTATGAGACTGAAGTTCCTTTGTTTGTAAGGACAGGAGTTGACAAATTCCAGAATGAGAAAAGTATTAAGTTTTTCAAAGCTGAAACCAACAACAAGGAATATCTTAAAAACGATCAACTCCACGAAAAAATGTATATTACATAAATTGTATATTACATTTTTATAGAGTACTTTTTATCAATCTCTTTCGGTTTAGCAGTTATGCCAAATTCCGTAAAAGTCATTCAGAATAAAGTAGTCTTCAGAGGCTATTCCCATAAAATTCAAGATATACATTTTATTTGTCAGATAAATATCTTTAGTAGATAATATTTTAATCAAAATCGTTAGAGCCATTTTTTTAGAAAATAAAAATTTTCGAAAAAAGTTCCATGTAAAGGGTAGCTGGGGTGAGGGTATTTTCTTGAACATTTTCATGTCGCATTCTTGGAAGATACCAAACCTTAATACCAAGTTTGGTTTTTAACGGACTTTTCGTTTTTGAGCTATGCTGCCAACAGACACACCCACACACATAGACACAGACACACACACACGGAAATTTTTGTAAAAATCCTTTTTTTGGGTTCAGGGGGTCTGAAAACATGTATTTCCAGTGAAATCTCAGTATCGAAATTTTGGGTGCATTACAATACCTTCTCTATACACTATGTACATAGTACGTATAGAGAAAGTAATAAAATCTATTGGCCACGTATTCTTATACATGTTGGTAAAATTGTTAGAAAAACATGAATTAAACATTTTACTTTAATTGCACTTCAGAATTTGAAATAATCAAATTGCCCAGATACATCTATCTGCTGTCTTTTTACTTTCTGTACATAGTACATACATAGTACGTAGGTATAGATTGTATTGCACTCCATCCAAAAATTCAATACCGAGATTTCACCTGAAATATACGTTTTAGGGTGCCCTGTACCCAAAAAGAACAAAAAATGTGCTGTGATACACTCAGATGATTTTCTAGCAGCTCTACAAACTTCTTACAGAAGGTTATTCTTCTTTCTACACCATGCTAACCAAGATAGACATTAGCAGAATGTTCCTATTACTTGGTTCCTTATAAGAAGAAGGGAACTGAGGGAATGCACTAGGCTAAACTGATAGTCAAATGTTTTAAACGCTATCGTTATGTGCTTGTCAATGCTAATCGCTTCATTGCTTGGCCAAGAGTAGAACAAAAGAAAACCGGACAATTCTTGTATGAGAAAAGTATAAGTACTTTACTATTATTGAAACCAATAACAACGAATATCTCGGAAACGGTTACCTCCGCAAAAAAAACAAAAAAAAAAAAAAAAAAAAAAACCTAAAGGACATAAATTGAGTGTTTTGACGAGAGCTACATTTTTGTGCAGTAAGCTTTTGTCTATCTCTTATGGTTTAACAGTTAAGCAAAATTCGTCAAAATGCATCCAGAATAAAGAAGTCTTCAAAAGAAGACTTCATAGAAAATTAAAGATATATATTTTATTTACGATGTAAGTATCTTTAATATACGGGACTTTAATCAAAATCGTTAGTACTTTTTAGAAAATCAAAATTTTCGAAATTTTTTCCATGTAAAGGGTAGTTTGTATGGGGGATTTTCTTGAAAAACTTCGTGTCGCATCTTTGAAACATACCAAACATAAATTCCAATATAGTTTTTAACGGTCTTTTCATTTTTGAGCTATGCTGAAAACAGACACACACGACATTTTTTTCTAAAAATGCTTTTATTGGACTCAGGGGACCCGAAAACATATATTTCCGCTGAAATATCGACATCAATTTTTTTGTGGAATACAATACCTTTCCTATACATATATGTTGTACATGCGGACTAGAGAAAGTAAAAAAAAAAAACATTTTAGAAAAGATTCGTTTTGTGCGTGTATCTGTAAACACGATAACTCAAAAACAAAGAGTGGTGAAATATTAAACTTTCTCAAACTGTTGATTTCTCAAAAATAGTTCTAACGATTTTGATTCAAATACCATATATTAAAGATATTTACATGACAAAATATGCAGAGCCGACACCGCTACTACTCCAGTAGCAAATACCGCCGCTCCCCCGCCATTTGCCCAGGGTCAACTCTTTTTGGAGATCAGCAAAATCAAATGATCTACGATTCGTTTCAGCAAGACAAAAAACAAATCAAACATTACATAAAGGTAAGCACAGAAATAAAAATCAAATCCCCATTTTATAGTAGAAAAAATGTGATGTGTTCCATTCACATGACTTGCTCTACATCTCTGCAACAAATTATAGTTAAAAAGCGTATGCTTCTATTTACGTCATGCTAATTAGGAGAAATAGTCTTATTACTTGCTTCCTTGTAAGTAGAAGCGAAATGAGGGAGTTCCATAGGTTAAAATGATAGCCAAAAGCTAATTGCCATGTAACTAAAGTTCCTTTGTTTGTATGGACAGGAGTTAAGAAATTCCTGTATGAGAAAAGTTTTTCAAAGCTAAAACGAAAAACCAGGAATATCTTAAAGATGATCAACTCCACGAAAAAACTGTATATGACATAAATTGTGTGTTTTATTGTCAGCTACATTTTCTGTTTAGTAAGTTTTCCCCCATCTCTTGCGGTTTAGCAGTTATGCACAATTCCGTAAAATTCATCCAGAATAACGTATTCTTCAGGGGCTATTGCCTGAAAATTCAAGATATACATTCTATTTGTCAGGTAAGTATCTTTAATATACGATATTTTAATCAAAATCATTAGATCCGTTTTTAAGAATATCAAAATGTTCAAAATGTTTTCCATGTAAAGAGTAGTTTGGGGTGGGGGATTTTCTTGAAAATCTTCGTGTCGCATCCTTGAAAGATACCAAACTTAAATACCAAGTTTGGGCTTTAACGGTCTTGATCTATGCTGCCCACAGATACACACCCATATAGACAAACACACACATGGACATTTCTCTAAAAAAAATTTTTTTTATATTTAGGTAGTCTCAAAACATGTATTTCCGGTGAAATCTCGGTATCGAATTTTTGGGTACAATGCAATACCTCCTCTATACACTACGTACACAGTTCGTATAGAGAAAGTAAAAATCTAGGAAAAAATATCTTCCAATCGAACAAATTAAAGTGCCAATCACCGAGAATACCTTCGTCTCGGCCATTGCTTCGCCACTAACCGCTCCAGGTTTGCAATGACTGCCACCGCAACTACCGTCGAGCGCTACAGCCTAAGCATGATAGGTTGTGATGTCACCTAAAATCTGCATTCACGATTCCTGCTGTTAACTGCGCAACAGCAGTGAAGATCACCAACATCACTTCTGGTTGGGAACCCACAACCCTGATTCAACTGCAGCTCACCAGCCGAGGGGATCCGGATACTGTCCTGACATCCGGCCCTCCCTTGTTAAGTCGAAGGTGGCCGCCAGCAACGCCACGCTTCTTGACATCAGTTTCACCTACGGACACAAGCAGAAGAACTGCGCCACACCATCACGGTGCCACTGTCGAGATTCCGCCGCGACGATAGCTTGCGCCACTTGTGGAGAGACGACCAGTTATATCGGCCTATCTGCTCCTTGAAACTACCACTATGATGCTGCCGCAACTGACTACTCTATAACCGTCTTCAACACCTTCGCTCTACGTCTTCACCAAGGAAACTCAGAGCCTATGACCCTATTGGAACCTTCATTCTGATTTCTTGAACTTGAGGACGAAGCTGACAGCCTTGGAAGATCGTCTTCAAGACCCCTAAAGACGTCGAACATTACAGCATCTCAAACACCATAACGTCAATAACATCGTATCCATAGGTTTTAGTCTACAAGCCCTGGAAGCCAATTACAGCTACCTGCGAAATTTACAGAACAGCAGGATGCTGAGCATTCAGAGATCAATCTTGCAACCTAAATCTTCTATACAATCGACGTCGTCTTCTTCGATCTGTACTTCACTCATTACCTTTACCTTTCATCGTTAACTGTTACTTCCTAACCTAATCTGCAATCAAGGTAGTCTTCAGTGGTTGTATTCTAGAACCTTACTTTTCACTCACTCCCGTCCTGTTGGACGGCAGCAATGTAACAAACCAATGCCAGTACTACGCGGGCAGCGTTATTCTCACTTTGATTTCTTTCTAACCCTTCGTGCTACATCCTTTGTGAAGAACTTTAAGAAAATATGGCCAGTGTTGACCTAATCCCACACTACCGGTTTGTCGTGGTTACTGCGTAGCAGAGCTTTTTTCAATCGAAAAAATAACACTTTAAATTGTGTCCGAATCCATAACTCAGTTGACTCATGGCCAAAAGAATTAATGGAACCAATGCCAACGTCAGTTTCATTCCGGTACTATACTTATGGAGATCCAGACTTCCAATTCTATTACTTTGTCCAGACGATAAAACTGGACAGCTTTGAAACCGCGGATTCAAATTTACCTAGCCAAAAGTACGAGAACAATCAGAAATACTACTTTACTCTTATTATTAGGGAACATGTAACGGATGCAGCTTCTTTCATGGCAACCGTTATTTCCAACCCTGAAAAGGTACTAAATCTGGGAGCAACATGGGAGTTATTTATTTATACTGCCTTGTATTTCTCTGAACTTTGCTTTAACTCGTTATAAACCTATGTAAGCTCAAGAATTCCCTCTCTGTTTCCCCACAAGACCTCATTTGCTATGCTATTTAAATTCCCAGGCCCTACAAGTATACCTAATTCCCTCTTCCCCGAGGGCAGGTATTGATGTGACATGGCTGTGTTCTGGGCTCTGAGGTAAGCTTTCCAATCCACAAGGCAACACACGCATAGGTGTTTGCTAAAAATATTTGGCCTGTGTGTGCACGCGCACGACCACACAGGCTAGATTTCTTTATGGTGTTTTTAACGCTTGAACATCGATTTTCTGCATGGCTGCTGCCCCCGCGGGGACACATGTTGAATGAAATCCATCGGTGACCTGTTTAGTAATGGCTTTTCGAACAGTATACATGTTGCACAGGCTTACAAGATACTGGAATTCAAGTCATCCAGTACATTAGAGGCTTGTCCTAAACCGAGATGCAGACTGCGGCGGAATTAGCAAGTGGTAGGAAAGAATGATGAATAATAGAAGTCGAAATGAAATTATTCTTTTATTCTACACGAAAATATTTCTACAATTAGATAATGCTTGAACCATTTCTTTACATATGGTACGTTATGCTTATACCATGACTTGTAGTGACAATACTCAGAATTCTTCCGCCACTTTTTACTTTCTCTATTCGTACATGAATGAATGAATGAATGAATGAATAAGTGTATTTATTGACATAGCAATCATACACAGAATTTCAACAATCGCACGGGTCCACAGACCGTACGTGCTTTTGTAATACACATTACAAGCAATATTAAAACAACAACAACAAATAATTAAAAGAGTAAACACGAAAATAAAAGACAAAGGAAATGCACAGTCAAAAGCAATATTAAACAACAATAAAGAATTAAGAGTGAACCCGAAAATAAAAATACAAAGATATTCAAATATAGCAATTTAAATTTACAGCACAGAGTACACCTTCATAAATGCACCCTCTTGTAATAGATAAGTACACTTAAAAGACATATAAACACATAATATATACACCTTATATAAAACCATAGCGCAACAGTATGACATAGACCTAAGTACGACATAATATATATGTATGTAGAACAATGTCGTCACTTTTGTTTAGTTTATCTCATTCCCCCCCTTTCTCTATTGGCAGCCTCCTCGCATCTCAGTTGTCTTGCCTTAAGTATAAATTTACCTAGCCCGTCCATGTTTTCCGTGCCTGCCAGTAGCGTCCAACATGCTTCTAGCCCTACATTCGCAGTGGTAAAAAGCGCGACAAATATTTTTCCCGCCATTCCTCCGTACCCCTACATCTTGCCAAGATGTGAGTCCACGACTCTTCCTGCCTGTGTGTGTTTATCTTTGTACCTTGTTATTGTGTTGCTCTCCGGTTCCAAGTCATTCCTTTTGTGGTTCTAATTTCAAAATACTTGTACTTTTATCAAACAAAAAATAGCCGTCCATATATATATATATATGGCCTGGTACAGGCCAAATCGCGTACGAGAGCACTGGGTATTCTATGCTCTCGTATCGCGGCGCGCTTCCGGTTAAATCCAGATAACAAGTTCAAACACGTCAGTACTGCAGCAATGCCACCAGCGAGAAGACGTTATTATGGCAGACGGCGAAATATCGATACTATAACACATGCAATTCAAAATAATTTGCAAACTGATCGATACCACTGCATTAAACTATGGGCTGTTCCCGATTCTGGCACATTGCTAGGGTGGAAGCTACATCTAGACTTTAGATCAACAACCATGATGGGCGCTATTATTATTATTATTATTATTATTATTATTATATATAAATATATCTTATGTTTTACTGCTGGCCATGCAAAGAGAACGGAACTTCAATATAATTCGCTTTTAAAAGGTTAGACTATCGCTTTAGCCTTGTGTATTCCGTTATTTCCCTTCTAATTATAAGGAAATAAGTGATGAAAGAATTTTTGACAATTTTTATCTTGATTAGCATGAAGTGAGAAAAGTTTGTTTGAAGTAGTAGAGAAAGGGTCACATAATTTTCTTTTTCTTTCCTTTCTCCCTACTATGCTTTTACTTTTCAAAACTCTCTCCCGATGTCTTGGAGTTTTACTTATTTTATTTTAGCGCTCCAGATTTATTACTGAGACAAAGTATCTAATTTTAAGCGAAGAACATGGTTTTATTCAACTATTTACAGCGAAGTACAACTCTTAAGCAAAATACCTGCAATAGGAAAAGCATATTATATGTTACATTCACATCATATTGCTTATTACTCGCTATAATTATTCTTAAGGAAGTGCAACTTTCTATGTATGTCATTTTAATCGAAACAAACCTTTCCGTATACATAGATGCATGAGACACATTTCTTTATAGATGCAAGACGTATAGCGATAGTCAAAAGTTTTAGAACTGGGCGCTATTTACGAGTGGCCGTAAAACAAACTCTTTCCATAAATTGGGTGAAATAACTGAAAATCAGTAGAGCTTCAAAAAAAATTTATTGATAAATTTAAACTGTTAATAATGGATATATTGATAATGACTGTTGCCACAAGAAATTATTTTAAATAAATTATGTGTTTTAAAGAGATCTATATTTAGTGTAGAGCAACTTTTCGGCTTAATGTTAGCCAACTGTGCAGGATTATATGAATTTCCCTAGATAGTCCCAGTAATCAAAGTTACATATGCATTTTATCAATTAAATACTTTTAATATATCGTATTTTAATTAAAACCGTGTCATTTACGGTTAAATAAAACGTTTCAAAACATGTGATATGTAAAGGTTTGTTTCAGTGGGTTGATTCTGTTGGAAATCTTCATATCACATCTTTAGAAGGTACTGAAGTATCAAATTAGGTGCATATTGATCCGACATTTTATTGTTGAGTTATACTACTCACCGACAAGCCCATTGGTTATCTTTATTGTATATGTGTTTTTTTCTGTATTCACGGGCCTCAAAACATGTATTAAGTTAAAATCTGGACATCGAATATATGGGTGGAACGTAATTCCCTCCCTATTCACTGTGCGCAGTAGAGCAGGTAGAATGTCATCGGAACTAATCCCACTTTAGCTAATTAATTTGCGGAATGATGCTCCCAGTCAGGATTTGTTTCTATGATTTTCAGGTCCGTACTTACTACTTTATCTACTCGCACTATCTACATAGTATATAGAGAAGATATTGTATTGTACCCAGAAATTCCATACCGGTTTTCACGGAAAATACTTGTCTTGAGGCCCCCGAATACAAAAAAAGGTTTACTTTCTCTACACGAACTATGTACATAATGTATAGAGAGGGTATTCTATTGCACCCAAAATTTTGAAACCGAGATTTCACTGGAAATACATGTTTGGGTAGCTGCTGAATCCAAAACGAAAACATGTTTAGAACATTTTTGTTTGTGTGTGTGTGTGTGTGTGTGTGTGTGTGTGTGTGTGTGTGCAGAAGACAGATTAACAAAAATGAAAATTCTAACTAGATATGTAACTTCAGTATCTTTCAAAAATACGACACAAAGATTTTCAAGAAAATCCCCCTCGCCCCAACTATCCTTTTCATGGATACATTTTTGAAAATTTTGGTTTGCTGAAAATTTTGATTAAGATATTGATTTATATTTAAGATATTTACACGAGAAATATAATATGTATCTTGAATTTTCTGGAAATAGCCTCTAAAAACATCTTTATTCTGGATGATTCTTTGCTGAATTTTGCACAACTGGTTAACCTAAGAGATAGACAACAACTTACATATATTCCCTGGATATTGTTTCTCATTATTCCCATAGCGTTGTAGCACTTTCTATCGGAAGTACTTTTCAACAATACTAACTTTTGACTTTCTTTCCTGTATGTACATACAATTTACATAGCAGCTAGAAATGCACCGAAAATATGTTTTGAGGTCCCCTGAGTCCGAAGAAAGCATTTTTAGAAAAAGGCGCGTATGTGTGTGTGTTGACAGTATAGCTCAAACATATGATGTTTTGCATTCATTTGACTTTCTCTACCTGCTCTGCAAACAAATTATTCTTAAAAAAGATTATCCTTTTATCTATATCATGCTATACGAGATGGATATTAACATAATTGGGAGAAGGGAAATAAAGGAATATACTAGGCTAAAGGGATAATCAAATTCTTTATTCTGCCATATTTTTGCTTTTCCAAATCACTTATTCTACAACACCGCATATTACATATTACATATTAATACATTATATTTAAATACATTTACAATCTTATTTTCTTCGTTTATTGAATAAATATTGAATTATTTTCTTCTTAAAAGATTTTCTTCTTCTTCTGCTTTTTGTATTAAAATTATTTTACATGCATTGCTTCTTGCTGTAAATTCTGATTTGTGCATAAACATGGAATTTATAACTTTATTTATTGTTATTTATGGGTATTCTTGGTTTAAATCCCATTTCAGCATGTCGTAAAATAAACATTTTGGAAATATTTTAGCATAGGTTACTAAATCTGTCATTATTTGTTTATTATTTCATTACCATATAGAACTATGCGTTTACCATAAGAAAGACTGTTTTTTTTTTTTTTTTTTTTTTTTTTTTTTTTTTTTTCCACATAGCAGAATAATTTCTCTACGCTTTATTCCTTTTTTCTTTTTCCTCCTTTTTTATACATTTCCCCACATTTTCGTTATTACCTATTCATTTAACGTGTTATACATACACATTTGCAAACACTCAAACTCCTTGCTCAAGGCGGGACTCGAACTCACGATCCCCTCCGCCACGAAGCACCAAAGCGAGGCACTTTAGCGAGCGCAACAATGGAGAAGGCTTATTTAATCATAACAAGCGATATAAATATTGACTTTTAAACAATGTTATTAGAAATAGGCAAAGTCATGCCGGCTAATATCGAAAGCTTGCAGGAGCTCATGAAAATCAAATCAGCTTCTATTTGGTATCTAACCTATTAGTACTAAGTATTATTGGAAACCTTGAAGGCAAGAAATCGCCACAGTCTTCAGAAATTAATACCTTTAATTGCTTCTCTATTCCACCAAAGACTGGCTTGGTTTTGTTTGTCCTCTAGCCACAAGGCAATTCGTAGAACGTGACGTCTCCGGATTTCTGCTTATCACACGATTCACAAATATAGTTTCCCACTTTCCCTCATTGAGATACTCGCAACTTAAGCATAAACTCAGCCTTCCATGTTCGCCTGTATATGGTCAGAGTCATCAGGGTAAACGCATCAACTTATCTGAAAGCGCTTTGTAAGATTTCAAATAGGTAAGTTAATGTTTCAGGAGTCCTCAGGAACACGATGGGTAATTTTAAACGTGAATGCAATTATATTTCATGTATATCAGAATTGAGGTAAGCGTTTTCCATCCTGAGTACTGTTACCAGAGTCAGGACACAGAGGGCAAAGGAGGGTAGCAGCCAATGTCGACATCCCTTCATTCCGTGATCACTTTATAGAGATTTATCCAAGCAAAGAGGATATCAACAGGCTAAGCATACTGACTATTGAGTCTTTAGAAAAGGGCAAAACTAGGTTACCTTTTGTCTCAGGTGCTAATATGAAGTATAAGATTTGGTAATGAATAACGTAAGAAATTTAGTGGGGTTCATTGATGTAGGCGGGACTCAGATTAATAAAACGACATGTATTTCGAAAATGTAGTGCCTTCTACTGCTGCGTTTCTGCTTCTTTGCCTTACAGGCGACACACGTTGCTAGTGTTATCGGAAGTCGCTAGCTCTTAATTACACGCAAGGCTCATCACCCACTTAAGTGTGATCGATAGAGAATTTGCCCTTTAGGAGTTTAGCGCCTTAAGATAACTTAATATTGTTACTTTAACTACGGAAACAAATTTTGCCTATAATGTTAGGTTCTTAACACTCTAGAAACTAACAGACATAATACGACACATCTGCTGACATTCAGGAAAGTTATTTGTTCATCTTGAACAATCGGCAACTCATTCCTAACAAATAATTTATTTGGATAGGTAGAATAAGACTGAAAAATTCAATGCCAAAGCCGGGATTTGAACCACAAATCTCCCAGTCCCTAGCCGGTTGCTCTACCACTGAGCTACCATGGCAACATCCCGGCTATGGTATTGAATTTTTCGGTCTGACTCTACCTATCCAACTCCTATCCTACACGTGGCTTGTGTGAAAACACAATTACATAAAATAATTTATTTGCTTCTATTAAGGATTCTCAGTAAGTACTCTCCATAAGGACGATGCCATAAAGACAAAGTACATAAATTGCATATAAATAATATTTATGAACATTAAAATCTATTGTTAGGAATAAAATGTACCAAATATGAATATATACTTGTTACATTATTTAAGATAGTTATCTACTTCGACAGTTTGTTACCCGTAAAGGTGGTTTTGAAAAATTCCTATGGAACCTCGTGTTGCTATAATGACAATATTATAAATGCCTTTTCAGGAGCACCAAAATTTAACACGTTGAGGAATGTACTCCGAGTACCAATAAACAAGCCGTGAACTGAAATATTCTCTAGCTTGTGTCTATGTAGAATGTTACGATTGGTAAACAAATATGTTTTTTCTCTCTGTCGAGTTCATCGGGCTGCCCACTTTGGGATTCAAAATATACCGTAGGGCCCAATATGATATCTTGTTTACTTAATGGTCGGAAGACGATGATATCTATACACCTATTGCTCCCATTAGTGGACTTCTTCGTTAAAAAAAACCCATGATTTCATAGGGAGTTGGCGATCATTTGACATGTGTAGTGATGACGATTTCGTGGCACTTCACAATATGGGCAGGCATCCACCTGTGTTATCCACTCTCACAACCACCAACATAAAGTATCTCGCATATTACCCCCGGATTAGTCGTCAGGAAGGACAAGACAATACAGAGATAACTTTTATAAAACGCAACTGATAAACGAATATTAATAAATCTTACACCTTCCTAAGAGTTGAGTAATTTATCCAATTGCACATTACCTGGTACTGGTGTAAGTGTACAGTTTGGTTGACGCGGTTGTGCATATATTCCTCTTCAAATTAATGGAAGTTGTAATTGAGCAGCTGATTGCACGGAGGGGCAGCTGCGAAGTCCGACCAGGCAGCCACAACAAGGGCGTTATGGTCGCGGCTAGTTCACAAGATATGTCATTTACACTGATCGAATTACAGCTGAAGTCTTCCTCCAGAAAGGATATTCTAACCAGCTCCCTTGTGATAAGGATAATGTTCCTCGGTAGCTACTGGTGATTACTTATTTATTAGAATAAGTGGTAGGCAAAAGTTACAGAGATGTATTTATAGTATTGGCCATAGTCATTCACCAGACAAAACATAAACCTAATCAAATTAAAGACCTTTTTAACCCTGATTTGAGTAGATATTTAATAGTTTCCCACCCACATCTTCTGGCCTTTTTACTTTCTCTAACACAATCTACATAGGGATAGAGAAGGTATTGTATTCCACCCAAATATTCGATGTCGAGCTTTACCCGGAAATACATGTTTGGGTACCCCTAAATCAAAACAAACAAAAAAGTTCTGGAAAAAGGTCCGTGTGTGTGTATGTGCATGTGAGTATGTGTGTGTTTCTGTGGACAGCGTAGCTCAAAAACGAAAAGACCGTTAAATACCAAACTTGGTATTTAAGATTGGTATCTTCCAACGATGCGACACGAAACTTTTCAAAATCACCCCACCCCCAACTACCCTTTACATGAAACTTTTTTTTTAAAATGTTGACTTTCTTAAAACTGGCCCTAACGATTTTGATTAAAACATCGTATATTAAAGATATTTGCCTGACATATAAAATGTATATCTTGAATTTTCTGAGTATAGTATCTGGAGACTATTTTATTCTGGATCAATTTTACGGAAGTTTGTATAACTGCTAAACCATAAGAGATGATCAAAAGCTTACCACACAAAAAAATGTAGAGCCCTTTAAAATATATAATCTATGTAATATACATTTTTTTCCTGGATATAGTCGTTTTTTATATATTCCTTGTTTTTGGATTCAGCTTGGAAAAACATAATTTTCTCATACAGGAATTTGTTAACTTCTGTCTATACAAACAAGAAACCTCAGTCACATAGCAACCAGCCTTTGACTATCACTTCAACCTTCGGTACTCCCTTATTTCGCTCCTACTTACAAGGAAGCAAGTAATAAGACTATTTCTGCTATTTTTTCCTCCATTAGCATGAAGTAAACAGAATTATAAGCCTTTTAACAATAATTTTGCAGAGCTCTAGAGAAAGTCATGTGAATGGAACACTTCAGATTTTTTTTATTACTAGCAAACACCCTTCAATAATTATATTCTGTAGCCCACAGTCCTTTGATTCTTCCATAGTTTGTTCTAGCCTATTTTATGGGATTTCGAAAATTTAAGCACGTTTATTAGCTTACTGTCTGCTAACCGCTGGATTCTAAAATAATATCATACTATTCTTTAAAATACTAATCTTCTTAAAGACCATTTACCCTAGCTTCAACACATAGCCTACATTTCTAGTATTCTGGGTGACCCCTAAATCAGATTTCCCTAATATTCTATTTGATTTCCCCTTATCCAAACATTACATAACTCTGCATACTTCAACCCACCTGCCCAGCTGGTTCCCACCAGCTTGCATACCATTCGATACTTCAAAGATAGTACAGGTTAAATGGAGTGCAGTGTTGCCATATTATACTACGTAAATTAAAAATCCCCTATGACTTTATCTGAACTTAAGGTTGTAACTCATTATCATGTGAACTAGATCAAATAAACATTACTGCTAGCTAAATTTGACGGACATGTTATTTTGTTTTCGGGCTGCGGAAAAAATTAGTATCTCTTTGATTAGTTCCTCGCTTTATTCTGTCTTTTAACCAGGCACTTGGAAAGTCTCGAGATTTCGAAGGTAAAAAGCACAGTTTTTGCCAGGCGTTGATAATCACCAAGTAAACACACATATCTTAGTTTTCAATTCTTAGCCTTAACCTCTACCTGGTCTGCAGTATGTAAACCAGCTTTGGTTCTCACATGTGTATCCAGATTTCCTAATATTTTGGCCGAATCCCATGCGTATTCTGAATGTCATAATAATTTAGCTTCTCTTCAGATCCCGTTTCTTTAAATTTAATAAATATTAATGTCTTCTTTCGAACAGAAATTTCCTTTAGGCTAGCCACATAACTCAGTCTTTAGGGGACCTCTCCCTGTTGTGAGGGGTTTCCGACTGGGGAGAGGTATAGAGCCAAGAATATTTTTCTATCGTCCCCAAAGTCTGGAAGTATGAATAAGAGTATGAATTTGTGTCTATATGTGTGTCTTTGTGTGTTATTAATGCTTTAAATCAGAATGAAAACAGAAATCCAATAGCAACTTATTGTTTACAGTTAACGCCATTGTATTAGACAGTATATTCCAAAGGCAAAAGGTCACCAATGTGACACTCCAGTTAAATATGAAGAATTAATAGAACAATTAAAAAAAAAAAGCATTTCTTAGGCTCAATTAAGCTTCAAAATTTGGTCTTATTTTTGAAAGTTGTCCAAAAATCAAGAAATAGAAATGAAAATACCAAACCTGGCATTTACATTCAGCATCTTTAAAAATTTCGACACACAGGTTTTAAAGGAAAAGCCTCAAATTCAACCTACTACTACAATGTAAAATATGATGTGGTCCGTTCACATTTCTCTAGCTACTCTATACAAACTATTATTTATCTATACCGTGCTAATCTGCACGACGGTCCTATTCCTTATAAGTAGAAGGGAAATAAGGGAATACAAGAGGCTAAAGCGATAGTGAAATCTTTTAAAAGTCAGTTACTATGTGCAAAAATGAGGTTCGATTCGCTTAGCATGGTCCCTTTTGAGACAAGTTAAGGTAGTTTAGTTGAAATAAAAAAAAGACTCGCGAAAATGGTCTCCACAAAGAAAATGTAAATTACATAAATTGTGTTTTAACGAGATACACAATTTTGTGTGGTAAGGTTTTGTACGCAAACTTAAATAAAACTCATCTAGAATCAAGAGGTCTTCGGAGGATATTTCATACATTTTATTTGTAAATGTTCCTAATATAATTTTAATAAAAAAATTTAAAGAAATTGTGTTAGCACTATGGCATATATTGTTAAAGCTGTTATTCGCGTAATACTTGCATAAATTTACAGCGAAAAATAAATAAAAGAATATCAATTTGTATTTAAAATATTTTGTACGAATTAGTCTGTAGTAAAATAATATCTAAAATAAATAGTACACACAAAATAATTTATACATTACGTTTTCAGGAGCACGGGTACAAACAACAGCTAGGATCGCACTTTCGATTTAGTGGAAGTAGCATAATTTTCGCTAAAAAGCATATTTTTTGTTGCTTGGTAGCATAAGTCCGCTAAGTGGAGTTGGCAACCTGGTCGAGCCTAGTGAGTTGTGATTAGAGAGTGCAGTTGAGCGAGAGAGACAGCCCAAGCATCCGATAGCTGAGTGCAGCTAAGCGTTGAAGCGACGAGAAGAAAGTGTTACAACAATTGAAATAAAGATTATATTGAAATATATCTGCTGAAAATGTTAACTTTATTGACAAGGTTTTAATTCTTCGCCTAGAATCAGCATTAACTGCATTATATACATGGTAGACAGCAAGAGAAATAATTCAAGTACAGCTAAAGCTAACAAGGATGAGAAGTTTTGCTTGCTTTTTTTTTTTCTTTCTTCCTTACTTCATAGTAATAATTCCAATAAGGACAATAATAGCTTGTGGTTTATTTACTCTTTTTAGTTCATAACTCCTCTGCAAAAGACGGCTATGCAAGGATGCACACTTTTACTTGAGCATTAAACCAGACTCTGTAATTTATATATTTTTCGCTTAGGTGACTTGTGCATTCCGCAACTCTGCCAGCATTTACCATTCGTTCTTCACGGCTCCCTTGACTTTTTAAATTGCTATTCACCGACCATGCCTTTGCCTCTCTTTCTGTCCTTTGTCCCTGAAGTGGGGAGCAGCTCAGCACAAAAATGGGCCGACAGTACGAAGCACATCAAAACAATATCCTGTGAGGCAGAGAGAGACTCGATGTAATAAGCGAATCCCTTGGAGAATGAATTTGATGATGACAAGGCTGCACTTGAAAGCATTCAATAAAATTCGGAAAGGTCTCTGCAAAAATAAAAATATTCGTGACCTGCAGATAAGCACTTCAAAATGAAGAACAAGCTACACGAGCGCCTTCACTTGCTGGAAGAAGAGCAAATTCCGAGAAGATTAAAATACATTTTGAAAGGGGCTTTCGTTAAGGAAAGAGGAATTACTTTTAGATGCTACAAATAACGTTGATCCAAAGTATCAAGTTAATTTACATCTGGGTCCAAAAGTTTATTTTTACTTTCTATACACTATTTACACGTACTATGTAAATAGTGTATAGAGAAAGTATTGCATTCCACCCACAAATTCGATGCCGAGATTTCACCGAAATATACGTTTTAGGGTCTCCTGTATCCAAAAAAAGAACATGTTTAAAAAAAGTTTCGCGCGCGTATGTGTGTGTGTGTGTGTGTGTGTGTGTGTGTGTGTGTGTGAACACGATAACTCAAAAACGAAAAATCGATAAAATACCAAACTTGTTATTTAAGTTTAATATCTCCCAGGGATACAACACGAAGATTTTGAAAATAATTCCCACACACCAAACTACCCTTTATAAAGAAAAAAATTCGAAATTTTGATTTTCTCAAAAATGGCTCTAACGATTTTGATTAAAATACCGTGTATTATATATATTTATATGGCAAATAAAAGGTATATCATAACTTTTCTGGAAATAACCTCTAAAGACCTCTTTACTTTTATTGAATTTTACTGAATTTTGCGTAACTGGCAAACCGTAAGAGACAGACAAAAATTTATTAAACGAAAAATGTAGATCATATCAAAACACAGAATTTATGTAAATTACGTGTTTTTCGTTGAATTCAGCATTTCAGAGATATTCCTTGTTATGTGTTTCAGATTTAAAATACTTAAACTCTTGGCCCAGCATAGAAACGGAGTTTATTATCAACATGGCAATCAGTTTTTAAAAGATTTGACTGTAGTTTTTCCCTCATTTTCTTTCAAGAAAGGGAATAATTAAGACAGTTTTTTATTTAATTGTCCTGGAGTAGCATCAGCTTTTACTCCGAGACCAGGAATTGTTCATGAGTGAATTACATCTTCAGATGAAATCAGAATTCGTGTTAATACTTTTATTGGTAATGCTCTTCGATTATCAACTTCAAGTTTAACTCAATTATCATAGAGTAGATAGAAGAATATGTGAATGCAACACATAAAAGTTTTAATCATATTGCTTACCTAACGAATTACTTTCACAACATATTGTTTGGTCAAAATTAACCATATTTCGTAACCTATTGAAAAGTCCCGGAAATAAAAAATGTTATGCAAAACGGCATCCAAGGATTTCTTTTATTGTCGCACTAGTTCTAAGAATATTTTAAATTTTAAGATTATTTTACTATTTAATATTACTGGATTTTAAAATATATATGGCATTTAATTATAATAATTTATATATCTAGTTAAAGTGATTGAGTAGTTTACAATTTCTTCATTTTGAAAACGTTACTGACGTGAGCATGGGAGCAGATGGAAAAGCCCATTAGGTTATCACATCTTTAGGGACTTTTCTAAACTCCTTGCAAAGTTTCCTTTTATATACCGCCATAAAATTTGTTACTTTCACGATCATAGCCACGGTTTGAAGTGGTTTGGTGTATCTAGATCGACTATGGTTTAATTTTGCATTATAAACAGTGATATTAGGCTCACTTATAAAAAACTCTTGTAGTTTTTAAAATGATTTAAGATTTCAAAACACTCAACCATAGGGGCATGACGGCAAGATTTTTAAATTCTTAAGTTAAGAATTGGAAAATAAACGAAATACACTGGGAATGTTACCAAATATATTATCCACCAAATAAAAATAAATAATTCAACCCTTGTTACCTGTTTGCCTCTTTAGGTGGGTATTGAATGAAATAAATACTAAAAATTACTGACCATTCTGGTTTCCTTTGTCCTAATACTGTGCTCGGTCTTCAAACTCCTTCCTTTTAAAATAGCTTTTCTTATGTTTCCTATGCTCTCGATACTTCCCATTTTATTACTTGTTACTTTCTCTGCAATACTATCTATATAGTGCATAGAGAAGGTATTATATTGCACCGAAAAATTCGATACCAAGATTTTACCGTGTTTTGGATCCCCCTGAATCCTAAAAAGGCAGTTTTAGAAAAATGCCCGATGTGTGTGCGTATGTGTGCGTGTGTGTGTCTATGGACAGCATAGGTCAAAAAACGAAAAACACGTTAAAGTCTGAACTTGTGTTTAAGTTTGGTATCTTCCAAGGATGCGACACGAAGATTCTCAACATAATCCCCCCATTCCAAACTACCCTTTACATGGAAAAAATTTCGGAAATTTTGATTTTCTAAAAAATGGCTCTAACGATTTTGATTAAAATATCTTTTAAGTTATTTACATGCCAGATAAAATGTGTATCTTGAATTTTCTGGGAATATCTTCTGAAGACCTGTTTATTCTGGATGCCTTTTAGTGAATCATTTTATTGAATTGGGATACACAAAAGCTTACTGCACAAAAGGTGTAGATCACGATAAAACTCACAATTTATGTCATATAGATTTTTTTCGTGTACTTGATCGTTTTTTTTTTTTTTTAGATATTCCTTGTTTTTGGTTTCTGCTTTAAAAAACTGATAAATTTCTCATATAGGAATTTGTCAACTCCTGTTCTTACAAACACAAGAACTTTAGTCACATAGCAACCACTTTTGACTATCACTTTAACCTATGGTACTTCCTTATTTCGCTTCTACAAACACGGAAGCAAGTAATAAGACTACTTCTACTAATTTTTATCGATTATCATGAAGTTAATAGAAGAATAAGCTTTTTAACAACAATTTATTGCAGAGTTGTAGAGAAAGTCATGTGTATAGAACACATAAGATTTTTTACTTTCTCTATACGCACTATGTACATAGTGTATAGAGAAGGTATTGCACTGCACCCAAAAATTCGATACCGAGATTTCACCGGAAATATATGTTTTAGGGTCCCCAATATCCAAAAAAAAACATTTTCACAAAAAGGTCCGTGTGTCCGTGTGTCTGTGAACACAACTCAAAAACGAAAAGTCGGTAAAATACCAAACTTGGTATTTAAGTTTAGTATCTTCCAGGGATGCGACACGAAGATTTTGAGAAAAATCACCCCACCCCCAACTACCCTTTACATGGAAGTTTTTCGAAAATTTTGATTTTCTCAAAAATGACTAACAATTTTGATTAAAATTTCGTATATTAAACATATTTACCTGACAAATAAAATGTATATCTTAAATTTTCTAGGAATTGCCTCTGAAGAGGAGTTTATTCTGGATGAATTTTACGGAATTTTGAATAACTGCTAAACCGTAAGAGATGGACAAAAACTTACTACATACAACATGCAGAGCACGTTAAAGCACACAATTTATTTTATATAAATTTTTTCGTGGAGTTCCTTATTTTTGGTTTCTGCTATGAGAAACTTATATTTTTCTCATACAGGAACTTGTCAACTCCGATCCATATAAACAAAGGAACTTCATTGACATAGCAACCAGCTTTTGACTATCACTTTAACCTATGGTAGGCCCTTATTTCGCTCCTACTTACAAGGAAGCAAGTAATAAGACTATTTCTTCTAATGTTTTCTGATTAGCATAAAGTAGATAGAAGTATAAGCTTTTAAGAATAATTTGTTGCAGGGATATAGAGAAAGTCATGTGAATGGAACACATAAGATTTTTTTAAAATGTTATGCAGCTTCTTGGTAAATGTATTAAATTGCAGCAATTTTGGAGAGTGGGGTGGAGGGGCATAGAAAATAAGAGCATGCAACCGGTGAATGAGATGCATAAGCAGTAAATCTGGTTGATGTTGTTCCAAAAGCGGAAGGATGGACGAGATGGTTGTTTTCTGCAGTTTTGAAAAGGAAAGTTTTACTTGCATAAAGCGTGTATGTCCCGTCATAAAATGCGAATTAGTTCCGGTGCCGCGCATCAGGGCAAGGTTCACGTAAACAGCCCGGTATAAGATCGTTGGGGCGTGTGATGCGATGAGACAGCACTTTGTATATGCATGCGACACTGATCTTCAAAAGGATATGTAAGTTGTGTAGCCTGCGGTACGAAGCCGTGCTTTGTTAGGCAAGAGTAACACAGCTAGCTATCTGATAGTATCTCCACCATTTCCTCGCCGCAATATCTAGCTGCGGTTCCAAGCTAAGCTGCTGGGTACGAGCTACGGTCTCCCGCTCAATAATGCAGAGGTACGACGCTTTATACATACAGGGTGTTCTAATTGTACACCCTAATATAAGTAAAGGCAGTGTAGAGTCAGAATAAGAACATCTGATGTGTACCATTCACATGACTTTCTCTATATCCCTGCAACAAATTATTTTTAAAAAGCTTATACTTCTGTTAACTTAATGCAAATCAGTAAAACATTAGCAGAAATAGCCATATTACTTGCTTCCTTGTAAGTAGAGGTGAAATAAGGGAGTACCATAGGTTAAAGTGATAATCAAAAGCTGGTTGCTATGTCACTGAAGTTCCTTTGTTTGTATGGACAGCAGTTGACAAATTCCTGTATGAGAAATGTATAAGTTTTTCATAGCAGAAACCAAAAATAAGGAATGCCTCAAAAACGACGAACTCCACGAAAAAAATGTATATAACATAAATTGTGTGTTATTATGTGCTCTACATTTTCTATGTCGTAAGCTTTTGTCTATCCCTTACGGTTTAGCAGTTATTCAAAATTCAGTAAAATTCATCCAGAATAAACTACTCTTCAGAGGATATTCCCAGAAAGTTCAAAATATACATTTTATTTGTCAGATAAATATCTTTAATATACGAAATTTTAATCAAAATTATTAAGACAATCAAAATTTTCGAAAAAAGTTCCATGTTAAGGGTATTTGGGGGTGGGGGGATTTTTCTGAAAATCTTTATGTCGCATCCCTAGAAGATACTAAACTTAAATACCAAGTTTGGTACTTTACCGACTTTTCGTTTTTGAGTTATCGTGTTCACACACACGGTCAGACGGACACACTGACACCGGACACATGGATACACGGACCCACGGACACAGACATACACGGACCTTTTTCTGAAAATGCTTTTTTTTTGGGATACAGGGGACCCTAAAACATATTTCCGGTGAAACCTCGTATTTAATTTTTGGTTGCAGTGCAATACCTTCTCTATCCCTATGTACATTGTACATACGGGGCTAGAGAAAGTAAAAACCTGATGTGTTACACTCACATAGCTTTCTCTAGCTACTCTACAAACAAACGTCTTACAAAAGATAATTCTTCTTTCAAACCACGCTAATCGAGATAAACATTAGCAGAATTTTGTTTCTTAGTTCCTTATATGTAGACTGGAACTAAGGGAATGCACTAGGCTTAAGTGATAGCCAAATGTTTTAAAAGCTGTCGTTATGCGATTGTCATTGCAAATCGCCATTTTGCTAGGCAGGTGTAGAACAAAAGAAAAACGAACACTCCCGTCTGTGAAAATTATAAGTACTTCACAGCGGAAACTAATAACAAGGAATACCTCTAAAACGATAAGTGCCACGAAAATAATGTATATGACATAAGTTGTGTATTTTAACAAGCTGTACATTTTTTGTATAGTAAGTTGTTTTCTATCTCTTACGGTTTACTAGTTCTAAATTAAGCAAAATCCACCCAGAATAAACAAGTCTTTAGAAGTTATTCCCAGAAAATTCAAGATATAAATTTTATTTCAGATAGAAATGACTTTATTATGTGATATTTTAATCAAAATCGTCAGAGCCATTTTTAAAAAAAACAAAACTTTCGAAAATGTTTCCATGTAAAGGGTAGTTAGGGGTGGGGGGATTTTCTTGAAAATCTTCGTGTCGCATCTTTGGAAGATCCCAAACTTAAATACCAAGTTTGGCACACACACACACGGACCTGTTTCTAAAAATACCTTTTTGGACTCAGGGGTTCCTAAAACAGGTATTTCTGGGGAAATCTCGACATCGAATGTTTGTGTGGAATACAATACTTCTCTATCCCATGTACATTGTACATACGGGGCTAGAGAAAGTAAAAATCTGATGTGTTCCATTCACATAACTTTCTCTATATATCTACAATAAAGTATTGTTAAAAAACTTACTCTTCTATTTGCTTAACACTAATCGAGAAAGGGTGTTATTACTTTCTTCCTTAGACGGGAAAGAAGGGAGAACACTAGGCTAAAGTAAGAGTCAAATCTTTTAAAATCTGGTTGCTATGCGATTGAAGTTCCTTTGTTGTATAGCCAGGTGTTGGCAATTTCCCGTATGACAAACGTATAAGAATTTTGAAGCTGAAAACAATAACAAGGAATATCTCCAAAACGGTCAATTCCACGAAAAAAAATGTATATAATATAAATTGTGTCTTTTAATGAGTTCTACATTTTCGGTGAAGTAAGTTTTTTTCTATCTCTTACGGCTTACCATTTATACAAAATTTCGCAAAATTCATCCACAATAAATATGTCTTCAGGGGCTATTCCCAGAAAATTTAAGGTATACATTTTGTTTGTCATGTAAACATCTTTAATATACGATAAATCGTTAAATCCATTTATGAGAAAATTAAAACTTTATTAACATTTTTCCATGTAAAGTGTATTTGTGGGTGGGGGGATTTTCCTCAAAAACTTCGCGTCACATTCTTGAAGGATGCCGAACTTAAATACCAAGTTTGGTATTTAACGGATCCTTCGTTTTTGAGCTATGCTGCCCACAGACACACACACTTACACACAGAAATACACAGATAGGCACTACGGACATTTTTCTAAAAATATATATTTTTTTTTTGTGAATTAGGGGGTCCTAAATCACATATTTCCGGTGATATCTCGATATCAAATTTTTGAGTGCATTAAAATACCTTCTCTATACACTATGTACATAGTACGTGTAGAGAAAGTAAAAATTCAATGTCATAGTTGGGATTTGAACCATGGATCTCCCGTTCTTTAGCTGTTTGCTCTACCACTGAGCTACCTTGTCAACATGCCGGTATAGCGTTGTATTTCTCAACGATTCGCATGTTTCGCGGTAAAACACAAGGTGATCTCAAATTATTTTCAGATGACAGCTTCAATGGCGACTTACAGTTTTGTAAGTACTTTTTGTCCCAGTATTCATAGTATAGGCAAATACTATAGTCAACTGTTATTGGTTTAATTGTTTTTTCACACGAGCCGTGTATAGGACAGGCTATGTCGACATGTTGGCATGGTAGCTCAGTGGTACAGCAACGGGCTAGAGACCGGAGATCTGTGGTTCAAATCCCAGCTATGGTATGGAAGTTTTCAGTCTGACTCTTCCTGTCTTACACACGGCTTGTGTGAAAAACCCATTAAACCAATAAATAAAGAAAGGTTACAGTTATTAAAAGAGGAGGTAAAGTAATTATAAGATAGACTATTAAATTATTTTTAGTTTGTTTATAAGGAATTGTTGACAATAGATAAATATAGAAAAGTAAATTTTAGGATAGAAATAATTAGTTCTGGATACCAGTACAGATAATATACCGGCGGCTCCCGGTGGCATTTAGTTAATAATAAAGGTGGCGCCGTGGCCGAGTGGTTAGAACGGTTACCTCCCACCTAGGCGGCCCGAGTTCGATCCCAAGCGCCCTCATGTGGGATTTGTGGTGGAGAAAGCGGCGTCTGGTTTGGATTTCTCTGGGTCCTCCAGTTTCCCCCACCACTCATTCCACTAATTGCTCCATCGCCTTTCCTATCATACATTTCTTTTGCTTTCCATAACATCGCCTTCCTCACGCTTATGCCTGGCTACGGGTCAACCACTCGTTCCAGGTTCTCCGTTCTGGGCTTCGTGCCATTGACTCCCCAACAGGCTTCTGACCCCTACACATTCACTTGTAAGGGGGGGGGTGTCAGACCTATATTAGGTGAGGGTAAGCCGACCTCGAAGTTTTCAAATCATGCAAACATAAACACTTATGTATAATGGGGAACTGAAACATTACACAAATTGCATATTGTACTACATTTACATAATTCTGTATTTGTAGTAAATTACAATTTGGCAGCACGTGCATGGCCTTGACCAATTCGTATAACTGTTTTGTACCCACGTACGAAGCAGAACCAGTAAATGCATCGGGTAACAAACCGAATCTAGCTTACGCTAATTCACGAGTTTCTCATATCTGATCTAGATCAGGGGCCGGGAACTCGCAGTAGAGGAGAAACATCCTAATAATCTCACTCCACTTCTTGTAAGTGCAAAACAAATCAGTCCCATAAGCTAACCAGTTTGAACAAGATAAGGTGATGGAGAATGTGTAATGGAGGGGAAAGACTTCCTTCATTCAATCAGTGCCAGTTCCCGACCCATGGTTTAGAGGTTATGACTTCATTTATTCCTAGAGAGAACATTTTCTATAGTTAATTTTAGATTCTGCAATATACCTATGAGCAGGAGCTTGATCACTTTTTACGCAGATAGATAACAGAAGAGTGAGAAGTGTAGATTCGGATGTGGCATACACAACCGTTTTCAGAGCAATCTCATTTGAAAGTAGGGATGGGTATTCGGACCCATTTGATGCGCGTCTCTGTCACTAGAGGCAGTAAAATGGGAATAACGATCTGACCAGCTGTGATTGCTGGGATTTTGGTCGGTTGGCCCGTATCAACGCAAACCTGTACATGGGTGGGGGTTAAAAAACAACGCAAACAGAATAACATCAACATATCGTGTTCAAATTTTCAGACACGCGAAATAGTTTTGTGCGAGCGATGGTACTTGACTGCCGCCTCGTGTGTAATTAATTGGCTCAGCGCACAACTCGCATCGGCGTATGTTTAATGAAAATATTACATCCACGGCTGACCGAAAAGTTATGAGGATTGCATTTTTAAATTTATTCCAGGCATTAAAAAGGCTGCACTAGGAGCATTCAATGACTGCCGCGTTATGTAGCCTTTACGGTAATGTGTTAAAATATGCGCAGTCTCCAATCTCTCATATTATGAAATGACGTGCAGCCTGTTTAATGTTTTTTATTTCCATATGCTTTCTGAAAATTACCGCTCCAAAACGCAGGTGACGGAGTTAATGTAATGGGCCGTTCATAAATTTCATTACGATATGCGGCATCATATACCTGTAATATAACAAACGAGACTGCATTTTCGCGATAAGCTATTGTCCAATTACTGTAAAGAAAAATTAATTCACGAAATATTCATAAGAGTAAAAATCGGATGTATTCCGTTCACATGGCTTTCTCTACACCTCTGCAACAATTTTATTTTATTATTTCATTTATATATCCCCCTGTAACATCTACTGTCATATCCGGGACTTTCCACTTGAAACAACTCGTTGTCTGTAGGTTCTTTTTACGTTGGTTTAAATCATTTTTGTTGTAATCAAACACGCACACATTCACACTCGCAGACAAACTTCCAGACTCTATGGGGGATAGGGAATAATTCTGGCTAGAGAAAAATTCCCCGTCCCAGCCGGGAATCGAACCCGGAACCCCGGGTAAGAAGTCAGCTCGCTGAACAAATTATTGTTAAAAAGCTTATGCTTTTATTTAGTTCATGCTAATCGAGAAAAAATATCAGAAATAATCTTAATTCAAAATCTTCTCGGGCTTCTAGCCAGGTAAAAGCCAAGTTTTTACCTGGCTAGAAGCCCGAGAAGATTTTGAATTAACACGTCGCCAGGAAAGCTTTAGTTCTTATTTTAGAAATAATCTTATTGCTTGCTTCCTTGTAAGTAAAAGCGAAATAAGGGAGTACCATAGGTTAAAGTGATAGTCAAAGCTGGTTGCTATGTGACTGAAGTTCTTTTGTTTGTATGGACTGGAGTTGACAAATTCCTGCTTGTTAAAGCTGAAACCAATAACAAGGAATATCTCAAAAACTATCAACTCCACGAAAAATATCTATATTACATATATTGTATGTTTTATCGTGATTTACATTTTTTGTATAGCAAATTTTTGTCTATCTCTTAAGCTTTACAAGTTATGCAAAACTCAATAAAAATGAACCAGAATAATGAAGTTTTTAGAGGCTATTCCCATAAAAATTAAGATATACATTTTATTTTGCAGGTAAATATCTTAAATATAAAATCGTTAGAGCCATTTTTGAGAAATTCAAATATTCGAAAAATTTTCCATGTTAAGGGTAGTTGGGGGTGGGGATGATTTTCTTGAAATCTTTGTCGAATCCTTGGAAGATACCAAACCTAAATACCAATAAATACTTTTCGTATTTGAGCTATGCTGTCCACAAACACACACTCACACACACGGAACTTTTTGGATTCAAGGGGACCCAAAACATGTATTTCCGATTAAATCTCGGTATCGAATTCTTGGTGCATTACAATACCTTCTCTATACATTATGTGTATAGTAGGTGTAGAGAAAGTAAAAATAACTAAAGTAAATCTGATTCCTCCACCTCAAGTAGAATTTTACCTTTATAGCAGATTTTATTCTAAATGTATACTGTTAGTAGGTCCTTTAAAAATTTTTAATATATTTATATATTCTACTATCACAAGTTTACATCGTCCGGTTTCCCAAATGATACCATGGGCTTCATCAGTCAGCGTGATCCTAGAATACTTAAATACATTTTTAAAATTCGGAAGAAAAAAATATGCATCTTCGTTTAAAGAAATTTTAAATTTATTTGAACGGTATACACATAGAATTCCTCTCCAAATTAACACAATATTATTACACAAATTTATTGCTCCGTTTCCTTGGTCCTCGATAACTTTTGGAAATTTTGTTATAGACTGGACTACTTTTTTGAGCACTCTGTTTGAATTAGCCTCAATACTCGCTGTTTTAATTTATATTTATATTTTATATTAATATATTGCGTATAATATCTTCACTTTTCCACGTTCAAGGAGTTTGGTTTTGAGAATGATCATGGTAATTCGTTTCAGGAGCTTTTATTCTCCATTTTGGCTGCCTTGTTATTGACCATCTTTCTGATGCATAGAATAAGCTATCAGTACCACTATCTTATAGAATTTCAGCATTTTATCTTGTCTGACTCTTATCAGAAGAGCTGTGTTCATTGTATTGATGTTATTGTTTAAGGTTTGCTGCTTCTATGGCGGACTGTGAATATTTACTTCAAATCTCGCATGAAAAGCAACATCAGTTAAATTTACCGGGAATACTTAATAGAAATGATTTATTTGATACGATTTACCGATTTTTTTAAGATGAATAATCAACTGTTGAATCTAAGCACGAAGAATTATATTAAATCTGCTAGATTCCAGAGATATAATTGTTTGCATATTAAAGTAACAAGCTTAATTTACCGTGACTCGCTAAACTGCCATGCTCTAACCATCATCAGTAAGCGAACGATTAGCAGCACGCCTTCAATAACTGTGAGGAGCAGATCCAGAAGACGCCGTGGAAGTCGCAGAAGTAACTACAATTTCGAAATACACGCTCTTCTATTAATCTATATCACGATCCTACCAAAGCTCTCATGGTTTACGTTGTAAATTCTTACACTTCATATTAGCACCTGTGAAAACAGTCGTCACCAATAAACTATCAAAACGGGCTTTACAGTGGCATGGGCATGGACAACGGATATCGGAGGAACGCTGACCCAAACGAGTCTTAAATTGAAGGTACCAAGTAAAGGAGAGGTAGAGAAGCTACAAATAAATATCACCACCATCACCATCAAACCCGGCGGAGGACGATGAATTTTTTCGGTTGTAAAAATCCTTATCATGGCTTCCTTCGGAAGGGAAATAAAACCAATGGTCCTGTGTCGTAAAAGAACCTCACGCCTGATAAAGAGGTCTCTGAGAAAAATTAAGCGATCTTTCACGCCCAGTATAGAATGGGACGCTGATTTTCTTTCTCTTATTTTATTAGCTTTTTGTTATTTTTAAAGCACCCAAAGATCAGGCTTTTATCTTTGTTTTTTTTTTTTTGTTTTTGTTTTTCTTTTTCTGTTGCGAGAACAGCACATAATTCTCGGACCATAGAGTACACCAGAGAGCATACTGCAAAACGTAATTAACTTGATTAAATAAGGTTTTAATATAACAAATAAAAGTCATTGCAAGTCTAACGAACTTCCCAAATTGTACACCGAGTTTCAAACGCAGCACGTTGGCAGTAAATAATTTCAACAATGGAGAAGCCTCTACTAATTGTATACAGAATTGTAATGCAGTGTTAAACTCTCAAGATTTGGTTTACTTCGTGAGTATATGCAAGTTAGAGAAGAACAGTACCTTTAAATGTTTCCTAATTGTTATTTTATATTATAACGTAAAAACTGTGTCTTACTTCTATTTACATATCTGCACACAGTGCACGTGCACTTGGAACCCAGCTTTGTTAACTTCCTTGAGGCCGAAGTAACCCTGAAAATTGACAGCGCTCACTCATTTTCTCGTGACTGCACAAACGCTATTAAAAATCCTGTGATTTATACGACCACCAAATTCCAGCTTGCCTAACTCTCGTTGAAGGATATTATGACAGTTAGACAAGCTCCAAAGGAATCAGTCACTCCTTTATGATTGGCTTAACTATACGCATTTAGCACCCGTAATCAGATAGTGTGAAAGCTCTCTGTAGATTCCTTTGAGATTTGTGGCGATTATGGTGACGACGACGGTAATATGTGCAGCTGATTGACTACTAACGAAGTTCTGATTTGAGGCAAGGTGAGGAGAATCAGCTGCGAAATACGCAGTTTTATTTCTCATATTTTATACGAATATTGGAGAATATTCTTTGTAATCTTGTTTCCTAACCCACATGGTATATCGGAACATTATAAGATATGTACTTGCTTGTTAGATTGCATTATTGGATTGCATAAAGAGTTACTTATAATAAATTCGTTACAATTAAGGTCAATAGGAATCACGTGGAAACACAGAATTAGGAATGACATAATTAGAGAACGAACACAAACAACAGACGCAACACTGACTAGCAATTATCAAAATGGAAGAGGGGAGCACACATCATGACACAAGACCCCAACCGATTGACCCACAGGCTAACGATATAAGAACAGAGGACAGGAGAAGAAGCGTGGGCAGACAAAATGGTCAGACGATCTCAAAAAAAAAAAAAAAAAAAAAAACATTCGGCAACAGATGGATCACCGCAGCGGAAGACAGAAGGAAATGGCAACATTAGCCAAGATAACCAGTGTTAATCAGTAGAACAAAAAGATAATGTCTAAAGACCCAAGTGTTTTAAATGCATACAACGGACAAAAAAATGTGCTAAATTAACTCTTAGAACAATGGTGTATTTTATAATAGGGAATAACATGCTATTTAGGACAAATTACCTGAGCGGTTAAGATCAAAAGGAGGATCGTTCCTGAAATGGCTAATCAGGACTGCCAAACCAAGCCACCTCTCCAAGGAGAGAGAGGCCCGTGTCCCCAGGGGACGCTATGGGCTAATACTAATGCTGATTACACTAATATTTATAAAATCACTTATTAATGAGATATGCTACAATAATATAATGCATGATTGCCGTCAGATATGAAACAATGCTTTATTCACCCCGTTGTTTTGATCTATCCTTGTCCATAGATGTGTTACCTTCTATGATCTCAACGCATATTAATGCCGCAAAACTCTTAAGTTTTACACAAGAATAAATTAACTTACAACTTTCTGTGTACCAATAGCAATAAATTAAGGACGCTAATAGCCTAATAAATGAGTTCTCTACACATACTATGTACATAGTGTGTAAAGAAGGCATATTCCACATTACAATTATATACCGATATTTCATGGCAAATACATATTTTGAGGACCCCTGAATCCTAAGGAAGTTTTTTTTTAGAAAAAGGTCCGGGTGTCTCAATGTCTGTGGACAGCTGTGAACAGCATAGTTCAAAAAGTAACAGACTGTTAAACACAAAATTTGGTATCTTAAGTTTCGTATCTTCCAAGGATGCGACAAAAAAGTTTTCAAGGAAACTTTTCCTATCCCATATTAACCTTTACATGGAAAAGTTTTTGAAAAAGTTTGTTTTTCTCATATATGGCCCTAATGATTTTGATTAAAATAAGATATGAATATGACAAATAATATGACATCTGGGAATAACTTCTAAAGATGTCTTCATTCTGGATGAATTTTGTATAACTGGTAAATAGTAAAAGACAGATGAAAACTTACTACAGAAAAACTGTAGATTTCTTTTAAACACACAATATGTCATATACATAATTTTTGTACAGTTAACCGCTTCCGAGATATTTCTTGTTATTGGTTTTACTAACTCTCCTCAAACAGGGGGTCATCTCTCTTTTGTTTCACTTCGCAAAGTGAAAATCGAACTTCAACTGGTTCACATAACAAACGGCATTTTAAAAGGTTTGACTATCACTTTAGTGCATTGTATTACCTTATTTCCCTTCTACGTAGGCTTATTGTTTTTTTAAATTATATATTTTTAATTTTATGTGTATTTTTTTTCAAAGCTTTTAGGTCATGAAAATTGGGGTTCTATTCATCAGTAATTGACGTTCCCAAAAATAATTATAATGATTCATTGAGATTAAGATAGTACTGTGTTATTACATGTAGTAGCAATTTCTCATAGTAATTACTACGCCTGCGAGAGTAGATATGTCTGCGCTAGTTGTTGGTATCAGTTTCAGCGAGGTGGCGCTTCCTGTTAGCTTGAGCGTTGGTTCGGCTTTTTCTGTACTAGCCTCAGCAAAATGACGTCATGCGATTCTAACCGCGCTACATATCACTCTGACGCAAGTCTATACTGCCCACGTAAACAGCTAATGCATGTGTAAGGGACTGGAATCGATTCCACGCCATATGTTGGCGGCGGGCTTTCAATGACTTGGTCAATTTAGTTAAGCCCTACAATTAATTGGCAAGGTTGCCTGAAGTTATATTTTATTAAAATATAATATATCTACATAATAGTGAGTTATCTGCAAACTACAAAATGTCCAATGCAGAATACAAGTCGCACAAACTTTTATTAGCAATGATTTTTCATGCAAAAGCCTAGATCTTAGAAAAGCTTCAACCCTCTACTGTAAACTAGAGTTTAGGAGCAATCTTAACTCTTGAAGCAAATTTGGAATCTACTGTTCCCCAGCTAACATTACGATATAAAAATTTATTATCGTACATACAAAAAAACAAATCAGCATAAATACATAAAAATCGTATATGTTCCACTCACATGACTTTCTCTGCAGCTCTGTAACAATGATGTTAAAAAGCTTATTCTTCTATCTACTTCATGCTAATCTAAATAAACATTAGCAGAAATAGCCTATTACTTGCTTCCTTGTAAGTAGAATAAGGGAATACACAAGGCAAAAGGATAGTCAAATCCTTTAAAAGCAGGTTATTATGTGATTTCTGTTTTCTTTGTAACGTCTCCATTACACGATGGACCTGCTGGACCTATTCATCATCACAACCTGCCTGAGGGCTGCTCATGCCTGGACATGTCACGAACTCTCTACTTAAGGGGTAGCGGGAGATCTGGGCTAACCGCTGTGCTACGAGCGGCGTTTAGTTGGTTTTTCACCAGTCTGTCTTTGTCTTTACGCAGCGCCAGGAGGGTGCATGTCTTCCAGGCCACTTGCGCCATTCTGGATTATTGTGGAGCGAGCCTTCGGTTTTTCAAAATGTATCATATTTAACTTTGTATCATTCTGGCTTTAACTTGGCAAATAGTATTAACCTTCTCCCTCCCATATTATTTTACATTATTTTAACCGGTCTGAAGGGACCTTATAGTTTTCTATTTTGTGGCGAGCAGGAGCCTTTTCTTAATGTTTTTGTGTTTTATGTATTGAAGGAGAAAAATGTGAAGTAAATGGGTGAAGTTGGCCTGAACTCTTTTACTTGGAAGGTACGCCATAATCCTCTGCCTTTACCTATGCATAGATTCCGGCCTTGGACTTTCTCTCTCTCTCTTTAAGTTGTGCGTTTCCACAAAAACGGTTTTATTATTAGAGGTCAGTGGAACTAGGAGTTGACAAATTCCCGTATGAAAAAAAAGGTTAATTAGATTAAATTGAAACTAAAAACGAAAAATATTTCAGAAATGATAAACTCCACGAAAAAAATTATATGACAAAGTGTGGTCAGAATGAAGACAGTAAGTCTAAAAAGCAAAAGAGACATAGCCTTCAAGATTATTCTTTTTAGCATTTGTTTAACTTTACATTTTCTCAGGACTACTGTTTTCAGGCTTTAGATGCCGTTCTCTCAAAAGGAGTAAAAGATAAATTCTTTAAATTGTAATATGTTTTAAAGAAGGCCACGACTGAAAAACTTAGAACATGCATTTAAGATTTGCAGGTCAATGTACGCGTTAATATATAAATAATAATATTGGTATTATTCATTTATATCTTACGCGTCTTTCCTAAGAAACGCATAATTCAGCTATGATCCCCGCCGAATATAAAATTTTCTAATTTTTGTGTGGAATTTACTAAATGTGTGACACAGAGAGAAGTAATAAAGCGTAAATGAAGATAGTGTTATAGAAAGGAGGATACCTGGAAAATAAGAATAATCATTGTGATAGAGGAGAATAGACATCTTTAGCATACAAGCCCAGCTCACCTTAGTTCCACAATCAGCACCTAACCAATAACTCAGCACCAGGAAACTCGGTGCTGTGAGGCTTCACGTATGAATTCGAATAAACTCTCGTTATTTGAAGAGTAAGTACGAAAAGCATGAAGTGGAAGGAACTCTCAAGCATATCGCATATAATTACCTTGAATAAATCAAAAGAAAACAATCTGAGAATATAAATATAACAGTTGTTCTTAAACGGAAAACAAAATAACATCAAAATACCACTCAACTACCACAATGGCTTGTTTTATTTCAAAGGCACAGTTGTATCAAAAGCAGTAAATATACTTTGTGTGCCTAAAGTGGAACGTTTCAAAACTAAACCTACCTAGATTAGCAAATACCGACATGTTTAATAACACTTTTTAAGCTATTTATTCTTTCAAACATCATGGCTTCTTCCCTTGGAGGAGAAACATTTATTACCGACACATTGCCTATTTCGTAAGTATAATACTCAGAAAACTTCCATTGTTTGTTATTTATTTCCAAACTCATTTATTGAGTTCATCACCTTCTCAACCATTTAAAATTTCATATGTTTCTTGAAGACCCATAAAAGGTAAGGATAAAAAGATGGCTTTGAACGGAGCACTGTAACCGGCACGAAACACTGCAAGTATGCTTCCGGTTCCTTGTTGTTTTACCGTGACATCTGGGAGGAACGGAGGGAAGATAACTACATCTGGAAGACACGGGAGCAAGGAATAGTGCGGTCCTGATCAAACGCAATCGAAAGTATTATTTCTGGAACCAATGATATTTTTTTAGTTTGATTTTTGGGCAAATTATTTTATTTTGGAAGGATGGGCCTTTGTTTAATTTTACTTAATTCACCCCTCACCTACAAAACCAATTCACCCCGCATTCCGATGCCACAGGGCCGAATCTACAAGCCCCCAGACATTAGGATGGTCCTGCAACGACGCGACGCTAGTGTAAACCTCTACAGAGGATACTTCCATCGCCATTCCGCAACTCGCTGAGAATCGTCTCCTAATCCTATAACACTGAAACATGACAAGAAAGTGATGGGTAGAAGTCATCGTAGAACATGAACTACACCAACATTGGCCTTTCCATCCGGGAAAATCTGGAATCAAACTCCGGACCTTGTAAATGTTACCGCGCCGAAGTCAAGTTCAGTTTGAAGATTACATATTACAAATCAACAATGCCTACAGCTTTGCACATTCATGCCCCTCTTTACTCTTCTCTCCCCTTTTCCATTCCTCAAATTCTTTCCGTTACCATCCATCGAACTTATTCTCCCTCTCTCTCTCTTCGCAATGTACAGTCGTGAGTAAGAAATGTGGCGCTGTGTGTTACTTTGGTATTATTATATATTATATAAGGGATTTTTTTAGAAAATAAATATAAAGAAGGCTGCCAACACCTTTTAAGCAACGAAAAATTGCAACCTTTTTAAACAGCTTTTATTTTACGTGATTCCTTTCAAAATTATTTTGCTTTTGTTTGTAACACCAAACTTGCCCTGTTATTTATTCCTCCAGTTAATTTTAGATGTGTTGTTCGTGTGTTATGTTCTTTTCAAATTATATAGATATATAATAAGAGGGCATGCAAGTTCATCCAACCACTCCACATAATGTTTCTATTACGCTCCTTCGTTTTCTTTAATTCTTGAGCAGAAGTGGTAGAATTTTGATCTATAAACAATAGAAGATGGAAATATGTAAGTAATGTCTTCCAGCCACTGAGGAAACCGTTTACCCACTACTTTCTCTGCTCACTTTGTTCAATCCGATGAGAGAGCGTATGTTATGCAGCAGTAAATAGCCGATGACACTATGGGGTCCCATAGCAACGGTAGTTACTTCATTGGTTTGTGTTGCATGTGTTTTATGTTTTTGGCTCTCGACTGTACTAGCATATATTTGAAGACGATAATAACTTAACGGGGATATGACAAGATTAAGAGAAGTGGTGGATAAGAAAGTTCGTGAAATGTTATAGTCCAGTCAATGTCAACGAAGGAAACTGAGAAACCAAAAATCAAAGTCACAGCGGTGTCCAATGGCAATGTGAGTCTCACAGGTTATTGCAGAACTAACTCTTTGATATTCTGGAGTGTTAATAAAATGTTTTACAGTACATAGTGTTCCGAAGGCATTTATTTGTCCTATTCGTCTTGATCTACCTATGTAAAACTTTAGACTCATTTTATTGCCGGAAAACTGAAAAGCAGATACCTTGTAAATGCCATATGCATTTTATTCATCTCTTCATTTGTTATGTAACAACAACTCCACTGTTTTTCTTTAAAGATCCACAAAATCTTTCTTATCAATGCTGCTGCTTTAACTAAAATAGTCATGTGTTCCATTCACATGACATTCTCCACATCATTATTGCTGAAGAGCTTATTTCTCTATCTACGTCATTCTAGTCGAGAGAAACATTAGCAGATATGGTCTTATTACTTAATTCCTTCTAAGTAGAAGGGAAATTAGGGAACATACTAGGATAGAGTGAAAGTCAATTCTTTTAAAACCTAATTGCTATGAGATTGAAATTTTTTGCATGCCAGGAGTTGACAAATTCCTATATGAGAAAAGTTAAAGTATTTTAAAGCTGAAACCAATAGCAAGGTCCATTTCTATAATGACCAATTCTATTTCCAGAAAATTCAAAATATAAATTTTATTTGTGATGCAAATACTTTATCGTACAGTATTTTAATCAAAATCGCTACAGCCTTTTTTGAGAAATTCAACACTTGCCAAATAGTTTCCATTTAAAGGATGGCTTGGAGTGTGGGATTTTTCTCAAACTCTTCGTGTAGCATCCATAGAAGATACTAAATTTAAATACAAAGTTTAGTATTTTACAGACTTTTCGTTTTAGAGTTTTATGTTCAGATACTCGGATACACCCAGCCACGTGGACCTTTTTATAAAACTGCTTCATTGAATACAGGGGGACCCTAAAACCTATATTTCGAGTGTTTGGGTGGAGTACAATACCTTCTCAACGTATGTACATGTACTATGTAGAAAAAGTAAATATGCATTTTTAAATGGAGTCTGTTAAATATATTTCTGTATTTCCTTGTGTATAGATGATTTCAAGATTTTTTTTTTTTAGCTTAATGTCCTTTAACCTAGCTGGTCATATCGAACGATAAATGAAATTTGTGAAATGATGCTTAAATGATCTCGGGGTCCATCGACATTTGTCTTCTCAGGATAAGGGAAAACCCGAAAAAAACTCGCCCTATGTGAAATTCGAACTCACGACCTGTTGAATATGAGTCAGACACGCTACCACCACACTACCCAGGTGGGCTTATTATTTAATTTTTGGTCGTATCTTTCGACGCCCGTTATTCGTTCTTCGTTTCGTTTCGTAATCGGCATACTCTCCCCATATTTGTAGGACTGACACCCCCCCTCAAGGACTTACAAGCCGATTCCTAGTGGTCAGAAACCTGCCGGGGAGTCTACGACACGAGACCACAGAATGTAAAACCTGAGGGATCGGCCCGTAGCCCAGGCATGAATATGAGGAAGTGACTCGGAGAAAACCCGCCAAGACGACGCTTCATCCACCACAAATCCCATCCGCCTAGATGGGAGGCGAGCGGTTTAACCACTCGCCCACGGTGCCACCGTGAGTATCATTAATTACTATAGGTGGAAGATGTTTCTGGTGATAACAGGTAAGTTCAAGATGAACTGCTGCGACTCCATGGTTCTGCGCTGAACGATGATATCTGCTTATGGTAACTGTCGCAGTTATTACTTTGGTGGCTAGCTAAATATTTGAGCATTTGCTCTTGTGAGGAAATGTGGAATAGCAGGTTTGGAACTTACATACATAATTAACACAACCGATATTTTCAAAATTTATTAAATTATAATATCTTATTTATTGGTTAAAGGAGGAGCGACACGAAGACTTCCAAGAAAATCTACCACTCCAAATAACCCCTTAGAATAAATATTTTCAAAATGTTGATTTACTCAGAATGGATCTAACGATTTTGATTAAAACACCAAATAATAAAATATATACATGACAAAAGAAATGCATATCTTGACCTTCCTGGGAATATCCAATGAAGTCTTGTTCGTTCTGAATTAGCTACATTACTAGTAAACTGTAAGAGACAAAACCTTCCTACAGAAAAAGCAGATCATAAACATGCACTTTATGTCAACTTTGGCATATGAATTTCAATTCATTTTGGAAAGAATCCTAAAAATGAATTTACTGCATAAATAGAATTATTATAATTGATAAAAATGGAAACAAAAGCATTTTTGTTGTGGAAATAACCATTTTCGACATATTGTTTGTTATAGGTTTAAGTTTTGCAACTCTTACTTTCGTCATATAGGAATGCGTTATTAACTTTTATGTGGTCAAGCAAAGAAAACGAAATTTCAGTGCCAGCAGATAGTGATAAAATTCAGCTTATTCTTATTTTCTTATTCACTTTCTACCCGGAAATAAATAATACCGTAATAAAAATATTTCAGCTAATGTTTATCCCGGTATGCGTGAAGTTGACAGAAGAATAAGTTTTTGCAAAACAAAGTTTGTTTATCTTAGCTAGAGACAGTTAGCACATCATTTTTATTTTCTCTATACGTACTATGTACATAGTATATAGAGAAGGTATTGTATTGCACCCAAAAATTCGATACCGAGATTTCACCGGAAATATGTTTTGAGACCCACTGAATCCAAAAAAAAAAAAAAAAACATTTTTAGAAAAATGTCCGTGTGTGTGTGTGTGTCTGTGAGCAGCATAGCTCAAAAATGAAAAGATCGTTAAAAACCAAACTTGATATTTAATTTTGGTATCTTCTAAGGATGCGACACGAAGATTTGCAAGAATATCCCCCCACCCTCAACTACCCTTCACATGGAAAAATTTTCGAAAATTTTGATTTTCTAAAAAATGGTTCTAACGATTTTGATTAAAATATCATATATTAAAGATATATACTTGAAAAATAATATGTATATCTTGAATTTTCTGGGAATAGCGTCTGAAGACTACTTTATTCTGGATGAATTTTACGGAATTTTGTATATCCGGTAAACCGTAAGAGGTAGACAAAAACTTAGCATACATAAAATTTAGAGCACATTAAGACACATAATTTATGATATGTACATTGTTTTCGTGGAGTTGATCGTTTTTTAGATATTCCTTGTTTTCTGTTTCAGCCTTAAAAAACGTATACTTTTCTCATACAGGAATTTGTCAACTCCTGTCCATACAAGCAAGGGAACTTCAGTCACATAGCAACCATCTTTTGCTATCACTTTAACCAATGATATTCCCTTATTTCGTTTCTATTTACAGGGAAGCAAGTAATAAGACTATTTCTGCTAATTTTTCTCACTTAGCATGAAGTAAATAGAAGCATAAACTTTTTAACAAAAAATTATTGCAGAGATATAGAGAAAGTCATGTGAATGGATTACATCGGACTTTATTTCTTGTGGAAACTACAGTGGAAATCTTTGAAGTCACAAAATTATGTCAGTATCGGAGGCCTTAGCTGCAAATCCCAGAGACACCGTCATCTGTTTAAGATGCTGACGTAGTCCAGAGACTACTAAAAGTGGGGGTGTTGTCGGCGGTAATGAGTTCATTGTGCCCTTTATTAGCCAGACGATTCCTGCTGTTGACAGAACATAGGACGTGGTCAGTTGTTAGATCTTCTGACGTCGGGGAGGTAAACTTTACCCTAAAGGCCAATGATATTGTTGACCTAATTCCAGAGAGCATCGGCAACACTGAAGTAGCCAAAGGCAAGGATGATACAGGTGTTTCAGAGTGTAGAATTGCAACATATGCCGCTGTAGACCGCAGATGGTTAGAAATTATTAGGTTTACAGTACTACAATATTTGCGTCACAGAGTCGCATGGTTGGGCGACCGTACATGCTGTCTAAAAATACTTGAATTTAAAATGTTACTTACATACCTATTTTATATATCTTTACCACATTGGAAATATACACACACCTGCACTCACACTACACCCACTTGCACTTACTACACCCACGTATTCACACTTACAGATTCCTCAAACACCAAATAAATCTATACAATATTTACACAAATATTTTATCTCTTAGTGCACGTACTTAAATTAAGTATGTGCTCAGGCTTGGCCAGTTTTGGCTGTTTGGAATTAAATCCCAGAATGCTGCGCTTCGTTTGTTTGAAGCTAAAAATAGTTCTGGCAATATTTTTTTCCTAATATCCCCCATCTGCATGCATTCTGCCAAAATATGCGTCCAGTCTTCCTGATACCCGCATACTGGGAAAATCCGCCTACTAGTTTCATCCACCCTCCCAATCTGAGCCATGCTATTCCCGACCTTTGTTTCATACCCAATTCTAAAATATATTTCATTTTATTTCATTCTGTAACTCCAATGACGATTTTTTCTACATTCAGATTCTATTTCCTGTCTGCTTATATCGCATAGTCGTCTTTTAACTTTATTCACGACGTTATATCTATTTACGTTACTCCTTTGGCAAATATCGTTTAAGCCAATAAATTACTCATAGAAGTATTAATTATGAGTTTCTTTAGTCAAAATTCTGATGTGCTCCATTCGCATGACTTTACCTACATCTCAGTAGTAAATTATAACAACTTTATTATTCTCCCTATTTCAAGCTAATCGAGATAGTCAGAAACGGTCTTATCACTTGCTTCCTTATACGTAGAGGGGAAATGCGGGAGTAACCTAGGCCAAAACGATAGTCAAATCGTCTCAACGCGTTAGTCCCCAAGGCCAAGCTCGCTAAGGCGTCTCGCTTTGGTGCTTCGTGGGCATGGGATCGTGGGTTCGAGTCCCGTCTTGGGAATGGATTTTATATGTTTGTGCAATGTGTATATGTTTGTGTAAAGGAACAGTAAAACCATACAGTAATCATACAGGGGAGGAATGTACATAGAGGATACAGCGCCGGAGTCCTGACCAGACTCCGGTACCGTTAAAAACGGTGGTGTCTATGTGATTGAAATGCGTTTCTTTTTCTGAGGCCAGGAATTGACGAATTTCTATATGAGAAAAGTTTAAGTATATTACAATTATTGAAACCAATAATATGAAATTTCGCGGAAACGATCAGCTATACAAAATAAATTTATATGATATAAATTATGTCGTTTAACATGATAAACTTTTTTCTGTGGTAACATTTTGTGTACCTGTTATACCAGTCAGGCAACCTTCATCCAGAATGAAAAGATCCTCAGTAGCTATTCAAAATATACCCTTTATTTGCCAGGTAAACGTGTTTAATTTATGGCATATTAATCAAAATATTGAAGACCATTTTTGAGAAAACCAGAAAGTCATAAAAGTTTCCATGCAAAGGGTAGTTTTGGGTGGGCGGATTTTCTTGAAAATCTTCATGTCACATCCTTTGGAAGATATTAAAATTAAACATCAAATGTGATATTTAACGTTCCTTTCGTTTTTAGCAACACCGTCCCCTTACACATCCCACATACATATACTAATCCTTTTTCTAAAAATTATTTTTCTAGATTCAGAGTGTCTCAAAACGTGTATTTTTGGGTAGAATACCTCACCTTCTCTATACACATATTACATAGTATGCGTACAGAAAGTAAAAATGAATAATCCATTAAATATCAGTACTGATTTTTAAATTTAGACCAGGATTTTCAAATGAATCTGCTTTATTACGAATCTCCCATTAGTTGCAACATTTCTGAATATTTTTTTTTCAAAAACGACAACACTTAAAATATTTCATCAGAAATAAACGCATGTTCTGAAGTACTCTTTATTCTGAATGTAATTGGTGAAGCGTAATAGATAGCCAAAATCTTATTACACATAAAAGATAGAACTTGTTAAAGCACACAATTATGTCGATACACTTTTTTGCAGTTAACTGTTTCTGAGATATCCTGAATACCTATTCGTTTATATTTTCCAATGCTTATACTTTCTCATAAGGGAAATCTTCAATCGCTTTTCTGTTTTTCATGCTGCTCATGCAAATAGACTTTAATTTAAAATCGCTTTAGCCCTTATTTCCTTTAAGTCTACAACAAAATATGTAGTAAAACCATTTATGAAAAAAGTTATCTTCATTAGCACGAAATGCATATAACAATATGCTTTTGTTGCAGAATTGATACGGACAGGAATGTGAATAGAACCATTAGATTTTTTACTTTCCCTACACTTACTATGTACATAGTGCATAGAGAAGCACGCAAAAATGAGATACCGAGATTTCACCGAAAATATGTTTTGGGTTCCCATGAAGCATTTCTGGAATAAGGTGCGTGTGTGTGTGTGTGACTGTGGACAGCATAGCTCAAAAACGAAAAGACCGTTAAGTACCAAACTTGGTATTTAAGTTCACTATCTTCCAAGGATGCGACACGAAGGTTTTCCAAAAAAAATCCCCCACCTCTAACTACCCTTTACATGGAACTATTTTCAAACATTTTAATTTTCTCAAAAATGTGATTAAAATATTGTCTATTGAAGATATTTACCTGACAAATAATATGTATATCTTGAATTTTCTGTGAATAGCCTCTGAAGACTACTTTATTTTGTATGCATTTTACGGAATTTTGTGTATCTGGTAAACCGTAAGAGATAGACAAAAATATAGCACACAAGAAATGTAGAGCATATTAAAACACACGTTTCACGTTATATAGTTGGTTTTTTTTTCGTGGAGTTAATCGTTTTTGAGATACTCCTTGTTTTTTTGCTTCAAATTTAAAGAACTTACACCTTTCTCATACAGGAATTTGTTAACACGTATCCATACAAACAAAGGAACGTCATTCACATAGCAACCAGCTTGTAACTATCACTTTGATCAATGGTATTCCCTTATTTCGCTTCTATCCACAAAGGAGCAAGTAGAAAGAATGTTTCTGCTAATTGGATTTCGATTAAGTAAATAGAAGCATTATCTTTTTAACAATAGTTTGTTGCAGAGCATTATTATATGCGGATTGAGGAACAATTGTATTCGTTTGTATATTATCAGAATTGAATATTAATTCGAATATTTGATTCTGATAATATTCAAACGAATACAATATCAACGTGTGAAGTCATTAAAATCATTAGAATATGCTTGTCAAGTTTGTTTAAAAATATTAGTATTTTTACTTTCTCTATGCGTGTTATGTACTAGTGTATAGAGGTGTTGTATTGCACCCAAAAATTCAATACCGAGATTTCACCTAAAATATATGTTTTGAGATCCCCTGATTCCAAAAATAGTATTCTTAGAAAAATGACCGTGTATGTGTGTCTGTCTTTTAGTAGCATAGCTTAAAAACGAAAATTCCGTTAAATACCAAAATTGGTATTTAAGTTCAGTATATTCCTAGGATGCCACAAAGTTTTCAAGAAAATTCCCCCACCCAGAACTACCCTTTTCATGGAAACTTTTATGAAAATTCTGGTTTTCTAAAAAATGACTGTGAACGATTTTGATTAAAATATTTTATATTAGTTATTTACATGATAAATGCTGTATAATGTATATTTTGGATTTTCTTGGAATAGCTTCTGAAGACATGTTTATGTTTTTCAATAACTAGTAAACCGTAATAGATAGACAAAATCTAACTTAATGTACAGCTCGTTAAAACACACAATTTATGATATAAATGTTTTTCGTGGACTTGACCGTTTAGGAGACATTACTTGTTATTGGTTTCAGCATTAAAGTACTTATACTTTCCTCATGCGGAATTTGTACACTCCTGCCCATACAAACAAAGAAACTTCAATCACACAACAACCACCTTTGAAATATTTAATTATTGGTTTAGTCTATGGTACGCCCTTATTTCCCTTCTAGTTACATGGAAACATCATTGTTGATAATGTTTCTCGTTTAGCATGAAGTAAATAGAGGATAAAGCTTTTTAACAATACTTTGTTGCAGAGATGTAGAGAAAGTCATGTAAAAGGAACGTATCAGATTTTTTTAATGAAGCGAGAGCTTTAGTAAGACTGCGTATGTCAATTATGTAAGTAATCTAGAGCTCGTAATTTGCCCGGATAGTAAAAGTCGCTGCAGACTATCCGGATTGAGAAACTTGATTAACCATAATTACAACATTCAGCGGCAATGTCAGAGGATGGAAGATTAAATTACAAGCCAAGAATCCTTTACGTTCCCTTTTCTTCTTTCATTTGGGCTTTACGACGCGGTAACGCGTTCTGGTTTTGGCGTATAATTTGGCGTCCTACGTAGTGGAAAATTGACTTTTAAGTGTCTTGATTGAGGTTGGGTATGCGCGCGTTATAGCCGTTCCCTTTACGATTTCATTATGTGTAATATTATTGAAATTTCATCTACAGGAAGACGCCATTTAGAGGCGACACTGCGCCGCGCAGTGGGTGTGTGAGGAACTAATTACCATGGGTCGTAATCCACGATAGAGGCACAAAGGAGCGAAAAGAAGATTAAAACACGGTTGAACGCTCCATCTCTCTAACCCGTGTCATCCTCAACGCGAGTATTACAGAAAGAGGCTTATCTTCCAGAATCACGAGCACCTACGCTACACAAAATAGAGGTGCCAGCATTTGGACACATCCAAAACCAGGCATCGCCACATCGAACGGATCAACTCTCCATCTTGGAACCACTATAAATCCCTATATTCATCACACAAACGCAGTATTTCATTATTAAAACACTTATAATACTTATTCAGTAACTTACTTTGTTTTAATGTATTTATAAACAAAACGTTCCACTTTTGTTCACTTCTGTGTCACTCTGATTCTCAAACGCAACGAACATAATGCCCTATTCACAATGAGATGCAAGTGCAGGACTTTGCACCCATGTTAATAAATGTAAGCATTCAAATAGGCACACGTAAACACACTAAACTTTACGCTGCGTTGCGTACATAGAGAAAGAACTCTGTATTCCTTAAACTATCCATTGAACGTTGATTAGCAGCACACGATTGCTGTGTGAGATTATACATGATCTCTCATTTCCCACAAGATGTTAAGGCGTCTCCTTGCGATTCCTATTTTGTTTTAATGGATGTACCCATCATCTGTGTCTAAATTTCTCGGCTCTCACAAATCGTAAGACGCAAAGAGATAATTCACTTTTCTTAAAATGTGCAATTTTATCACTTTCTGCAGTCTTCATTGTTGCATTTTTTTTCAGTATTGTGACACCACTACCCGAATGAACTCTGTTTATTTATTTAAAAATGATTTAATGCCGTGCCGGCATTTTGCCATGTTGGTGGTTAGAGCGTCCGGCTAGAGGTGGGAGATCCGTGATTCAAATCGGAGCTATGACATTGAATTTTTCAATCTGAACTCCACTTATCCAGTGATACAAAATATATTGAATATTCTTATAAGCTATTGGTGGTTGTGTTATTCAATTTGAAATTCGCGAAGTGCTTGGAAGATATCCGATGTAGAGATCTAAAATCCTGTGAGAACTTCTTACGACTGCATTTGAATGGTCTTGCCTAGCGCTTGCATCTCATTGCACTGACGCACGTATCACTCCAGTCATCATGCGAAAATTGCTCCATCTGCCCTTGTCTCTCCATCTGTTGCCAACATTCAGAATCTGAACATAGCGGAAGAAGCCCCATATCGAGCCGAGGGTAGAAGGGCTTAAGCTAAAATTCGTGGCGGAGAGGTTGTGGGTCTTAAGTAACAAAACATAGCCGAGGTATGTTTGAAGCACAACCCAAAAGCCACTTAGCTGTAGCTGTAGCTTAGGGAGCTGTAAGGTCTAAATCCATCCGAAATTATCATTGTTGATTTTCGTTTTAGCGATATTTTCATACGTTGGCAACATTTAATTCCCGCTATTTTTGGCGCTCTTTTCATACATTGTAGTTAATTTGAGTGATATTTAGCAGTTAGCAACATCTGCTGCATTCAATTCTTACTCTTCCGGGATTACGCTGGATGTAATAAATGCAGGAATCCGTAAAACCCCAGCAGATAATTCACAAGATAACATAAAACTTCTAATTACTAATTGTATGGGTGTAGGAGTGAAAAAGGAATATAGTATACTGGGCGTGCTTCTAGCATTTCTATGGAAGAAGTTCTAAAAGAATGAACACTGAAAATGAAGAGTACTATCTAATATGATTTTAATAAATTTTAGTATGTTATATGCAGGCGATTAGATAATATATACTTTCAAAGAGCAGTATTTGAACTGAAAAATAATATCAACTCATAATTTATAACTAAACTCAAAATCTCAACTTATGTTGTTTTGGAAATCTATAAAATAAAAAGCAAAACTTTCAGAAATTGTATAATAAAACAAGTCAAATTTCATTCGCTCTGATGTAACTTTAATAAAAATTACGTGCACAAAAAATAAAAAAAGGTTAATGTTATTTAGTTCTATATTTATTTTCTTATCTAACACCATACTCTATATAAATATATTACATGGTTTGTAGAAACAATCAATTTCAATTACTAAAATATAAAATGAATATGGATATATCCATTATTATTATTATTATTATTATTATTATAATAAGCAGTGTATTTACAATTTAAAGAAGTTGTTTCATTAGGCATTTAAAAAAGACATATACATATTCATTACTTCTAGCTGGCCAACATTAGGTAATTGTAAAACATCAGATTTTTTTTCTGAAGTTTTAGCAGAAACTTCAGGTGAAAATGCCACTAACTACTGAATTATGAGTAATTTCTGTTTGTAAATTCAGGCAGTCATTCAGAAAAGCGTTGTAAAGACAAACTAGACATAATTATTGCTGATAGTTTTGAAAATTCGTGCCATGCACATGGACAGTTTTCTAATTCGAAATGCGGCCCGCTCATATTATTTTTGTAATCTAATTAAATTGTGAATGTCTGCAGAGAGAATGGTAAACAGTGACTTTTTTGAGCATAAAAAAATAAAAAGCCAAGCGACTGGTCGGTGTTTTGATCCTCTATAAAATACGCGCTAATTACAGTGTATATAATAATCCGTAGGATTTGACAACACTGTCACGAAATAACAAATTACTTCACAAGATTACGCGTCAATCCTGATAATTAACACTGCGGCGTACGTCAGCTGTATATACCACACTAATGACTTTCATACGCAGGCAGCTTGGATCCGCAATCAATAATAAATATCTACCTAGCAGAAAAATGTTAAAACCTGCTTTCGCAAATTGGCTTCTCATTTCAAGGAGAAAGTAACAGCAGATTAATTAATGAAGTGGGAAAAGCTTTCAACGTGTGTGGTTTCATGTCCTGATTTATTATTGTTGTTGTTATTATTATTATATGAATCATAATCATTAAACAATCAGTAAAAAGTTAGAACATAAAAAAAGTAAAATACTTAAAATTACAGAAAACTCTGCACCCCCTACATACCTATCTGACCCTGAATTATAGATCCTCAAATCTGCAAATAAATGACTCTAAACAGTAGAAAGGCGATTTTTATGAAATGTAGAAGGTACAAAGTAAAAGGAGCTAAATGAAGATATTATTATTATTTACATTATTATTTATATTATTTATTTATATTATTTATTTATATTATTATTTATTTATATTATTATGCATATTATTATTTATTTACATTGCTTATTTATATTACTACTAATTGAGGGGCTCAGTGCCAGAGGGAGCTATCCCACAGATTGTGTAAAAATGAGATTTTTTTTTTGTTTTTAGACAGCTTCTGCCGTCTCTCATGTCTGTAGAAATCTTGGTAATATTAACTGTTTTAGAGTGCCATCTACAGTAATTTACAGAAATTGTGTCATTTTCCAGAGTGAGAAAGTTTGTGCCAGATGGAGATATCCCACTATGCAGTTGCCTGCTATTTAAAGAACAATGCCACCAAACTTACAGAACTTTAACAATTTTAATAGTATTGCTTATTGTTTAAACTATAGGCCAAGAAATAATGATTTTAGGCCTTAACACGTGAAACAGAATAATATGTAAGATTATTATTAAACATTAAGAATATTGTGTAAATAGTTGAATTTTTAGGCATTATACTATGCTGCAGATTATTCTGTTTTTCAAAATGGAGGTAAATAGTATAGCTAGTGAAGGAAAGAAACGAATATGCAAGCAAAACATATGGAAAAAAGTTGTTGCTAAACGAAAAAGAAACAATGGTGAGGAATATGAATAATATCATGTTTAGTTTCTCTCTCTCTGTATAAGTAAATTTTTAGTAAATAATTCGGTTTGCAGTGCTAAATAAATAAAAAAAAAACTGTTAAATATCACTTTTTTGTATTTTCTGGGACATTTCAAAATGTGGATCAAATACTGGATTTAAAAAAGTTGTACCTTAATATTACATTATTCACCAAATCAACAACTCTAATAAAACTCCTTTTTTCTCAAATTTAGCTATTTGTGGGATAGCTCCCTCTGGCGCTGAGCCCCTCAAATAGGAGATGATTAAATGCTATGTCGGCATTCATGTTGTCATGGTAGCTCAATGGTAGAGCAACCGGCTAGAGACCGGCAGATCCGTATTTCAAATCCCGACTATGGCAATGAGTTTTTCAGTCTTGACTCTACCTATCCAACTCCTGATCTACACACGGCTTGAGTGAAAAAAACAATTAAATCAATAGTAATCGACCATAATAGTTGGCTGTACTATGAATCGGGCACTTAAAGTACTTAGGACATTGTAAGTCGCCATTGGGGTTGTCATTTCAAAGAAATTTGAGATCATTTTGTGGTTTACCGGGAAGCATTCAAGTCACCTGAGAAGCATGATATGCCGGCATATTGCCATGGTAGATCAGTGGTAGAGCAACCGGCTAGAAACCGAAAGATCCGTGATTCAAATCTCGGCTATGGCACTGAATTTTTTAGTCTGACTCCACCTATCCAACTCTTGTACTACACACGGTTTGTGTGAAAAAAAATTAAATCCATAAAATTAATCTTTGACAATACATTTTCACAGTCAGGAAAGTGACGAAGTGTAGATTCCAGTAACGTAGGTGGGCAGTAATTATGTTAAATGTTATATCTATTATTCCTATTATAATTTTTTTTTACATCTTCATTCTTTATTGTGGCCATTCATGTTTTCCCTACCGTTTCCCGTTATGTATTCATTTGTTTTGTTTTAGTAGCTTTTCATTTTGCTCATTTCTGCTCTTTATTCTAGTCCCTCTTGTGTGTGTATATATAATTAGTGTCTAATAAATAAACTGATACTTTTATTGCTCAACGAACTTCGTATCTTCTTTAATTATATTTTTAAAATTTGAAATTACTCATAATATTTAAATTATATTACTTCTCCACTTCTCCACTTTGTACACTTTATTATTATTATTAATATTATTATTATTTATTATTATTATTGATGTTACGATCATCTTCCATGGAATAGTCACTAGCATGTTTTATATTTTGAATATAACACATGGAAAGTCCCTTAGCCACAAAGCGCCTGCTTTGCCCTAATGCGATTCTTCTGACGTTGAGCTACTAACGAAGTAGCAGACAGCAGTACTATGAGAAATGCGTCTTATTACAGAAAGCTTCTCAATAATTGGACGTTATATTATTGTTATTTTGTTGTCCTTGCTATCTAAGTTAAACATCTGTTTATTCTAATGATGTTAATCTGAAGTATATTTTAATGCAGCAACATATTCAGCAACAAAGAAGTTCGCGGCATTGTCGCAGGAACTTTTCTTTTGTTGGTCGTTTCCTCCACAGAGTCTAAAAGACGTTAATAATATCCCAGAGGTAACTTATAGACCAACGAAAAGTAAATACCAAAAATGTATGCTTTTCTTTCATGTCACATCCCTTTTATGAGGACTATGCAAATGAAACAATGAGCAAATATGTTAATTTTTGCATATTTTTATCAATTAGAAATTTCATAACTTAGAATTTTAATTAATTGTCGAACTAGTACTTCATGGACCCGTAGATTATTTGAGTATCTTTTGACCGATTAAATTCATCGTCCGATCGATATTATCAACTAGGTTAACGGACAACGTTAAGCTAACAAAATAAATAAATAAAATAAAATAAAATAAATAAATAAATCAACAGACAAGGTGTTTGGGTTAACGTAAATGGCACTGTGAATTGGCTTCCATATTTTTAGTCGCTTGTAGGTAGTTATTCTTGAATTTTTTGCTTTAACATGTTTACACAAATGAAATGCAATCTGTATAGAATTAAAGTATACTATAAGATTTGTTAATTAAACCAATGTTTTGAAATACTCCTAAAAATCTGGGTAAATTTTAATATTTGGAATGCTAGGTCTGCTTTAATACTAGGTGCATCTGATGTAGCACTCCCTCGAATAAATAATATAAGCTTTTGACTTCTACTTCCCTCTATTGTTTTATTAATTATTAGAAGAACTGTTGAAAGAAGAAACGGTAACAATGTTTTCTTCTAAAATGTCTTCTACCTCCTATTCTTTTATTATTAGAAGAACTGTTGAAAGCGCAGTCGGTTACAGTGTTTTCTTCTGAAATGTTTTCTACGCTCTTCTATAATTTATTAATTGTTAGAAGTACTGTTAAAAGAGGAGTCGGTTACAAGTTTTTCTTCTAAAATATCCTCTACCTCCTTCTATTAGTTTATTAATTAATAGAAGAACTGTTGAAAGAGGAGTCGGTTACAAGTTTTGCTTCTAAAATATCCTCTACCTCCTTCTATTATTTTATTAATTAATAGAAGAACTGTTGAAAGAGGAGTCGGTTACAAGTTTTTCTTCTAAAATATCCTCTACCTCCTTCTATTAGTTTATTAATTAATAGAAGAACTTTTGAAAGAGGAGTCGGTTACAAGTTTTGCTTCTAAAATATCCTCTACCTCCTTCTATTATTTTATTAATTAATAGAAGAACTGTTGAAAGAGGAGTCGGTTACAAGTTTTTCTTCTAAAATGTCTAATCGGAGATTACACACGTTTTTGAAACAAGTCATATGTCTTCTAAGATAACGATTTTAGGGAAATAAAAGCGAATTATTGCATGTACTAATACATCACTAGAAATAAGTTGTAATACCAATAGTGATTTCGTCTCCGCTCGTGGCTGATTTGATAGAAAACTGTCTGCTGTTCTAAGAGTCGCCAGTTCGATTTCACACTGGCCTCCAGAAATGCTTTTAATGAAGGTTTCTCGATACTATACTGAGAATTATCTAATAATCAATCCTTGGAAATTATTAAGCAGTGGACTTCAATTTATCACCACTCGGATCATATGTTAATATAAAGAATGCTAACAAAGCGGCCCTTACTCACTGACGGCAGGTAAGCACATTGAGATGAGAGCTGTCTGTAAATGTGACATATACGGTGTTTTATAACCTGCGACGTGACCGTGTAAAGCCCAGGATAGTTCAGCTTCATTTGTATACCTCTGGCTTTGATGCTAACAGTGGCGATAACCTCAAGAGAGTTTATGTCCAATCGTCACTTATTACCTGTCTGAAGAATGAATGCAGACGGCCACGAGTGGAAGCTTGCATAAACACAACAGCCATAAATTATTCAGCAAACTCAAATTATACTTCCGTGATGAAATATTGGTACTTATTTTGGGGAAAAGGATTTATTGTTTAAAAAAAATCACCTATTAATATTGTAGCTTGTTAGCAGCCTCTTGTATTGAACATAAGTTGGTAGCCTTGTTATATTTCGAGTTTTCATAAGTTAGCAGGTTTGTTGCCATTTCAAGTTTAAGCTGGCAGTAATCCTTATAAATTCTATATAATCTCTGAGCTCCCTCCTTTTCGGTACCCAACCTTGGAAAAGCAAGCATGTAGAGTAACAAGCAGTGATACAATATGGCCGTCAGCATGCTTCACTTTTGAGGACCGCATAGGAACCGTTTGTAATGTAAGTTGTTTGGAATTTATTATAAACACCTCCTTTTCTTGAAAGTGTATCCTTATGCATACAATTAAGGCTGCCCCTTGATTCTCGTGCCAACCCTCGCTGCCAAGCTTGTGGCGTCCCTTTACATCTTTTAGCCCTGATTGTTCAGAAAATCATGGTTTAATTAATATTTCCCAGAGGAGTTGAGGTATTCTAAATCAGTTGGAAGTGTCTCAAAACCTTAGATAATTAATAAAATAAATATTAAAACCTAACTTTTGCAATAGCGTCATTTATAAACAACTGCTGGCTAGTATACTGAATAGTTTCCCGCCTACCGCACCACTACAATAAATACAGTTACTGCCAGTCTTACCGAGCTTTCAATTTAGACTCGCTACTGAAGATGTTCACCGCAGCTGTGAACGAACGTATGAATTAGAAGAAATTCCAATGAATCATGTCCTACAAGTCCGGAAGCTTTAGTTTCCGATCTGAAAGCCTTTATGTTTCACAGGCTTATGCAAACCCTATTTTCGGAATTTATTTTCCTTAATCTATATGATATTTCTGCCGTTTTTGATTGTAAATGAAAGTATGTAGCTCCTTTATGACCCATCGCAACTATAGGATTCGGAGGTGAGTAAATGAGTGTGGATGGGTGTTAAAATGAGCTTGGAATCCATAGGTACATTTTTTTTTTTTTTATTTTTCATGATAATGGAAAGAAAGTCTGAAGCAGATTCCCGCTCACACTCTCTGAATTAAATTACATACACAATATTCCAGGCAATGAGGATGAGACAGATTAACAATGTGTATAATTTAAAGGGACAAGACTATTCATATAAATGATAAATATAAGGGGCAATACAATTATCTGTATATGTTTCAGAGTTAAGCAAAGCATTCGCCTACCGATCAGGGAAGCCCACGAAAAACTTAAGGGTGGTTGACGGGAATCAAACATTGAACGGACTCTGACCGAGCGGTTAGACCGCTCGCGGCCCAGGTTCGATCCCAGGTGATCGCATGTGGGATTTGTGGTGCACAAAGCAGCACCGGGCGAGATTTCTTCAGGTTTTCGACGCCATCGCATTCCATGTTTCATCGCTGTTGTGCCGTCTGTAGTAAAAGCGTGCGTTAAACACTGTCAAAATAAAAAAAAACAAAATAATAACAAAAATTGCCCCGACCATTAGAAGAATGCGAGCTCACACGAAGCCTTAGTACCATCTCACGTGGTGATTTATTATTTATTTCTACTGCCTAAAGTATGCGAATGTAACAGAAAAAACCATAAAATTTTGTTGATCGAAATCTGTCATTACTGCCATGCTGTGTTACCTGACAAGTAAATTACTATTGACTGCCAATAAGCATTCAGACTGTTTTACTTGACGAACGTGTGTTGTTAGTTTCGGGCGCAGGAAGATAAGTTATTACCCTCAAACATGACTGATATTCATAACTGACAGGAGAGGATTTTAGTGACACACATGGAATGTAGAGTGCAGTCATGGTCAACTGAAAACCACTGTTCCCGGTGGACACTTGATGTCAGGGCTTATTGCATCCCTGCTGATTGTTTTGATAATTAATATGAACGCCTAGCGGAACAAAAGCGTACGCATATCGGGTAACAGTGTTCTGGCGCTAACCGCATCATCGTTGATGCTCAGTTTAATGTTGCAGCATGTGACCCCGACCGCTGTCACCAAATGCAGTGTTCCAGGCTAAAATGAAGAAAACTCAGTAGCAGATTCTTTATTTGGAAATGCAATTAGCTGTACTGTTGTTCAAACACAACCACCATGCCTTTTGCTGCCACTTGGTACTGACTAGATTTCGTTCTCATAATGTAATACCTATGCGTGAGCGCGCAATTTTATTACTTCATTGAAAAAAAAGTTTTATTTATGTACGCTCTTTAACTACTGTGGTTCGCAGCGTCTTGGGCGTGAAAGACCGCTTAATTTACTCAGAGACCTCTTTATCAAGTTTGAAGTTCTTTAACGTGCCATAAATCTATGACACGTGACCAATGGCTTTACTTCGCTTCCGATGGAAGCCATGCTAAGTATTTTACGTCCGAATAAAGCCATAGTTCTCCACCGGGTTTGAATCCGTGATCTTGGAAACCACTAAATCACAGAGCGCTATGTTACTGAAATTGTTAAATATGAATGCACATATGCGTGAATTGTCTTTCTTATGACACAAGAAAGATTTTTTTTTTTCTATTTGCCTATTGTATTCCTGTATATATTGACCTGATGTGTTTCATTCACATTCCTTTCTCTAACTATTCAGTAATGGTTACCATGCTAACTTAATATACACAAGGTCGCGGGTTCAAACCCGGCGGAGGACGATGGATTTTTTCGGGCGTAAAAATCCTTAGCATGGCTTCCTTCGGAAGGGAAGTAAAGCTGTGCGTCCCCTGTCGTAGATTTACGGCACGTAAAAGAACCTCAAGCCTGATAAGAGAGGCCTCTGAGCAAAATTAAGCGGTCTTTCACGCCCAATATAGAATGGGACGCTGAGAACCACAGCAGTTAAAGAGCGGCCATTTCATTTGTGTTCAGTAGGTAACAAATTATTCTTACAAGAGTTTGTTCGTCTATCTGCTTTTATTTATTTATTTTTTGATAGTTTTTAACGACCGTATTTACTGCTTATGGCACCGCAGGCGATGACATTGATATGCATGGAATGAAGATGGAGTACCAGTAGAATGCGATGGCGGGAGAAACCGGAGAACCCGAAGAAAACCCACCCATCACTACAAACCCCACGTGCGGTCGCCTGGGATCAAACCGGGTCACCTAGGTGAGAGCCGAGTGGTCTATCCACTTGGCCACGGCGTCGCCTATCTGTTTTATGCTAATCGAAGTATGCTAATATACATTCGCAGAATAGTTTTTTATTGCTTATTTATTTCCTTGTAAGTAGAAGGGGAATAAGAGAATACGCTAGACTAAAGCGATAGTCAAATATTTTAAAAGCTGTTGTTAAGGGCTGCTCTATGCATAGCCATAGTAAAACGAAAGAGATATGAAACGAATGATGCTTTACCCCTTTGAGAAAAGTATAAGTATGTTATAGTTTAAACTAATAAACTAGTAATCACAACGATTTCAGAAATAGACAAAATGTATAGGACATAAATTGTGTGTTCTAACGACATCTGCATTTTTTGTGCAGTAAATTTTTGAAGGAATGCGTCGTAAACGGTCTTGGTGTGCTGGTAATGCGCTTTGCGTGTTATAGGGGTTAAGAAGCAGACAAAGTACTGTGTAATAAATTACAAGTTGTGACTCTTTAAGCTATGTATGTTTGTCTAAGTTGTGATAATTCGTAAAAGGACTAACGACAATAATTTCATCGAATTTAATTAATGTGGTATTGAGAACTGATAATTTTTTGTCACGTGATAAAAATTCAAGACGGGTTTTATAGTGAACTGAAACAACTGCGTTACAAACGAACTTGCAGGGGGGGGGGCGAGATTCAAACTTGTTTATTTTTTTTTTATAAATACATTTCCGGAGGCTTGTCAGGACTCCGGTGCTGTATTCCTTTTTTCTCCATATTTTCCAGTTTCCTATAATTCCTTAGTAGAGTTTATTCTTAACGTTTTCCTTTTTTTTTTTTTTTTTTTTTTTTTTTTTTTTTTTTTTTTTTGCATACACATAGACACATTTACAAACACAGAAACACCCATGCCCAAGGTGGCCACCGGGATCGGCAACGAAATTAACCAGTTGAGCTACAATCACTGCAAGTCTTGGAACCACTGTGGATATAAAGGTTAAATCAGCTGTTTAACAAGCTATCTTTATTTCTAATTCATAATGGACTAGGCACATATTATTATTATTCTATAGATATTATGCAATATTAAATTATTATTCAGAATTATAAACATGATACTTAATACTAAACAATCAATAGTAATTTAAATTGTTGATTAATCAAAATAACAGTACAATTAGATATTATAACACCAAATACACTTGCCTTGTACCCGGAGAAAGTGTTAGCAATACAGAGAAGCTGTGAATAAAGGAACTGAAATGGAAGCCAGTGGTCTTACAGCAAAGGACTTTTACCATCCCTGGTACTGTTATGAGGATTGCATATTTGAACAAAGTGGATGGCGATTCAGGAACATCCAGTACAGTACTAGAGCCATTATTTATATTTTGAGCTTTGGCAACATTGGAAAGTTGGACATTGTTGACCTCTACCTACTTCAGATATTTTATCAATAAAGCTTTATCTTGATGTTTACAGTGAGTTTAAAATGATGTCTCAGCAATTATTTATTATGATTTTCAACTGGATTATCAAGAAAAGAATGCATTGATCAACTTGCTACTACATTTGGCGATGAACTTCATTTTTTGCCATTATGAAAAGCTGCTATAACGAGCTTAATCGTGGCCACCGTTCGCGCACTAACGAAATTCGTGAGGGTTGTCAAAAATCAGTTGTTGTGCCAGAAAACAATGATGCTGTGCAAAACTGATAGAGCAAGATCGTCATGCCACTTACAGTGACACAGAAGAAACCCTAGGCATTACTTCTACCAGCATATATAACGTATTACAAGATAATTTAGCCGTGAAAAACGTTTTCTCTCGTTGGATTCCACATAATTTGACACAATCTCAAAGAATGCTTATGTCGATTAGAGTACAGAAATGCTAAAAAAAAATACAATACAATGATGGGGCTTCAAAAGAGTATATAAAATTTAAAACTGAGAAATTAATGGGTTTGATTAAATTTACATTAGAAATGCAGAGGATGGGCTTTAAAAGAGACAACGGGGAAAAAGGAGAGAAATTAGAAATATAAATAATAAAGTAGATGAAATGGAGGAGATGACCAGGACAGGATACGAAATTAGAAAGAATAGACACTTGATTTCCAATTAAAAAGTAATATTATTAATCAAATAATTTACATTATAATCTTATATTTTAAAATGCTTTGCATAAAACACTTCAGGACGGTTAAATCAAAATGTTGCTTGATTTAATCGTCTTGGGAGTAGCATTCGCTTTTACTCCTTTTCTACATTTAAGTGTAAAGTGCACAGGTAAAGAGGAGAGGTTGTATTGCTGGAAAGGAGAGAGGAATAGGTACTTTAGGAAACATGGGGTTTACTAAACGAGCATGGAGGCGGATGAGCCGAGGAGGGAGCTGATGAAGGTCAGAATGTAGAAAGTTTAGGTAATGGGGCAGCCAGGGAAGTGTGGACAGAGGAGGTGGAGAAAAGATTAGTGGTGAGTGATTACATTGAAGGTGTAGTGTTATAATTAAAAGTGAATGAGACACATTGTTAAAACTTAACTTCCTCTAATGCGTCATATAACTGAATACGCCATTTATGGACGTCAATCAAAAGAACCGACTAATAAAGAACTCTTTAGGAACGAAGTCTAGCAGCCTATCTGTCTGATCCGACTAGTATCAGAAGACACAAGATGTCTATTATACGCGCAACTTTTCTTGGGCGCCTTGCTTCTTTGATCTTCATTCGGCAGGCTTCCCGCAGCTTTCTGAACCAAAGCGGAGCGACAACACTGAGACAAGAAGTACGCTATGCATATTTCTATAGTGGTCTCAATGCTAAGATTTTATTCTCTCTGTAGATCCCAGATTTCAAGCGCATGCAAGTGCCTATATTTCGTTTAATTCAACTAGTTCGCGGTAAATTAGATACCTATTCACCTTCTGAAGAGGCCTCAAAGAAAGAAACTTTCTTTGGTTGACAACACTGCCCACGTTTTCTCATAAAATTAGCGGAAAAGAAATACAGTACACAAACCCGTTAAGGCATCACCGTCCATATCGAAGGCTGTCCCAGAAGTACCCGACTTAACAAAGAAAGAACAAACATTTTGGGGGAAAAACATATTTATTTCTCTACATAATCTCCTTTCAGCTCGATACACTTTTCACGATGTTCAATAGCTTCGATACCCTGTTTATATGAGAATATAGAGGTCTGCAAAATAGCCATCAACCGTAGACTCCACCTCTTCATTATTGGCAAATCTTCAACTACCAAATCACATCTTGAAGTTTGGCAACATAAAATAATCAGAGGGGGCTAAATATGGCAAATAGAGTGCATCAGGAAGAAATTCGAACTTTGTCATTGATTTTGGCCATGACGATATTGGACGTGTGAACTGGTGCATTGTCTTGATGAAATAAATTCTTCTTTTTCCTTAAATAAGGCCGCTTTTGCTCGATTTCATCACTCAAACGCTGTAACAAGTTCGCATAATATTCGCCATTGAATATATTTCCTTTTTTGAGATAGTCAATGAAAATTATCCCCCGTGCGTCCCAGAAAGCTGATGTCATAGCCTTGCCTGCAGATGGAATTGTCTTCGCCTTCTTTGGAGCCGATTCTCCCCCTCCAATCCGCTGATTTGTGTATAATTGTCACACTTAGGCTTTCTAAGGCTGGTAATTTTTACCATTGTTGTTGTTGTTTGAAACAAAAACCTCAACCTATACTAGGGTCCGGTACTTTTGGGACAGCCTAAGTATGTACTCAGTCTCCAGGTGGCCGCGCCGTGGCCGAGTGGTTAGACCACTTGCCTCTCACCTAGACGGTCGAGGTTCGATCCCAAGCGATCGCATGTGAGATTTGTGGTTGACAAAGCGGCCCTGGGGTGGGTTTTCTCCGGGTACTCCGGTTTCCCCCGCCATCGCATTCCACCGGTGCTCCATCATTCATGTATCATCAGTGTCACCGTCTCCGGTGTCATAAGTAGTTAAAGCGGGCGCTAAACACTACCAAAAAAAAAAAAAAAAAGTTTCCAGATAATGCCAGGAATAACCTCTACGTCAACACAAACTCAATATAAGCAGTTCCCAAATAGGTGAAAATTTAAGATAAGAGGCGTACCTGCTAGAAAAAGTAAGTTAAACGTTCGAAACTGCCATCTATTTTTAATATTTAGGTACCAAATACCACCGACGCAAGCTTCTACAACTGCTTGCTTGTAGAGGTTTTAGTTTCTCTTAAGTTTTATAGCTTAGACATGAACTACAGATTTTCGGATTTCGCTAACTTTGATCTAAGCAAATGTTACAATTGTAGCACTGAATTTCTACATTAAAATTATAATTAACTAATGGTTTGGCTATATATTTTAATAAAAAATTAGATAAAATATTTAAAGTTAATCTATTTTCTAAGGTTTCAAATAGGTTTAAGGGCTCATTTTTCCTGACAAAGTAAAGGTGTTCTCAATTTCATTTAGAGATGTACTCCAATGGCGATCCAAAAGTACTTTAAGCCCAGGCTTCATTGTTGACCACTATTAGGCTAACTACTGTAATTTTCCTATCCAAATTTAGATACAAATTGCATGTATGAAAGAACAAGTAAGTATCAGAAACCTAGGCTCAATTTTACTGGGTAGCTTTATATAGCAATGACAATTAGCGTGATGCTAAGAAAGCAGACATAGTTGCGTGAGAAAAAATAAGTTTAGTTTTAGCATCAATTTAAATATTCCGAAAGTAAAATGTTGCCACACTGTAACACTTGTGTAAGCGTCTTAAACACAATGTAATCCTGTCTTTTGAGTTAATTCATTCGATAAACGGTTTCCCTTGTCTCTAGCTGGAGATTAAGAGCGATTTGAACGTTTTAAGTTCCTGAAAGCCTATTATTTGCATAAAGAACTTTGCACTTGGGGTTTGTTCGACGAAACTTGATCTTGGAGCCCTTCAGCTCTGCACATTTATTCACTGTGCCCCTCAGTTTCCCTTACTTTATCAATATTTGCTCTCTTAGTATCAAGTGCTCCTCTAGTTTCTAATACAATCAGCTTAGCAGAACAAGATAGGACTTTCTCTAGATGTTGATATAAAGCAGACCTAACGTTTACAGGCTGTTGTTGATAGTGCCTTAACTAAAAGCAAACTCCACGATGTTCCATCATTTGGCAGGTTCCTCGAGTTCATCATTTTCTTCAGGAGGTCTGCTAGTAGGTAGTAAATACCACGCAATATTCTACAGCGGAGAACAATATCAGTATTTTTGTTGTTTATCTATCAGTGCATCTTGTTACTTTCTCTACACGCAATATGTACATAAGTATAGAGAAGGTATTGCATTCTACCCAAAAATTTGATACCGAGATTTCACCGGAAATACATGTTTTGGGACCCCCTGGACTCAAAAAAAGAATTTTCAGAAAAAGGTCCGTGTGTGTTTGCGTGTGTGTGTCTGTGGACAGCATAGCTCAAAAACGAAAAGACCATTAAATACCAAAATACCAATATCCCCTCACCTCAAATGTAAAGCTTACACGGAACTTAAAAATGGGTATAACAATTTTGATTAAAATATCGTATATTAAAGATATTTAACTGAAAAACAAAATGTATATCTTGAATTTTCTGGGAATATCCACTGAAGACTACCTACCTTATTCTGGATCAATTTTATGGCATTTTGCATAACTGCTAAACTGTAAGAAATGGACAAAAACTTACCACACAACAAATGTAGAGCACTTTAAAACACACAATTTATGAAATTGTGAATGGAACACATCAGGTTTTTCGAAAAAGGTCTGTGTGTGAACATGATAACTCAAAAACAAAAAGTCAATAAATTCCAAACTTGGTATTTAAGTTTAGTATCTTCCATGGAGGTGACACGAAGATTTGGAGAAAAATCCCACCCAGCCAAAACTACACTTTACATGGAAGAAATTTCGAAAATTTTGTTTTTCTGAAAAATGCTCCAACGATTTTGATTAAAATGCCGTATATTAAGGATATTTACATGGCAAATAAAATGTATATCTTGAATTGTTTGGGAATAGCCTCTAAAGACCTGTTTATTCTGAATAAATTTTAGTAAATTTTGCATAACTGGTATTCCGTAACAGATACTCAAAAACTTATTACACAAAGTACGTAGATCTCGATAAAACACACAATTTATTTTACATACATTTTTTCGTGGATTTGGCCGCTTTCGAGATATTCCTTGATATTGATTTCAGTTTTAAAATACTTAAACTATCTCATGTGGGAACTTGGCAATTCCTGGCAATGCATAGAAACACATTTCATCTACATGGCAACCTGCTTTTCAAAAAATTGACTACTGTTTTTGTCTTGTGTATCCATTATTTCCCTTCTACTTACAGGAAAGTGTTTCTGCTAATGTTTAATTCGAAAAATAAGCTTTTTAACAATAATATGTTACAGAGATGTAGAGAAAGTAATGGAAGACATCAGATTTTTTTTTAAATTTATGTACTGCGTATATAGTACATAGGTAGAGAATGTGTGTATGTGTGTGGAACAGTACAGCTCAAAAACAAAAAGTCGATTAAATACAAACTTAACCTGTAAGTTCCGAAATGATTTTCAAGAAAATCCCTTCAAAGGAACTATCCTTTTCATGGAAGATGTTTCAAAAACGTTGATTTTCTGAAACTGTCTTCAACGATTTAAATAACATACCGTATATTATGGAGGTATTTATATTTTAAATTTCATGGAATAGCCTCAGCAGTCCTCTTCATTTTGAATGATTTTCGCATAACTGGTAAATTTTTAGGGCAATTACACCTCCAAATTTATAAATAATGGAACGTAAAAAAGCGTAAACAAATAAAAAGTAGCATTCTGGTTCAATGTGTAATAATAATTAAATGATATACCAATTCCTATTAAATATCAAATGTCCGTAATAACCCAAGCGTAAAACAAAAATTTACAAAAAAAATGTAGGTACATCTCGTCAAAACACACTTCATCAAATATATTTTTGTTGTGGAGCTAACCATTTTCGAAATATTTCTTTTTATAGCTTTAAATTTCAAATAATAAAGCTTGCCTTCAGCGGGAAATCCTTATTCTTATTTTTCACCCTGACCAAGCAAACAAGTCAGAATTTCAATACAATATCATAGCGACCCCTTTTAAAGGATTTGACTATCGTTTTAGCTTAATTAATGTCCTTATTTCACTTATAATGAAACTATTTTTTTGTTAATATGTATCTTGGTAAGCATGAATTAGATAGAGAAATAAGCATTTGTAAAAATAGTTTACTGCAGCATAAATAGAGAAAATTATGTGAATGTAGAACATCAGTTTTTTATTCAATCAGAAAAAAACTGTTACAAGAGTAATTAATGTTTGAAATGTATGTTTTATGATATAAATATGTATTGGATCCTGAAGTTAACCGATATATTACTAGAGGACATCAAAAATCATCATAATGTTATTCTAGGTGTCAAGTTTAATAAACCATTATTACCTAATGATCTTTGTCCTCCTAACTACAGTGAATAAAATTATTGATGAAATAATATTTTAGGAAGTAAGCTATTGGGTAAATTCTATGGTAACATGTGAGGTTTGTATTCAAAGAGCGTGGATTTGATTTTCGTTAACCACTCACTCTGATCTTGAATTTTTTGTAGTTTTTCCAGGTCGGTAGGTGATACTGGGAAGTTTGTCTATCACAATTCCCATAATGCCGATTTGTTATAATTTTCAGGTGCGCTTCAGATTTCATGGTGTATGGCAATGCCAGACAGATGGTGTGAACGCTCCCATAAAAGTGTAGCTTGATTGATGATCGCTTGTCGCCTACACTGCTGGAACTGTTAGGGACTTCCGCACCTCTATGGTGTGTGTGCTTGTAGCCTTCTATGCTAACTTTCCTTCATGCCATTTTCCTTCCGGATGTTATTAACAATGCGAGATAAATAATGAAACTCTTTCTACAGAGATGTATCTGGATTATCGTAAATTTAATAGAAATATAAGATTTCGTAAGATAGGCTGTAAAAGTTATTATGAAATAACTGATAATGGGTCGAGAAATTCATCTGAATGTAACACATTAGAATTGCTTTCTCAAATTATAATATTATGTATTTTTCTTCAGGCTGGTTACAATAGTTTTGTTTTCATTTATGGTATTATTATAGTTTTTTAGATTTTGGTTTATAATCCTGTAATATCCTTGAGGTATGAAAATGTAGCAGTATCTAATTTTAAATTAACGAAGTAAGCGAGTAGTTGAAGTAATGATCTCATAGCTTCGATTTCACATTTTTTGACTAATTTCCTTGCTATTTTAATTTACCTCCAAATTATAATTATAAATGCCGAGTTCACGCACATCTATAAAAACAAAAAGCATAGCTAATATTAGCTTATTTAAGGAATAATCATGAAAGGATATGCTGTAGTGGATACAATTAAAATATATGAATTTTTTATAATGTAATCACAAACACAAAATGTACAGTGATAAGAACAAATTCAATCATTGCCAGAATAAATGGCCAGTCAAGGTTGATTACGATAGGTAATCAACCGAATTACTTTCAGAGGTAGAACGCGCAAAAAGTATGCATATGTACCGAATGGGAACTAATTTCGATGATGTTCAGTCAATGGAAAATGTTATGTATAGAGCAGAATAAATATGGATGTTTTAATAAATTATGGACCTGTTTATCCAGTAGTAAAATTTAATTATTCAGGTAAATCATATGCTCTCGAGTGACAAGTCTTGTCAGTTTCAAAACTATGGTCTTCATTATTTATACCATGCTGTTACTATAACTTTACTGTTACAATTGTAAACAAAATAGATGTCTGCGGGTATAATTTGTGTAATATGGAGACGTAGTATTTTAATATATTTTAAAGTGTGTTAAATTATTAGTTTCTAATCAAGAGTTCAAGCATAATTTTACTCGTCCTACAGAAAAAATAAACAATAATAAAAGAAATGATTTCATTTTCAACTGATACTCATTATTTCCCTACAAAGTGCATAGTGCTAGCAAAGATATTACATTCCACCCAAAAATTCGATTTCACCGGATGTATGTGTATTAGATTCCCCTAAATAAAAAAAAAATATTTTTAGAATAAGCTTCATGTGTGTATAATGTTTGTGTTCATAGACAACATGACTCAAAAATGAAAAGCCGTTTAATACCAAAGATGGTATCAGCATCTTTCAAGGATGCAACACGAAGATTTGTAACAAAATCTCCCCGTTCCAAACAAACACTTACTTAGAAAATGTTTCCAAAGTTTTGATTTCATTAAAATGGCTGTAAATTTTGGTAAAAATATCATATGCTTAAGATATTTTTATCCAAAATAAAATATATACCCTGAACTTTCTGGGAATATTCTATAAAGTTTTACACATCACAAAATCTTACTATTGATCTCATTAAAACACACAATTTATGCATATGCATTTTTGTGGAGTTAACTATTTCTAATACCTTGACTTTCCTCAAATGGAAGCTCGTTATTCACTTTCTTCCAATCTGCAAAGAGAGCGAAATTTCAATTGCAATACACAGCGATAGCTTTTAAAATATTACTATCGCCAAGTGTATTTCCTATTTTCCTTGTAATTACAAGAGACTAAGTAATAAGATCGTTTACCAATGTTTGATTAGCAGGAAGTAGATAAAAGATTAAGCTTTTTTTAAGAATAAATTATTGAAGAATAAGCAGAGCAAGTCATCATGGAACACAAGGAATGGAGCACATCAGACTTTTCTTCATTTATTTATCGATTTCTTCTCAGAACATGAAATTCTTACTGTATGTTTATGCAATTTCAATTATACGAACTCTTAGACACTTTTTTACGTTCTCTAGCCTCATGTATACACTGTGGATAGAGAAGGTATTGTATTTCACCCAAAAATTCGATACCGAGACTTCACCGTATATACGTCCATTTCACTGTGCCCTTGCAAGACAGCAGAAAATGTTTGCAGATAGTTTGTAGTCAGTGTCTTTAAGATGGAAGCCATTATTTGTCTCTCCGGGAATTTCATAATGCTAATTGATCGCTCTCCAGACTTTACACTTTTGGAAAAGTCCCTGCTGGTTCCGGTGATCAAAATTTCTCGTTCGTCAAACCGTAATAAGGAGTGTCCGTTCAGAATCATAGTCACCTCCGTCCAAATATATTTAGATGTTGTTTAATTCAGCACTTAGTCAGTTATTCAATTACGCCCCTGCATTTATATAACATACAGCCATTCCTTTCTAACTTTGTAATCTTAACAATATCTGTAATGCAACGCAATTGGAATGAGATAAATAGTCCAGAAATTGAAGGTTTCACTGCGTTTCCAATGTAAAAGAAAAACTGCTTTAAGGAATGTAGCAATTAAAGGAAGTGTCACCCGCTCTCAGTACCACTCCAGATTAACACTTATGTAATCGGCTTACTCTCACCTTATTTGTAGGACTGACACCCGCTACAAGCCAATCCACGGGGTCAGAAGCCTGTTGGGGAGCCAACGGCACGAAACCACAGACTGAAGAACTTGTTACGAGGACTCGGCATGAACATGAGAAAGTGGATGAAAGTGGCAGAAGAAACCGGAAAACTCGGAGAAAACTCCTCCAGACGCCGCTTCGTTCACCATGAACCCTAGATGGGAGGCGAGCGGTCTATCCATTCACCCGCGGCGCCACCATATAAGTCAAAGTAATGACTGTAATTGAATTCTAGGGTGTATAATAATCTTAATGACTCAAGAAAAGCGTTGTCCGCCTGGGTAGTGTATTGGTTGCGTGTATGCCTCACATTCAACAGGTCGCGAGTTCTAATCTTGCTTAGGGTGGATTACCCGGGTAAGGTTTTAGTTTTCTTTTATTTTAAGAAGACTAATATCGAGTAAGACTAAGCTCCATGAACTTGAATCATTTGAGCATCATTAACGAAACGAAACTTTGATCATTTCACCAATTTCATTCATCGCTCTATATGACCAACCAAGCTATGCTATCCACAGATACATAGACCTTTTTGGATTCCTTTTTTGACTCAAGGGACTACAACACATATATTTCCGGTGAAATCTCGACATCGAATTTTTGGGTGAAATATAATATCTATGTTCCCTACATAGGGTAAGTATAATATTTGCATAGAAAGTGAAAATACTAAATTGTTTTAAGTCACAGTAATTAAGTATAAAATCTGATGCTCGTATGTTCCATTCACATGACTTTCTGTAAGGCTCTATAACAAATTAATGAAAAAGCATATTTTTCTATCTGCTTCATGCTAATCGAGATAGGCATTAGCAGAATTGGTCTTATCACTTGCTTCTCGGTAAGTAGAAGGACAATAAGGGAATAAATACACTAGGCTAAAGCGATAGTCAAAATTTTAAAAGGTGGTTGCTATGAGATGGAAATTCGTTTCTTTGCAAGGCCAGGAGTTGACAAGTTCCCGTATGAGAAAAGTTTATGTATTTTAAAACTGAAACCAATAAAAAGGAAAATATCCACGAAAAAAAACGTATTACATAAACGAGATCCACATATTTTGGGAAATAAATGTTTGTCTATCTCTTACGGTTTACCAGTTATGCAAAAGTCATCAAGAATTAAAAGGTCTCCGGAGGCTATTCCCAGAAAGTTCAAGATATACCTCGTGTATGTTAAATATGTTATTTTATAAATTATATATTAGGTATTTTATAATTGTAATATAAGGTACCTTTAAATAAGATATTTTAATAGTTATTGTTATAGTCATTTATGAGAAAAATCAACATTTTCGAACTTTTTTTATCATGTAAAGGGTAGTTGCGGGTGGAGGGAATGTTTCTTCAAGCTCTTCGTGTCGCATCCTTGGAAGATACTGATCTTAGATACCAAATTTCGTATTTAACCGCCTTTTTTGTTTTAGCTATGCTGCACACACACTCACACCCGCACACGGACGTTTTTATGAAAATGCTATTTTTGGATTTAGGGAGTCTTATAACATGTACTTCGGGTAAAAACTCGGTATCCAATACAATATCTTCTCCAAACACTATGTACATAGTACGTGTAGAGAAACTAAAAATAGCAAACAGTTCATTAATATTATGAACAGAATATGTGCACATCTTTTCCATAAAAATCGTTATTACATTACATTGCAAGCTGTAGATACTCTTTTGAGATTAGCCACAAAGTCCAACTCTTGGATATAGATTAAGTTAGAAAATACTTTATTGATTACTCTTGATAAATATTATAACGTATGGTTACAAAAATTAACTCTGATATGGAATTTTCCAGAGGTGTAAATTTTGCATAATTTACAATTACATGTATGTTTCCAAAAAACAAATCGTATGTATGCATTCTTGGAATATGCATGTGCATTATACTTACAACAGTGCAGTAATTATTAATAGTATTTTTGATTGAATGAAATTCTCCTCTGTATAGAAGGTGTGAGTAATGGGAAATATGTTTAATTCTGGCCAAAACTTGTTTTTTTGTTGATGTGCAACACCTTTGTAGGAAATGGAAGTGAATCAAATAAAACTATAGCATTGTAGTAAACCCCTTTTTGGAATGTTCTGAAAATTATTTGTTGGTCTATGTAAGTGCTATCTGTGTCTAATCTCTTTCTTATACATGTCTGTACTTTTGGAAAATGTTCTGGGTTATTTATCACAAATAATAATGGGGCTAGAATGTATTCGCAAGCTAGTGGTACAATTCCAAACTTAATGCGGACACGATTAACAGTAAAATGTAACGATTCGCCAAGGTATTTTTATTTTCTCGATACCTCGTACATAGTGTATTGTACATGGAAGGTATGGTATTGCAACCAAAAATTCAATGCCGATATTTCACCGAAATACATGTTTAGAGACCTCCTGAATCCAAGAAAGCATTTTTTAGATAAATGTGTGTGTGTGTCTTGTCTGTGTGCCTGGCGTGTATGTGTCTATGGGCAGTATAATTTAAAAACGAAAATACCGTTAAATACCCATAAGCTATTCATGGTTTCCCGAAGTCGCCAGGGGAAAGCTGGGATTGTTTCTTATCCACTACAATTTCCCTTCCATCATATTCCCTTCATTCCGTTTTTTACTTATCTTCAGTTATCTTCCAAGTTCGTGGTGGTGATGATGATGATGATGATAATGATGTTTAAGGGCGCTCATCTGCCAAGGTCATTATCGCCGTTAGGACAAAATTCTGGCAATAACTTGTAATAAAACACAATTGAAAATAAAACACAGGTAAAAATAAAGGTAAAAGGAGCGTAAAACCAAAGTAAAATAGCTATCCAGCCCTGAAACCAGAGCTGACGATAAAACTTTGACTAAAACTGTAACATTAAAACTGAAAGATTTAAAACCAACTATTTGAAAGTTAAAATCTGCTTCATTGTCATGGCATACAGCTGCCAGAGACTAAAATCTGTGCTAACAATTTAAAAAGCCGGTCCACTGCTCTTGGATAATCTGCCAGTACCTCGGCAAGAGAGGCTGGCACGCCCAGAGATGATCGAACGTCTGCCAGGTGACCACACTCTAGTAACACATGGCAGACTGACTGTGCCTCCCCACAGAGCGCACAGACAGGAGCAGGTTCGCGCTTTTTTTTTCTTTCTTTTTTTTTTTTTTTTTCTTAAATACAGTTCCCGAGGCTTGTCAAGACTGCAGCGCTGTATTCATTTTTCCTCTTTTTTCCAGTTTCCTACATTTCCTTAATTGCTCTATTAATTTTAACGTTTCCTTTTTTACCCATACATACACAGACATATAGGTACACATTTACAAACACATAAACATCCATGCCCAAGGCGGGACTCGAATCCACGACCCCCTGCACCACGAAGCACCAAAGCGAGACACTTTAGCGAGCTCCGCCACGGGGACCGGCCATGTCGCTTAAAAAGGTAAAAATACAGTGGTCAAATAGTAGCCGAGCTAATACTACTCCGCACTACCCAGTCGACAGGGAGGTCCTTCACCTCCCTAAGCTTGTTGTTACCGCGGAGCCACGTTCGTGGTGTATAGAGGTGCGGGCAAATGGCGCGGATGCATTTCTCACTTCCATTCGCTCTCTGGCGGTCCAGCAATGGGATAGGTCATTGGGTTAGGGAATTCCGAGCGTTTCTGGTGGTATGTCTGTCTGTAACTGTGCCTCCTATAGTTCCTTCAACTCATCCCTTCCTCCTGTTAGCCATAATAGAATGAGCCATGCTAGCATGAGTCGCAGTCCTTACCCTTCATGTGTTCTATTCACATGACTTTCTCTACATCTCTGCAATCAAATATTGTTAAAAAGCTTATTCTTCTACTCACTTAATGCTAATCCTATTACCTGCTTCCTTGTAAGTAGAACGGAAATAAGGTAGTACCAAAGGTTAAAGTGATATTCAAATATTTTGAAAGCTGGTTGCTATGTGATTTAAATACATATGCTTTTATGGACAGGAGTTGACAAATTCCCATATGAGAAAATTATAAGTATTTTAAAGCTGAGACTAATAACAAGGAATATCTCAAAACGGTTGACTCCACGAAAAATATATACATAATTATATATATATATAATAATAATTGTGTGTTTTAACGAGCTCTACATTTTTATATGGTACTTTTTTGTCTATCTCTTATGATTTACCAGTTATTCAAAATTCCACAAAATTCATCCAGAATAAATATGTCTTCAGAGAGTATTCCCAAAAAATTGATGATATACGATTTATTTGTCACACAAATATCTAAAACATGAGAGATTTTAATCAAAATCGTCGGAGCCTTTTTATAGGTGTGAGTAGCTGGTCGCTGGAGCTAAAACTCGGGACCTTCCGAATGCGAGCCGCACAAGTTATTTTTATTTATTTATTTTTTTAATAAGTTACTGTTTATTAAGTTGGAGATTGTGCTGTTCTGCTGTTAAATATCCTATTATGCCCAGAGAAAGAGTAAAAGTTCATTAGTGACGCAACTCCATCTAGAGCACTTACTTCGCACCGTGGGAAACACTTGGTTGGGTGCAGAAGGAACCTCATTGGACATTTAAGGTCTCCATCTTCATTTAGAAGAACTACGGACGGGCACGACCTCGGTAGCGGAAAGGAGAAATTGAAGAAGTGCAGGGAGGTAATCAAGAGAGCAGAAAAGAGAAGAGAAAAGACCGTGCCTTCATCTTGTGCAGTTCCTTAATCTCTTACGTCCCTGGCCAGTCTTTAATGGTATTCCCTACGGAAGCGGACATCCTCGGACCTTGTTCCCAAACCTTCTCCAAACTCTCCACTATGTTAACGCTTCTTAGACATACAAATTTTAATCTCATATTTGGCCGCGCCGTGGCCGAGTGGTTAGACCACTCACCTCTCACCTAGGTTCGATTCCAAGTGACCGCATGTGAGATTTGTGGTGGACAAAGCGGCACTGGGGCGTGTTTTCTCCTGGTTCTCTGGCTTCCCCAGCCAACTCATTCCAATGGTGCTCCATCTTCATTCTTGTATCATCAGTGTCACCGCCTGCGGTGCCATAAGTAGTTAAAGCGTGCGTTAAACACTACAAAAAACAACAACAACTCATAGGTTCGTGTATTGACGTTCTCTGTATATCAGAATAGAGGAAAAAGAGTTTCAGAAATTTATTGATGGTAAATTAAGAAAAACAGTATTTCCATATTTACTTTCTCTACACGTAATGTGAACATAGTATATAGGGAAGGTATTGCATCTCACCCAAAAATTCGATACCGATATTTCTCCGGAAATACATATTTTGGGTTCCCCTGAATCTAAAAAAAAAAAAAAAGCATTTTAAGAAAAACGGCATGTGTGTGCGTGTATGTGTATGTGTCTGTGTCTGTGCCTTTGGACAGCATAGCTCAAGAACGAAAAAACCTTTTAATACCAAAGTTGGTATTTAACTTTGATATCTTCCAAGGATGCGACACGAAGATTTTCAAGAAAATATCTACACCCCCAACTACACTTTACATGGAACTTTTTCGAAAATTTTGTTTTTCTCAAAAATGGCTCTAAGGATTTTGATTAAAATATCGCATATTAAAGATTTACCTGAAAAATAAAATATATATCTTAATTTTCTGGAAATAGCCTTTGAAGACTAATTTAGTATGGATGAATTTTACGGACCTTTGCATAACTGCTTAACTGTAAAAGATTATTATTACTACTATTATTATTATTATTTTTATTTTTCAGGGGTCCTCAATACATGTACGGAAAAATCTGGGTTTAGAGTTTTTGCGTGCAATAGAATACCGTCTCCTTTTAAGGTAAAACATGGCCATGTTCAAAAATATAGTTTGTAATTTGGGAGCATGTAATGTCAGCTGACAAGGTTAGAACTTGCTAGAGAACCTCGAAGCTAAGCTGAAATAAGATACACACTTTGTTTTTCGCACAAGCCGTGTGTAGGCAGGAGTTGGATAAATAAAGTCAGGCTGAAAAATTGAATGCCGTAACCGGGGTTTAAAACACAGATCTCCTGGTCTCTGGCCGGTTGCTCTACTAGTGAGCTACCATGGCAAGAAAACATTAAATTTCTCCACTGACTCGCATGTTTCCCGGTGAACTACAAGGTGAATCTCAGTTGAGGAATTTAATGTTATGCCGCAAGTTTCCATGGTAGCTCAGTAGTAGAGCAACCAGCTAGAGACCAGGAGATCTGTGGTTCAAATTCCGGCTATGACATTGAATTGTTCATCCTACTCTACTTGTCCAATATAATTACTATTCAAATGTTTTCTAAATTTCTAAGTCAAGTTATGCTTATTGAATTTACATTTATTTTTCTAACTAAAACCTTTTTTATTGAAAACCAAGTCCAGAATGTAATTGATTGCAGTTTTTAATCAAAGCACACAGAAAACAGGTCGGTTGCGTTAATTAAATCTTACAATGAACTGCTAACACGTATAGCTATGCGACTGCAGTTAGTGGTAAAGTGTTATTTTAGAAATAACGACACGCTTTCACGTTCTAATAAAACCACGAAGCATTCCCAGAAAGCTATCCCACGGGAACAAAATGTCCCGCATAGCTATATCCTTTACGACCTAAATGCTGTTAATGCGGTTTGGTACATATAATGCAATGTTCTTATTAAATAACTTCATCCTTTCTCAGGCTCTTCTATTTGTACCATTTACACTACACATATTCTGTTTACATTTTTCCGCATTTAAACAAATGCGTTTCACTGGTGGTTATTGGCTTCTTTGAGTTGTTAGAATTGTTAAAATAGTTCGAGAGTTTACAAATATTGTATTAACTTTCTTTCTTGTTTGTGAATAATTCCAGATCTAATGAGTGCTTCATAAATATTCCTCTTACAAGAAACACTCCGCTCTAAATAAGAAGTTCATTCTATATTTATTTGCTATATAATAAAATCAAACTGGTTGAGTAGTTAGACCGCTCGCCTCACATCTAGATGGCCCAGATTCGATCCCAAGCGACCATGTGATATTTGTAGTGGACAAAGCGGCAATTGGGCGGGTTTTCTCCGGTGCCCCCGGTTTCCCCCGCCGCTCATTCCACCAATTGCGCACTTATCTCTGTCTCATCATCAATTTCGCTTATATTTCACATCATCCACTTCTTCATGTACATGCTTTAGCAACGAGCCGAACCCTCGTAACAGGCTCTCCATTCTGTGGCTTCTGACCCTTTGGTATTGGCTTGTAAGTCCTAGAGGGGTGTCAGTCCTACAAATACGGGGAGGGTAAGACGTTTACGAAGCGAACTCGAATAATAAAATCATTTAATTCCCAGTCAAAGAGGACTATAGCAATTTAGAATAGGTGAAATGTTTGGTTATTATGGTATTTGATAATTTATTTGAGATGAATAGAGATTGCAATAAGTTATTATTAAATAAAATATATAAAGTAATTGCCCGATTTAACTTTATGATTAAAAGATTAAATTACTTTAGCGACACCAGTTTAATAATGTTAGACTGCAACATTACCTGATTAAGGTGTCTGCTATTTAGAAATTGTAGAATGTCAAATATTAAATAATCATAAACCGTGTTATATAATAAATTAAATATTATGTTTCTTATCAATCAATTCAACGATTAATCAGGGAAAATAACTATTATAGAGAAACAAATTTGTCATGAACTTTATGATAGTAGCCATTCGTTTGTCTAATTTTACAGTACTTAATTCTTTTCTAGTCATTTTTGTCTTTTAAAGCACTTTGTTATTTTTAACTGATCTTTAAAACACACATCTGTTCTTTGGCATAAGTTAGCGACACATGTTGAGTTTACCTGCAACAAATGGACTAGTTCCGATGTTAGAGTTTTGAAATTGGCAGTAAAACCTTCGAAACTGAAAAAGCAAAAATAATTTGTTATATTCACCTAGCGGAATAAATGCTTCAAGATCTTTAAGGTAAAATATAAATAACTTCCTTTATGAACAAAAATTATCCAGCTTGCGTATACCTTACGCGAATATCTCATCAAACTCTATTAGAATTTGGAAAGAGTGAGTCAAAGTGAAAAATTTAATTATTTTGTTGGCATTTGAGAAATGATTGGCCTAATGGTTGAAAACCATTAAGCCCGGTTTTAAAGTACTTATGACAAGGGATAGCATCTTGTGGACCGTTAGCGGGACACATGCGGAAACCAGTTGCATACCTACGGAGTAGAGACCGACCTGCACGCGTCGCATGTAAACAACCTGTAGTAGCGAGGCTCAACGCAACAGTATACTATGTTACAATATTGTTTTATAGTTAATTAAATCCGTTGATGACAGTGCATACTCTTCAATCAAAGTTCTTACTTCAAATGCATTGCAGAAGAACTTTGCAGATATATCTAAGACAATATTTGGAGACATCGATGTCGATGAACCTGTGCAAGCAATTATTCAGACCGATGACACCTGTTTTAGACCACATGAAAAAGAAAGCGAAGACAGTGTTTGGAAAAAAATGTTGGATTTTCAATAATGCGTGAAATACGAAATGACCTACGAGGTGCTCCTTCGATAATAATTGCTGATGGAGTATCACACCCAATAGTCAATGATACGTCCTATTTCTGTTTTGCTCCAATCATATCTTCAGATGCGATGTATGCTGTTGTGCATTGTAATTTATGCATTTGAGAGAACATGAAACGGATAATGGTGCTGAGAAATTGTTGCAAAATAGCAATTGAATGAATGTAAATATTAAAATTGTTAGTTCCCGTAAATGAGCGGTATTTATGTTTGCTACCCACCGAACCTCAATCGCCTTCCACTGCTAGTGAAAACTTCTACCACGCAACAAATGCCCCATTTTCCATCTATTACTATCATTACAATAAACACTGCATTGTCAACACATCATAACCATATACCATGCTGCGCTAACTTCGATTCTGTCCCGCTTACGGTTTTCAAGATGCTATCCCTACTTATAACATTGTTAGTCGCCATTGAGATATATCATGCCAAAGTAATTTGAAATCTCCTTATAAGTTTTACTGGGAAAAATTCTAGTCAACTGGGGAATTTAGTGTTGTATTGTTACAATGCCATGGTAGCTTAACTGGACGTACACCGGGAAAAAGTGATTCAGATCCCGGCTATGGGATTGCATTTTTTAGTCTGACTCTATTTTTCCCACTCCTGCCCTACACGATGGCCATTGTGGAGGAAATAATTGTTAGAATTTGTCTGTCAATTCGATTTTTATCATGATAAATTCCTCCATTTTGTTTAACATTATTTCCTTAAACCACATTACTATTTAGCGATTCATTATTTTACCTGAATCTAAGAGTCGAAGCTTCTCAGGCATGGCAGCATTGCAAAATTACCTTGAGACACCTCGATATCTGATTATTCAACACAATAGTTATAGCCAAAAGCTGTTATATGACACTAATATTTTCGATAATGCCTCCCTATTATGAATTTATGACAACTATTCAGTATTGTAGAATGATAATGTGGACTATGATTTGTAATCCTCAAAGCTGTTAAAATATTGGTATCGATTTTTGGGTGAAATACAATATCTTATTCAGTCTTCTAGATAGCACTGCTACCTATATACATTTCATGCAAATATCCTAAGAAAACGTGACAAAAATAATCATTTCCGAGAAAACGAGGTTTAATGTTTCTTTCAAGTTATACGAAAATAATGCAAGTTTGTGTGATGAAATTGAATGAAAAAAAAATGAAATCTATGAAGTTAAAATAATACTGTTATGTAAACTAAGGCTTCAAAAGATTTTTAAATCGAATTTTGGGTTAAGTGTGTTAATTATTTAGAAAATGGGCCTTTGTTTATTTTAGTTAACCATTCCCCTTATAAACAATCTACCATTCACATGCACAGTATTTTATATAAATATATATGTGTGTATATGTATGTCTACATTAGCAATAAAAACCTTAAACATGCCACCTTTCTGTTTGTTTACATGTGTTTATTTGCTATATTGTTACGATTCTATTATAATTAATACATATTGACACTTTTATTATTACTATTATTTATTATTATTATTATTACTATTATTACTACTGTTAGTGAAATTAGAAAACTGCAAATAAGTATTAACCAATATTTATTTATAAATTTAAAAATTAGCATAATTAAGATACAGAGCCGTAATATCATGGGTGTGATCACTTTCTATTTAAGGGAAAAAATATAAATATAAACTCCACTACAAACTAACTGAATAGCTGAAAGAGAACCAGAAGTATACACAATTATGTGATAAGGTATACAGTAATATTAAAAAATGACAGTTGTCATTAAAACTTCAAAAGAATATTTAAAAGTGTATAATTGAAAGAGATAATAAATGATATAAAGTAATCTTCAGAAAGGAGTAGACTATTTGATTATGAAGAACAAAAAGAATGAAAACATCTTATGTTTTCCCCATTTTGGGATTATCGTCACCCCTTAAAGCATTTTCATTTTTGAACTCGGATTTAGCCTTCTGCATTTTCCGTTTTAATAACATCAAAGGTTTAGACAGAAATAAATGTTCGTCCATTAGATGTTTGATCTGGTCTGTATTGTTTTTTTCTTGTTTTTTGTTTTGTTTTTTCTTTGCAGTAATAAAAAGCTACGTAATGTACAAATCTATCAAAACAGTGCCACCGTGAACGGAAATAAAGCCTGAACTTTTTACTTTCTCTATACGTAGTATGTACATAGTGCACTCCACCCAAAAAATCCATACCGAGATTTCACCGGAAATATATGTTTTAGGGTCCACTTTATCAAAAAAAAAAAAGCATTTTGAAAAAAAAGGTCCGTGTGTGTGTGTCCATGTGTCTATGAACACGATAACTCAAAAACGAAAAGTCGGGAAAATACCAAATTTGGTATTTAAGCTTTGTATCTTCCTGAAATGCGACACGAAGATTTTGATAAAAATCCCCCACCCCAAACTACCCTTTACATGGAACATTTTTCGAAAATTTTGATTTACTTAAAAATGACTCTAAATATTTTGATTAAAATATCTTTTATTAAAGATATTTACTTAAAAAATAAGATGATTATCTTCAATTTTCTGGGAATAGCCTCGGAAGCTTACTTTATTCTGGATCAAATTTACGGAATTTTTCATAGCTCCTAAACCGTAAGAGATACATAAAAAATTATTACACAAAACATGTAGAGCACGTTAAATACACAATGTATGTTATATACATTTTTTTCATGGAGTTAAACATTTTTTAGAAATTCCTTGTTTTAGGTTTCAGCTTTAGAAAACAAACTTTTCTCATACAGGAATTTGTCAACTCCTGTCCACACAAACAAAGTAACTTCAGTCACATAGCAACCAGATTTTGACTATCACTTTAACCTATGGTACTCCCATATTTCGTTTCTACTTTTAAAGAAGCAACTTATAAGACTATTTCTGCTAATTTTTTTTCGCTTATCATGAAGTAAATGGAAGCTTTTTAACAATAGTTTGTTGCAGATATATAGAGAAAGTCATATTAATGGAACACATCAGATATTTTTGTGCTATTGCCGTTGCTGTGGCTTTCAAATATGTATGGCACAGTTCCCTAAATTATAAGTCAATTATTGCACACAAATATTTACTAGCATGTAAAAACGTTAGGTATACATTTGTCTCACATCAAATATGTTATGTGGTGTGTATAATATTTTGATTTGTTGATAAACATGTTCTGTCCTTATAAAGGGTTTCACATCTATACAAAATATAGTCATAATATGTAATTACCAAATATTGATCTCCAAATATTTTAGGCAAGCTTCAATATAACGTTGTTAAGCACATATATGCATTAAACAGCTTTAAAGTTATTCATATACAAACATTATTTAATATGCCATTTATGGAACTTAATCCATGATCAACAAACTTCTAATTTATACCCCGTGAGTATTCAATTCTGACAATCTTGGAGCGATATTGCACAAAGTAAAGTGCTTAGCTTTCTGAAATTTAATATAGATGCAAACTCTGCTGTGTGTGCCTTGTGCCATAAAAATATCAGAACAACAGTACATAAAATCAAAAGAATAAATTCCAATCTTAATAAAGAAATAAAAAATTGTTTACGCTGGGAAGCATAATTTCAAAATGATGAAATATACGGTAAAAATAAAACTAGCAACGTTGAACTGTTTTATTTTAGTTTCTTTGTTTCCTTTTTATCCTTTATAAATCTATTTTGTTTTCTTTGCTTTGACAGGTTGGCCATTCCGCGACAAAATTGTTATTCAAGATACCGCGTTGAGGTATGTGGTGGACAATAGCCTTTTAAATTTCATCCCCATACTAGCTTCACTTCGAGCCAAGCAAATGGTGCCAGTGTGACAGCCAATCTATATGCTCTACCATCCGTAATCAGATGGCTAAGCTTTCGAAATCTCATATATTGCTTTAGAAATGGACGAAATGTGGTATTATTGATCTTTGCTAAAGTTATATTGATTTTTGCTAAAGTGATATAAAGTGGTATGATACCAAAGCTTTGCAGATATTTCTCATAAAAATTTAGCTGATGTTTTGGTTGATTCACCCACACTTTGAGTAAAAAGTAATTACTATACCTTTCTCTACATCTTCCACTATCTGTGTGTAGATGGCAGCGCAAACGAAATTACCAACTATTTTCAATGTTGTTATTGTTTTAGACTGAAGGAGGAACTTTGGGTTGTGCTATTAAACATCCAGTCCAGTGAGAGAAACCGCGAAAAAACTCCCAGCTAGATTGGCCAACCCACAGAATTTGAACCAGGTCCTTTCAAATGCGGAGCACAGATGTAAAAGCCTACATGCACCCTACTCGGTTGTTGTCATCTGTTTTCTTTTCCCCACATTTCTTTCTTCTATACTTTAAAACAAGAAGCTGTTGCAGTAATCCGTCCAAACGTCATTTCCAAGGGACTGCTTTTAATAGTTTCCTTATTGCTCCCATTGAAGAGATTATATTATAACGCAGTTTACTTGAATTAAAACGTAAAGAAGTGCATATTTTAAAATAACATCACGATCAACCAAATAACTATTTCTTTGAAGATGTTCGTGAATATTGGTGATGGACGCTCAACTACTAACTATGCCATTAGCACCCTAATTTTCAAGAATATTCCCACACGCAGCTATTGATACATTATAGATTTTTTTTCAGAATTACTAAAATGTTGATAAAATATTAGAATTGAAGGTCTATAAATTGAAAATACATACATTATATATATATATATATATATATATATATATCCATATTTTCAGCATTAGATAATATTTGAAATTCGCTGCTTACTTAGAAATGAAGTTTAAGAAGTTGTTTATTCTGCAGGAAAATGTAAATGTCACGAAGAAATGCAGTGTATATTAAGTGAAATTGTGGTAAAATTATGGATCTTCAAAGGAGCATATTTACATAGCGCTCACATGAAGCATGAGGGCCATCGAGAAAGTAACGAATGAGTTAGCATGACTAAATAACAACGAAAGATACAGCCAAAAATTTATTGACAAAGTTACGGTTCCTTTTTCAATTTCTCAACGTAATCTCCATTTTGTCAAGACATTTAATGTCACTCGCACCAGTTTTGCAAAGCTGATGTTACATTTTTCTGCCACCAAACTACTTATTCCCTGTTTTAATGCAAAAAATATTCGGCCAATCGAATTTTATAGCCAAATAATGCAAGATTATGAAGATAATGCAATGAACTAGTCTTCAGTGAGGAAACGATAATGCTGGAATATTAACTGCTTTACCTAATCGAGTAGGAGCTTTATTAGTAGATATTGCATGAAGAATATATTTTGGTAGATGAAATTATGGTTTTTATTTGGATTGTTTATTAAATAAAAATGAGATGTATTTGTATAATTGATGAGTAGTCAAGAAAGAACCACGGTGTACAACAAAGACTGAAGCATCCCGTCAGCATCAGTAACAGTCACAGCCTTGCCAAAAACCGGTTTTACCATGTAATAGTAAAGTTACTTAAACATATAGTTTTCCTTACTACACAGATTTTCTTCACACTCCTGAGTTTATATCTGAAGGCCCCTCCCCACCAAATCAAAATTGAAGTTGATCAATCATTATGGAGGAGATAAAAAATAAATGTTGATAAAAGAATTCAGAAAAACCGGTGCGTCACTTTGGATACTGTACATTACTTTTGGGGTGGAAAAGATTCCCAACCGATGAAGACCTCAAAATAGCAGTGACATCTTGGTTTTAAAATTTAAAATTTTCGGGCTGTTTTGCCGTGGTCTGTAGGTTAAAATATGTTCAGTTAAAATATTGTGACATCTTGGTTCAGATTGTTAATTGATTGATTGGTTCAGATTGTGGAAGAATGTATCTACATTGAAAAAGCGGTACCTTGGATAGGTAAAGTCAGACTGAAAAATTCAACGCCATAGCCGGGATTGGAACCACGTATCTACCGGTCTCTAGCCGATTGCTGTAGCACTGAGCTACCATGGCAACATACCGGCATAGCATGAATTTTTCAACCGACTCGCATGTTTCCCGGAAAACACAAAGTGATCTCAAATTATTTTGAGAGTCAGCGGAAAAATTCAATGCTATGCTGTTATGTAGCCATGGTAGCTCAGTGGTAGAGCAATCGGCTAGAAACCGGGAGATCCGTGGTTCAAATCCCGGCTAAGGTATTCAATTTTTCAGTCTGACTCTTATCTATACAATTCCTGTCCTAAACACGGCTTGTGTGAAAAAAAAAATAAATCAATAAATACCTTGATTGGAATGACAGTTACGTTGAGAAATAGAGTAAGAATTTCTAACTTTGAAAATAAAGTTTTGTGTTGATATCTTTCGTTACTATTTAGTTATGCCAAATCGTTTTTTACTTTCTGGACGGCTCTCCTATTTGACCTGAAGTACGTGTGCACATTGCGTACACACAAAGATTTGGTAAAATTCCCAGGAATAAACATATGCAATTTCTCTTCACACTTTGTGATTTCCATCCTTAGGCCTGGAGAAATAATTTTTTATATTACTTCCTTGGAATTTCCTTCTTTATTGCTTTAAAATTAAAAATGGTCTTAGATCGTCGAACAGTGAGTAACTGTTTGCTTTATTGGTATGCAATCCGTTTAAAAAAAATATATTGTCACAGCTGCTATTATTGTATGTATTGTTTCTCTAAAGTACTCATATCTCCCAAGTTGTTTGCTATTTTTTTCTGATTTTCTTGCTGAGTGTTGGAATTGATTATTATGCATATCCCTGCTTGGATACTTTTTAATACGTCAATAAAAACAAATATATTTGGATGTGGATTATCAAACTGCTCACCTTGACGGTAATGACATAAAATTGTGTTGCAAGTAACCTAAGTTTGCATGGAATGATATAAAATGATGCAGTGTGCGCAATATGACTATGCGACTGCGATGTTTAATATAACCGTTTGCGCTCTGTGATCATTAGATTGGGTAATTGTGCGCAATGTGCCCCGTCCGATGAAATATACTGTGGACCATAATATTACGAAATATTTGCTACTTACACTTTTAGTCATAAAGGTGTTACTATTTTTACTTTCTCTAGTGGATAGAGAAGGTATTGTATTCCACCGAAAATATATCTATATATTACCGGAAATATGTTTTGAGGTACTCTGAGTCAGAAAAATATCATTTTATTAGAAAAAGGTCCTCGTGTGTCTGTGGGCTACATAGATCAAAAACGAAAAGTCGGTTAAATACCAAAGTTGGTATTTAGGTTCAATATATTCCAATTATGTTACATGAAGGTTTCCAAGAAATTTCTCCCAACCCCCAACTACCGTTTACATGAACATTTTTGATTTTCTCAAAAATGGCTCTAACGACTTTGAATAAAATATTATATATTAAATATATTCACCTCACAAATTTTCTGGGAATAGCCTCTAAAGAGCCCTTTATTCTGGTTGAGTTTTGCAGAAGTTTACATAAGGGGTAAACCGAAAGAGATAGACAACAAATTACTAACTGTAGATCTTGCTAAAAAGAGTTGGACGTTTTCGAGATATTCGTTGTTATTTGTTTCAATTTTTAGCTAATTAACTTTTCTCAAATGGACCATGCAAAGCGAATCGAACCTTAATTGTTTCACATAGCGACCAGCATATCACATTTATTTTCTCCTAGGTTCTAATAACTGTAATCTATACATACTAATATTATAAAGAGAGAAAACTCTTTGAAAGGTAACCACTAAAACCACTCCACCGAGTTTAATAATTCTTTCAGCATTGAACAATTCAATTCATTGTGATAGGCATGGACTATGAATTACTTTACAATTTCATATCAAAAATTACTAGAAGTTTAAAAATGATTTAAAAGTCCTTGCAATTGAATTCAATCACATTGGATTTATAACTGAGTATGCCTAGGCCTTATTTTTAGTTAAGAATGCCATTTGGAAGAAAAAAGTTGTTACCACAGAATATTTGTAAATAGTACTGCACAGAATTCCTTGCTATAAAACGTATCAAAAGCTGTTACACTTCATTGCAAGAAATATACTCAATTGGCATTATGGAACACTATAGCAAACAGAAAACAGAGTTTATAATTGATCTTGTGTTTTATAGATGTTTTTAATTTCCATTTATCAAATGCTGCTGTAGCGTATTTAATGAAACAATTATCAAACTTATGAATAAACTAATTCTATAAAGTATGCAAAGAAATTTCTGGATGCCAAGACCTTCTAACAAACACCATGTAAGGCATTTAAAAAAAAAATTAAACCGAAAGAGTTTGGGACGGATTAGGATTGATATCTTCTTGTTTAGTTATTTAAAATATCTTAATTTGTTTATCAGAAAGTAAATCCCTTGGGACAGTAATATTTATAATAGCCCCTGTGAAGTAAGCTCGTTTACAACCACAAGTATACTAATGATTTATTTTATCGTTGTCATATTTTGCTTTGTTTCTTTCGCATTTATGTTAAAATTAAGTTTATTGTTAAATATAATTATAAAGAAAGTACACTTGCGATATTAGAAATGAGTTAATGAGGAAACCAATATGATATATTAACAGAGATGCCTTTTTTCAGTGGTGGAGGTTAAATTAATAGCCTGGAATTGCGAAGTCTTATTTATTATATATCTTAAGGATGTCTGCATTATGTTAAAATTATATAGATTTTATGTTATTAATAATTTTAAACAACAGAGCCATTCCTTGCTATAGTTATCTAAAAAGTACTCTATGAATCTGATTCTGCATAACGCCAAAGGATAGGAACTTATAGGCTATGCAGCACTTCCAGAACTTTATTTACTTCATTTATACCCTGTCTTTTAACTTCAGGTGTCATACCAGCAGGTCTCACCTTTAGAGTATGTATGTTTGTCTACCACCAATGGTGTTAACTCAGCTGATAGCTGTCATTGGAAGTCTAGTTCTCTTTGGGGTTTATAAATTAGATCACACACACTCTCACACACACATTCACACTCTCATACAAACATTCACTCTCTCATTCATACTTGCAGACTCTTGGGAGCACAGGAAATAATCTTTTCTAGAGAAAGCTGGATATCCTCCAGCCTGGAATTGGGACCCCTAGCACAAGTAGGTAGATGCCAGCCTCTTAGATCCTTGAAGAGTGCCGGGAGGAGGTTAAGGAATTCAGATACTCCGCGATGCTTCACTTCTTTTTGGATGGATATTGGGGGATGTTTAAATATTATTTGGAATAGAGGGATCTCTTGAGATTAAGAATTATCAGAGGCAAAGTGGAGCATAAACTCTAAAAACCCTCTAGATCAGGTATCACCAACTCGCTTGATTTTGTGTTAAAAGTAAACTGGCTTGTTCCGTTCACTGTAGTGGGGAAATAACCGACAGCTGTTAGAAGCAGTGTACCTCTCGTAATCATTTATTTATAACTTAATTAAAATTATAATTTATTGTTTTAATGTAATTTATTATTTTGTATTATTGTTCCTTGCACAATAACTCCTGTGTAATTTTATAATATCGGGAACGGCAATCAAGCCAACACGCAAACCATCGACTCCTCCTTGCACTTCGGTTTTTTGTAATGCTCCAGCTATTAAGTAACTGAATTAATACCATTTACTTACCAAGATTCCTGTTCAAATTTACTGCTATAAATGCGAAACTTTATTCGAATTGTTTTAGATACAAACTAAAGGAGATCTGTTAATATTCAATGTAATGGATGTGAGTTCTTTCTTTCGTTATTTACTTTTTTCCCCAAATTGTGTTCGATACCAATATATTGCCAAAAACTTGTTCATAATCCCTGCTATAGACCACAAGTTTTTCGTTACAAATTTATTTTCATGCTATTAGCGTAAAATGCGTCTACAAAATGGTAATGACGAAGTTCAGAAGATTGTTGATTTACTATGTCAATACTATAATAATTTAATTATTTTTGCAATTGTTTGTTACAAAAGTATGTATATGTTCACATCAGAAACATCAGTATTAATGTAAGAAGAATATTATAATGGAACAATTATTCTACCAAGCATGAATATACCATTAAGTATTTCAAACGGGAAATGTTGCATACCGCCACTGCACTGAACAAATTTCCGCGTACTTGAAGGCCGCGTATTGCACAGTAGGTAATTTAGTCGAGCAACGAGCGGGATTACTCTCTCTGCTTTACTCAAAGAGCAACCATTTGGGGACACTTGCGATGAGGATTATTCGATAATTGCATAAAGGAAAGAAGTAAATAAGAATAATTCGTGACGAATTTAGAAAAGCTAGCCAAGAAATAGCGGGTAAGCCATGTATATTATCGATCTTTTCTGAAAAAAAAATAATTATATCAGCAAACTAGGTGCTGTGGCGGGAATTATTGTTTCGGGGCTTTGGAGGGGAATGAGGTAACGGGTTGGATCGCCGGCTAGCTAAAGAACTGTTGGATAATCTCAGTGTGTGCGGGAGAAACCTGAATAAAACTCTGCTACTGGTTTCTAATTGCCCTTTACTTTCCCGCACGTAATGTTTCACTTTTCCGTTTCACTTTTCCCCTGGCCATCCAAAGTACAAGAATTCATTAGCCTTTCCAAAACAAAACCGGTCACAAATTATAGTAGGTGTTTCGCCTTCCCTTCGCGCCCATCTCCCCCTTAATTTCCTTTCCCTGTGAACAAACTGTTTCACATCGCGGACTAGTAACTTAACTTCTCATTTCACTATGAGCTACGACTCGACGTGGGTTCAATGAGTGTCGATGTTCACCCCGTCTTTCCCGAAGCTCCCGCGGCAAGACAAGAGTCTATTCGCCGCCCCTTTTCTAGGATTTGCCTTGACTTTTGCTATCTTCGTTACTTTCACCGATTTTATTGGTCGAAACTGTGTTGCATTTTGATATTTTGTCGCGTTTTCATTGGGTCTCGTGAATTTAGACGCCACGCAATGTCCTTACTGCTATTAACACGTTAACGCGCCTGATTACACTTTCTGTGTGTGGTGGAGTGTGAATTTTGTTCGGGGTTTTTCCCTTCATTGTTCGTAGCTGAGTTTCTGCACATCAGCTCCTTTTGTTCGCTAGCTTTGCTACCTTTTCTTTCCTTCTGAACTCACGATCTTTCGTGTTTCAAACGATTTTATTTCATGTTTCTTTTCCCTTTTAATATAGCTAACATTGTTTACGTAGATTTGATTATTTTAATTGTGATTGTATTCTATTTATTACTTTGTTTCTTTTCTAAAATTTTCTCTGTTTATTCGCGTTATTTTTCTTTCTTATTTATTTAATTTATTTTATTACATTCGTTTTTTTTTTCAATGTCTTATTATTACTTTACTCTTATTTGTCTGTCTAGTTTTATCACTTCAGTGCATATTATGACATAGCTTGCCAGCGAATATTTATAACATTAACAGTGAGTAGATATAAAAGTAATCTTATATGCGAATAGTTAGTAGATTAAGTGTGAAAATCATCGTTTGTGCAAAAGGGAAGTAGGGAAGGAAAGACGGAATAAAAGAGACGTAAGGCTAGTCTGTCCACCACTCAGATATCTAAAGCCTGTTTAGTATTAAATGACCATAAATACTCCAAAGAAATTGGTGATGAAGGTTGAGAGTATTAACTTAAATAATTAGACAAATAATTTGCTCGTATGTTTATTTAAAACATGATTTCTTGAAGTTCATACTTTCCTTATTGATCATTAAGCAGACGTTGTAGTAATAGATCTTATCAATAAATAACAATTACAAATTATAATGCAAGTAAAAATATTCCACTAAAATCATCATTAAAAGTACAGTTAAGTCATAGGTATAATGAGCATATTGCAAAACAAAACACAATAGCATCAAACAATAAAATGCTAAAACCCACAATTAAAAGAATATAAGTAATATAACCAGGGCTCCAATTTTTATCGATAAATTCGCAGCAACTTGTTGTATTTCGAGTTGTATTTAATAAGACTATTTCGTGAATAAAATAACAATGATTAGCCAATATGGCTAAAATCCCACCTAGTCAACTGAAATTGATGTCCATATCACAAAGCATGGCCTCGTTGCTTTCAGAATACGTTGAACTGGTTCCACACACTCTCGCTGTTGTTTTTAGTATTCTGCGGCAGTTAATATGTCTATTTCAGATATAAATCTTTCCCCAAAACGTTTTGGAACTTCCGCCAATATGTACGGGAATATCATTGCACACTGATTCTATTAATATGAGGCGAACATTAGTTCAAAAAGAAAACAAATACACGTGGGTGTGATAAAAGACGATTAAAATGCATAGGTAATGAGTTCCGATTGGTGGGATTTTACGCGCCAATGTACCGGATTGGCCACTTCTACGACAATTTGTCATGAACGAAATAGTCATTGTGTTAGACGCACTTCAAATATCAAATCATCAATGCTAATGCTCAAATTCTTCTATGCAATGAAATGCGTTCTTTTTTAGCCAAGACTTTACAGCAGCTGATGGTAAATTGTTAACTTATTTTATACCAGAATACCTAAAACTCTTTTGCCATTTACTTAATCTAATATTGTCATTATTTTTACAATTCATTTGTTTGATATAGTAAGAATGAATGCCTTTTCTCAAATTAAAATTCTGATAGCTTTAATATATAATAAAATAATTAAAATATAAATTGAAGTGTCAATGGTAATATTAAAATCTATAAAATGTAGTCTTCTTATTTGAGTTTCTGATAAGAATCTGTATGCTTCTTATAACTTTTTTCCTACATAAATACTTTTTTGGCACCTGCAGAATTTCTCCAAAATAATATACAATATTGTAAGTGACTGTGGAAAAAGGTATAATAAGCCATATGAACTAGACTCAAAGTGGCCTCCAGTTTCAAATGTCTAATAAGGTAGATAACACTTTTTACATAAGTTAGTAGATAATATGGGCATCCCAATTTAATTTACTGTGCAAATGTATGCGTAGAACTTTAATTTCTTTTGTATCATTATTTAATGAACTAAATAAAATATTTTTATTTTTAACAGTATATGCATACCAAATTTCGAATCTAGTTAAAACATCTTCATATACTTTTGTTATTTGTTAAAATTTCTACATCCTTATTTGCGGTAACAAAACGTATGTCATCAGTGATAAAATTGATTTTCCTGAAATTAAACGAGGTAAGTCATTCGTATAGATTATTTAATAGATTTCCTCAGGTTTTAACATAAACATTGATAAAATCTCTTTCCATCAAAACCAAATAGTTAAACTTTTTAGCAGCTTAAATAAAACGAATAATATACATAGCATTGATAACTAAAACTTCAGAAATAATTTAAGCTATTTCATTGGAATGTAAATGATCAAGATATCCGATTCATAAGACATTTTTTAATCTTATAATTCTTAACTTCTGCTTTTTTCTTTTATCAAATGTTGCTTTATGAGATATAGAATTACTGGGAATAAACGTCTGAAATGTTTTCTCAACGCTTTTCTGTCCTTGCATCTTTGTTTATCTTAAGACACTGTAAATATTTCACAAAAATAAGGGGCGGATACAAATAACTATTTTTTTTTAGGTTAGCTACTGTATATTGTAATCAGTTTCTGTTGCAGGAGCGAGGGCGAGTCCAAAATATGTAAACGGCGCGTGCCATTAAGCGCTGGTTCAATTGTAATAAAAGAATGTTATCCTAAGCCGTACAGACGACTGTTAATGTTTTTATTTCGTTATGTAGAACTCAATATTTTATATATCTATATGTAAACTCAATACTACCAATACCGGGTGGATGAGAAATTATTACATTATAGCTGCTTCATAGAAGCATTACAAACACAAATATCTAATAGAATTTTGTTCTTTAATCGGCCGGTTTCGAAAAAATAACTTATTTTTGTTCCAAATTGGATGCGTAATTCCACAAGAATGTATGAAGATAATGATTTGTTACTTGTAAGATACGTAGAGTAACGTATTTCTGACGTTAGTTTCAGTAGGAATTATGGGAGATCACACAGGGTTTCGAAATAATTAATCACTTAAAAGAATTAAACGAATATTCCGAACAGCTTTTTCAGAAGTAACTAGGCAACGTTCCGTTGAGGTTGGTCAGATTCCTGAACCAACTTCTGGAAATAAACACGTCGGCCGCTTACAAACCCGACGCAGGGTGGGGAATAATGACTGCAACTGGCATTCTTATTGGCCTACACTAATGTGATACCAGCAGAGAGGCGTGTTTTTTTATGTACTGATCTAGTGTAAGTGACACCCGCACAACCTGCAGCGTTGCGAGCTTGACTGTCTCTTGTTTTCGAAAAAAACTATATTATTTCCGTAGGAAATGGTCAGAAACAAAAAGTAAGATACAAAATGTGTTCCAAATACCTAGGTCTATTACTGGTATAAATTAATGAAACGACTTCCCTTCCACCCGGTATAACTGTGTATTGCAGTGGAACATATGGGGCAACATACACCTTCTGAGCGAAGCAAAACATCATGCCAACTAGAATAACTATATTTCTTTGGCCATTGGATACTAGTCTCTGGTTCCCAAGGTCGTGAGTTCGAACTCCGGCGGAGGTCGATATACTTTTTCGTGAGTAAAAATCCTTAATAGGGTTTCCTTCGGAAGGGAAGTAAACCCAAAGGTTTCTTGTCGTAGCTTTACGGTAAGTTAAAGAACCTCAAACCTGATAAAGAGAACTCTGAGTAAAATTAAGCGGGCTTTCAAAATGGGATGCTGAAAACCATCTACATCGATCCTGAATTACCTCGGACGAGAGATCTTGCATTCTTGTTCTTCTTCGTGTTGACTGCTGTGATGATGTGATGTAGAGCTCTTGGTCCTCCTGAAATATATAAAGTTCCTAGCTTCCTAACAGAAATTGCTTAAATTCTGGCAAAAAAAGAGGTACTGGAGTATAAATAAAAAATAACACGGGGTGAAAAAATAAAAAAAAAATTTAAAAAAAACAAACAAAAAAAAACGCTAAAACTATTCTCAGCACACAGCTTTTTCCCTCTTTGCATTTGTACACAAGGCACAGAAAGAAACCGGCACTGTCTTATTCCGTACACCGCATTCCTTATCGCTTGTAGGGTACTTTGTTACGTCATGTTTTTATTTTATTGGCTGTTACTGTCACCTTCCAAGTTCTATATCGAAGCAATAGAAACCTTTGCTGGGTTTGTCAACTCATTCTCTTATAGATATAGCCACCTCCCTCAACTGGAAGTGAGATTAGGTAACGTGTACTACAACAGTAAGCTACAACCCCTCCTCCTTCCCCAATTAGAATGATGGAGGGGCCAGCGGATATCAGAAGACACGCCCTATAAATTCCCTACAGACAATCAGAAATTCGATGTCTAATACTATTTGTGCTCTGTGTACTTAAGACGAGTTAAAAAAAAAGAGTAAAAAAAAAAAAAAGTAAAATAAAACTACCATAGTAGTTAAAGAGCATCCATTATATAAATCGGTTTTATTTACCCACCAATCACACGCACTCTAGATAGTATTCTCTCTATATCGGTAATTAGAAATCACGGTGCATGTCACTTTAATTCTTCCTCTGCTTATAACAAAATTAAATTAATTACTTTAAGGAATGATTAAGCATTTCCATTCGGTACTTTAATAATAGCTGTTATGTATGAATTAATTTAACAAATACACGGTAGTCTGTACCAATAATATATGCTTCTGAATGCTAATAATATTTAAAGGACATTACAAAATTTCAAATGTATGGGCAATCAAATGAAAATGGCGTATGATTTATGCAAGCAAGAATACATTCAATACGCCAAACTATGCATTAAAATGCAATATTTTAATACATTCAAAATAATAAAGTTGCTATTTTATCACCACACTTTTATATTGCCTTTCAATGAAATGCAACAGGTGCAGATGAACTGCGAATCAAAATCCTTAAACTCTGGAAATAATACAATTTCGCATTGCTGATCAAAACTCGCGCGTGTAACATAAGATTAAACCTGACACAAACTTCCACCTTCTGCCGCAAAGTTTGTCTTAACCAAGCATTTATAATTCCACAACATTTACTAGCAACATAATTGCACTCCCTCTGAATTCAGTCAAAAGGGTCGCTAGGTCGTATATGTTAATTAAGAAATAAGGTTAGGTCAGGAGTCTTATGATATGACTTGTAATGATTGAATGTGAATGTGTTACTCATCTTGTTAAGCAGACATTCTGCCAACAAGTCAAGCTTCTCTTCTATTAAACCAAACGTGATGATATTCTTAGAAAATGAATATGCATAGTATTAAGCACTAGGTGAGCAACTTTCAGTTTTTTATTACTTTCTCTAGCCACGTATGTACAATGTACATAGGAATAGAGAAGTAATGTATTCCACCCAAAAATACGATACTGAGATTTCACCGGAAATACATGTTTTAGGACTCCCTGTATCCAAAAAAAGCATTTTCAGAAAAAAGGTCCGTGTGCCCATGTGTCTGCGAACACGATAACCAAACTTGGTATTTAAGTTTAGTATCTTCCACGGATGCGACACGAAGATTTTGAGAAAAATCCCCCCACCCCACACTACCCGTTACATGGAAATTTTTGCGAAAATTTTGATTTTCTTAAAAATGGCTGTGACGATTTTGATTAAAATACCGTATATTAATGATATTTACCTGAAAAATAAAATGTATATCTTGAATTTTCTGGGAATAACTTCTAAAGACCTGTTTATTCAGGATGGATTTTGCTTAATTTGGTATAACTAGTAAACCGTAAGAGATAAACAAAAACTTACGATATAAAATATGTAGGTCTTGTTAAAATACACAAGTTATGTCATATACATTTTTTTCGTGGAGCTTACCATTTTCGTGGTATTCATTGTTATTAGCTTCAGTTGTGAAGTACTTATATTTTTCTCAGACGGGAGCGTCCGTTTTTCTTTTGTTCTGCTCCTGGCCAAGAAAAGAAGCGATTTGAAACGACAATTTCATAACGACAGGTTTTAAAACATTTGACTATCGGTTTAGCCTAGTGAATTCCCTTATTTTCTTCCTACTTATAAGGAACTAAGTAATAATAACATTGTGCTAATGAGTACCTCGATTAGCAAGATGCAGAAACAGGAATAATCTTATGTAAGAAGTTTGTAGAACAGCTAGAGAAAGTCATGTGAGTGTAACACATCAGATTTTTTGTTACTTCTCAATATACGAATTAATATCTTAAAATTTGGGGTAAACCTTTAAAGCTAAAATTTGAACTAGGTGATTGAGAATCCATTTATTCATAATAAACGTTACTAGTAATATATCTGTGCATGGATTTTGAAACGCGTCGTACATTTTTTAAATTATTAATGCTTCAAGATTTTAAGGAAAATAAAATGAAATATCCCTAAAACTTCAATGAATTTTAATTCAATTATTTGAACCAGTGTGGATCTAGCAGTGACTCGTTCAAAATTACTTATAGTTTTCATAGTGTATAATATAGTATGGGAGAAAAAATTAGAGTTGCTAATAACAATTATAATTGCAAATTAAAAATTTCTGCTGAATTCATAGTAAAGGAACTGACACTACAAACATATAATACTGAAATTGAAAATATTTGTGGAACAACAAAGGCATGATACTGTTTAACTCAGCTGTTAGTATTTATGAATCTTGCAAATATATTTAAACTTTTGGGTATGTGGGTTGCGGTCAATTGGCATGCAATGTCTTAGAGTGGTAAGGACTGAGCTTTAAAAATGGCAGAACACAGTCAATAATACTATTTTATGATCAAGCAAGTGCTTAACTTATGTTAAAACGAAAAAAAAAAAAAAAAAAAAAAAAAAAAAAAAAAAAAAAAAAAAAAACAACAACAACTAAAGATGTAACCCTTGGTCCAGCTTCTTAAAATTTCAGTCATAGGTATCATGATCATGAATATATACCGGTCTCAGTGGCCGAGCTCGCTAAAGAGCCTCATGGGATCGTGGGTTCGCGTCCCTCCTGTCGAGCTGTTGATTATTTGAAAATGTTTCTGTGTCTGTGTATGTATTTGTAAAAGGAAAACGTCAAAAATTAGTAGGTCAACCAAGAACTGGAAGAAAAGAGTAAAAAGAAATACAGCGCCAGAGTCCTGACACTTGCAGCGCCGTGGCCGAGTGGTTAGACCACTCGCCGCCCACTTAAACGACCCGGGTTCGATCCCAAGCGACCTCATGCGAGATTTGTGGTGGACAAAGCGGCGCTGGGGCGGGTTTTCTCCGGGTTCTCCGGTTTCCCCCGGAGCTCCATCTTCATTCATGTATCTCAGTGCCATAAGTAGTGAAAGCGGGCGTTAAACGCTACCAAAGGAAAAATCTGATGTGTATCATTCACATGACTTTCTCTATATCCCTGCAACAAATTATTCTTAAAAAGCTTATACTTCTATTTACTTTATGCTAATCAGAAAAAATTAGCAAAAATAGTCTTATTACTTGCTTCCTTGTAAGTAGAAGCGAAATAAGGGACTACCATAGGTTAAAGTGATAGTCAAAAGCTGGTTGCTACGTCAATGAAGTTGACGTAGTTGTTTATATGGATCTGAGTTGACAAGTTCCTGTATGAGAAAAATGTAAGTTTTTCATAGCAGAAACCAAAAATAAGGAATGTCTCAAAAACGACGAACTTCACGAAAAAAAATTATATAACATAAATTGCGTGTATTAACGTGCTCTACACTTTTTGTGTAGGAGTTTTTGTCCATCTCTTGCGGTTTAGCAGTTATTCAAAATTCCGTAAAATTCGTACAGAATAAACTACTCTTCAGAGGCTATTCCTAGAAAATTGAAGATACACATTTTATTTGCCAGGTAAATATGTTTAATATACGAAATTTTAATCAAAATCGTTAGAGCCATTTTTGAGAAAATCAAAATTTTCGAAAAAAGTTCCATGTAAAGGGTAGTTGGGGATGGGGGGATTTTTCTCAAAATCTTCGTGTCGCATCCATAGAAGATACTAAACTTAAATACGAAGTTTGGTATTTTACCTACTTTTCGTTTTTGAGTTATCGTGTTCACAGACACACGGACACGCGGACATGCGGACCTTTTTGTGAAAATGCTTTTTTTGTATATTGGGGACCCTAAAACATATATTTCCGGTGAAATCTCGGTATCGAATTTTTGGGTGGAGTGCAATACCTTCTCTATACACTATGTACATAGTGCGTATAGAGAAAGTAGTATTTATGCTAATCGGAAAAAAATAGCAGAAATAGTCTTATTACTCGCTTCCTTGTAAATAGAAGCGAAATAAAGGGAAAAGCATAGATTAAAGTGATAGTCAAAAGCTGGTTGCTATGTCAATGAAGTTCCTTTGTTTATATGGATAGGAGTTGACAAGTTCCTGTATGAGAAAAGTATACGTTTTTCATAGCAGAAACCAAAAATAAGGAATGTCACAAAAACGACGAACTCCACGAAAAAAAAAAAATGTATATAACATAAATTGTGTGTTTTAAAGTGCTCTACATATTTTGTGTAGTGAGTTTTTGTCCATCTCTTACGGTTTAGCAGTCATTCAAAATTTAGTAAAATTCATCCAGAATAAACTACTCTTCAGAGGCTATTCCCAGAAAATTCAAGATATACATCTCATTTGTCAGGTAAATATGTTTAATATCCGAAATTTTAATCAAAATCGTTACAGCCATTTTTGAGAAAATCAAAATTTTCGAATAAAGTTCCATGTAAAGGGTAGTTGGGGGTGGGGGGATTTTTCTCAATCTTCGTGTCGCATCCCTGGAAGATACTAAACTTAAATACCAAGTTTGGTATTTTACCGACTTTTCGTTTTTAAGTTATCGTGTTCACAGACACAGGGACACACGGACACACACACACACACACACACACACACACACACGGACCTTTTTGTGAAAATGCTTTTTTTTTTTATATTGGAGGCCCTAAAACATGTATTTAACTCCATGGCACGACGGCTCACGGGGAACCTTGGCCTACCGCCCGGCCGCTGCGTCCCCCATCTCGGTCCACTACAGACGTCATGGATGGGGTGCAGTATTGGAGGGTGAGACGTGATCAGCGCCTCGAGCCCCCTCCCGGCCGGTTAATGCGGTCCTCACGACCTGGAGCCGCTACTTCTCCATCAAGTAGCTCCTCAATTGGCCCCCCAGGGACCTCACGAGGCTGAGTGCATCCCGGTCCAGGTCTCCCAGCGGGAGAAAAGTCCCCACGCCGGTACTGGGAATCGCACCCAGGTCTCCCGCTTGGTAGGCAGCTGCGCTACCACCGCGCTAAGGAGACGACCCTAAAACATATATTTCCGGTGAAATCTCGGTATCGAATTTTTGGTGGAGTGCAATACTTTCTCTATACACTATGTACATAGTGCGTATGGAGAAATTAAAAAGGAGTCCTGACAAGCCTTCCGAACTGTATTTTTAATAATGAAAAAAAGTATTAAATCTCACATGATAGAGATATTCTGTCCCACATCCAGTCAGAATTTATAGCAATGTTGGTTGTTCTAGGTGCACCCTAGGTATTCCTCTTGTACTCACACATTGATGCTTCTGGTCTCCCATGAGGAAACATCCGCAAGGCAGCACGCTGGTGTTGCCATTATGTTCGCTCCCCTAGTCTACTACAAATAGCAAGTTAGAACGTACTATTCTAACAAGCAGTAAATAGATTGAATAGGTCTGACACCTGATCATATATTCATAGAAATGTTTTCTTATGCTCCATCTTAGCAAAGGGTATGTGTAATCAAGAAGACTAGCGCTTCGAAATGAGTGAGATATATGTTTCAGATTATCCAAAGAACTTTCTTCTTATTCATTTAATTAACTTTAATTCCTTATTACTGAACCGAGGGAGTTTTAAGTCAATATTAATTACTATGCACTTATTTAATAAACCGTTTGCACACAAATAAATATGAGTTTCAATTCCCAAGTGATATAAAAGGTCTTAGTAAATATAAGGTCTCGTACATGTATCTCCCAATGCAATATTTTATGTAGAAATATACAGTTACATGGGCTAAAGCAATAAAGAAAAGGGATAAGTGGTAAACTTAAGCCATTATATAAAGTTCGATTCCCGGCCACTGAATGAAATGCCATAATACCGCTGACAAGAGATGTTATAGATTGACATGGACATTTTTAAATGAAAGTACAGTTGAAACTCGCTTATACGTTATTCACTTAAACATTTTTTGCACATATACGCTAAAATTTTAGAGAGCAATTGTTTTTCATTAAAATGTTGCTCAATTATATGTTTTGGTTATACGTTTTCTCGTTAATGCGTCACTTTTTTCTGATCCCCATACACAAAATGTAACCATTTATACGTTTTTAAAAAAAAACGGTATGGTGGTATGCTTGCTGTGTATAGCCTTAAGTTGCAGTTTTCATTGTCGTCATATTGTTCCAACAATGTATTAACCTTGGTTCCAACAGTCACCTCTCCGTTTTAAGTCGAGTACTGCTAGTGTGCTGTGTTCATTGTCATTTATCCTTTCATTGTTGTCATAGCGTTCCAACAGTCACATATCTATTTTATGTGGAATTTCGATTTACAAACAGGAGAAGAAATATGTGTGAATATCAACCAGCAAGGAAGAAAATAAGAAGATACTTAACTCTTGGTGAAAAATTAAAAATTCTGGATGAGGCCTAGAGAAAATAAGTTACACGTTTTCTTATTTATACAGTATTAAATAAACTGTTTCTGAGCTTTTTGTCCCATAGGCTCAATTTTGACAGGAAAAATATAATTTACCCATTAGAATTACTCACAAGTAATATAGTATAAATACTTAGTATAGTATGTCGAGTTAAAAGAACAGTCAAGAGTGTAAACTCATAAAATTTTTCAATTTTTATCTCTTCTTTCTTTTTCTTTTTTTATTTCTTTCTTTCTTAGAAATACCAATTACTGAGAGAAAAAAAAAAAGTAATTGCAGCCAATTTTGTCGCTACTTGAAAGCTTGTGAGCAAGTTACCTTAGTGTGCTCAGACCCCTCGGTGTAGAAAAAAAAAATTATCAGCATCTGGCATAGTCCCAGGAAGCTGACACTTAAACAGAAGACGGTTTTAAAGTCAGCTTTTAGAACTAAAAGCTTTTATAATTCTTCCCGCTGAATAGAGAGGCGCTTTGTTTCTGTTTACGCTGTATTTTTCCTATGCAAATCGAAACTCAATCTTCGACATTTATGGTACAAGAATCTTGGCAAATATTTTAGTTTTTAATCTTTTTGAAGCTTAGTCTTTTAGCAGAGCTTTAAGATTGTAGTACAGACATGTACAAAGGTAGCTCTTGCGAGATACTGGCGTCTAATCAAGGTGGGGAAATGTTGATGAGTCATGTATGCGCACAGTTCTCCATAGTGAATGTGCCGTTTTTAAGCAAACATAAACAGAATATTAACTTCGAAATGCAAGAGGATGTAATTTTTAGAGTTGCACACGAACTGCAAATGGAATTATTACTCAAATTTTGCCGAATTCACGGTTTGTTCCCGCAAAAAATCAAAATATAGATTTTGTCAGTCATTAAATATATAGTGTTTTTATTCAAATTTATTTAAAGCCATTTTTGAGGATATAAGAAGTAACGAAAATGTTTCCATGTAAAGGGAATTTGTACTCAAAACTTTTCAGGGGATTATGTTTAAAATCTTCGTATATTTGAAAAGCACTAAACTTAAATGCCAAGTTTGTGTCCGACGTTTCCTCTTTGAGTTGTTACAGCTGGATTCAGGTATACATGTGCGTCCACACACACACACACACACACACACACACACACACACACACACACACACACACACACACACAGTAATGGTCTCTTAAACCATATTATAGTAATATAGCAATTACTTCTGATGAAAAGAAGTTAGTTAAAAATAACATACACGTACGCATTTACCGCTACTTTTCTAAAATTGCTGGTTTCGGAATCAAAACTGTGATAAACATGTGTTTCCGGTGTTACTTTTTTTGATAGTGTTTAACGCCCGCTTTTACTACCAAGGCACCGGAGGCGATGAGACTGTTGATACATGGAACGAAGATGGAGCAACGGAGAACCGGTGGGGGGAACCGGAGAACCCGGAGAAAACCCGCCCCTGCGCCGCTTTGTCCACCACAAATCTCACATTCAGTCGCTTGGGATCAAACCCGGGCCGTCTAGGTGAGAGGCGAATGGTCTAACCACTCGGCCACGGCGCGGCCCCTCCGGTGTTAGTCTGATGCCAAACAAAATTGAAATAGGCGATGTGCAATGCTTGCTCTACATTTGTAAATAGTACAGAAAGTAAAAATGAGTTTTAAAATATGGCTGCAATTTAAATAAAACATATCTCCATCTGCATTTCTAGTGATCATATTGTGAATTTAAATGGAAAATCTCATTTGACACCAAATTACTGTCAAGTGAAATGTGAAAGAAGGAAGACCATCACTTCACCAGGGTTGCGTTTCAGTAATTGTCCACGTTTATGCAGTCCCAAATGGGCCGTTAAAACGTACTGGCTATCTGTCGCCAGCAGCGCCGCACTGCGAATTAGTTTGATATCGCTCCGTCCACTCGCTGCGGTCGAAAAGGCAGGCATTTCCAACATTATGGCGCCCCAGCTCCTTGTTTTGCCGGATCGTTGCACCCTGATTCCTTTGCCGGAAATTGCCACTGTATATAGAAGAGCCTCCCTGTCTCGGGTCGTTTCTTGCGAGCGAGGGTGAATATCTTGCTATGTTACCTATTGTCATTGTTATGGATCATGGTACAGACACTTGAGTTAAATGGAAGGCTTAATGTTGTCCATTGATGTGGTGGCTTAAACGCTGTAATCTCACTCTCTGCTTTGCATTTATACGAAGACGCTGTGCAAACGGAATGAGAAACAAGGGTCTTATCTCGTTATTCCTATTAACTTTACTGGAATAGTTTATCCGTTTCCTTTATAGGATATTAAAAGTTTGGGATGCTTAAAGCATAAAATTGGGTAGTATTACAGTACTTATATCCAAGGGAAAGAATAGAATCGTCAACATCTTCAACTTCCAAGGCCTGGTATTATTCCTTTCCATTTTCAAGAAAATCCATATTGCTTTTGGGGGTCCTCTTGGGTCCTTTTGCCCTAAATCGTTTGTGTTTTTACTTCCTTTAGATATCTACCTTAGGTAGTCAAATTTAGTCATTCAACTGGTATCAATTCTCTGTGTCTCTGACCTCAGAAGCAATTCAGTGACATCAAAATGAACCATTGGAATATGTAATGATATGAAATGAAGGGGTAATTTGGATACCACCTCTATAAAACATTTCACTATGAGGAAAGGCTAAACGAATAAACCTTAATTCGGTATACTAGGAGACTGGACAACAGCAAACTCATTAATATACACCATATCTTTCAACAATAGCTTGGTTTAACTCATTCTTTCATTTCACGTTTTATTACATGTCGTATTATGTTTATACATATCATCATCACCACCATGATCTCATCATGGATTAGGAATTTCTCTTTTACGGCCCTACGTTTCTCTCTAACTCCTCATAGATCTTCCGAATCTTCTTCTTCCTGTCGGCTGGTATCAAAACTTAGTTTAGGAGAACGACTTTAATTCGTTCTTTGTATATGTTGTTATCATGGACTTCTATATTCTCTTATTTTTTATGAATAGGAAGAATATTTAATTCATTTTTATTTTGTCCAATACTACACATCCCTTATTAGTCTTAGGTATCTGAATTCACTACGACATAGTTCTATTATGGTACATGATAATTCATTACATAATGTTTGCGCCGAAGTTCAAGGAATCATTGTCTTAACGGCGAGAACATATACATTTATTGTAGTATTATCTTTAGGTAGTTCTGAGAGAACGTAGGCTTTCACGGCCGGAGTCAGTGTAACTAAGAAAAGTTTCCGGGCTGTTTTGCCATGGTCTGCTGGTGTTAGAAATCCCATACATTTCGTCCACAACTACGGTGGACATCTTCAGTGACGCGGTCGAAGTTTTCTAGGAGAAGGTTTCGCTGCGTCTGAAGCGTTGACCAGACCAGAGCAATTGGCAGGCTGAGGGCAGCCTGAGGTGTGATAGACGTGTCCCTGTTCTCGGAGGGAACTTAACCACGTTCTGACGGGATTGTGGGTTTTGTAGGATGGCGGGTGAGTGTTGGGGTTGTGGAGTGACGGGAGGAGGCAAGTGTTGCCCCTCGGCGGTTGTCTATGGTGTGTGTTTATCAAAATGTTTGTTTTGAGGTTTTAATTTTGAATCCTAGCAACTCTTGAAGGATTATAAGGAGCTTAGCCGTAGCAGCTGTTGGAGGTGCTCCTTCGTTACCGGGGATGCCCGCAAGCCATGCGGGGAAGCCGGTATCGCCTGAAGCGGCGGTTTGTGGGATTGTAATCCCCAAGAGACCCAACGAGGGCGCTCCGATGGAATGGTAGTCCTTGAAGCGTTGACTGTCGGGATCGCTACTTTTATGCTGGCAAGTGGGGAGGGGGGGCTTGGGCTCTCCGGCGTACGTGGCTTCTGATTGGACCGCTTCGTTGCTTCTCGTTTGATGACGTTTCCTGCTTTCAATGACGGGATGCCAATTTCTGTTGAGGTAGTTCGTTATATTTTGAGGAATATAAAGATTCTACCAATCTCGTAGTAGTAGAATAATCCCCCAAAACAGAGGAAATTCTTCTGGAAAGAGGTGAAATTTATAATTACGAGCATAAACAACTGCGTTTTATTTATGGCAATATAAAATGAATATTGTAGTCAATACTGATTTAATTTCGATTTTTTTTTTTTTTTTTTTTTTTTTTTTGGTATTCCGCAGCTTTTCTTAGGAATGTCCAGCTGCTTGTATTGATTTTATAAGTATTTTTGTTAAGAGTCCAAGTTTTACTACTGTATGTTAAGTTGAAGTTCCTGTTGTTTCAATGTTTTCAATTTAATTTAATGTTATATATTGCTTTATTATATAGTGTGTAGTAGTGTAGTGTGAACTATGTGTGTCTAAATAAGTTAACTTTATTTTTAATTCTTGATCTTGTTAGTGTAGTGGTAGCGCAACTGACTCTGGCGTGGGGACCTGCGTTCGATTCCCAATACGAGCTTGGGGATATTTGTGTGCTTTTCCTCATCCCCATCCCGCGAAAAGGGGGATAACAACGGCATAAATTATTCACTGTCTAAATGCCGAGGTCGAGTTGTACCTCCTACAATTCCGTCCCGACCATTGACCTACCTTCGCGTTGATTACCTACCATGGTCATTCTATGGATATGTTGCATTGCACCTCAGTTAAAATGCGTATGTTAGTTATATGTAATTTCGTATATTTGGTGTACTGATATTTAGTTTTGTCTGCTTTAATCGACCTATTTTTATCATATTATTTTTAATTTTATTCATTGTCGCTTTGACTGCTTGGTCATATTTCGACAGTGCTGTTCGTGATACTAGTTCGATCTGTATGGTGGAAGTAGGCATTATAGTCTTTTCCACACGCCCATATCACATTTGCTGCGCGCAAGTAGATATTGCAAAAATTGTACATACCGTCTGTATTCAGCCTTCTGGGTCTCATGCGTTATATGCCATACTACTTTGTCCCACGACATAAGAGGACGCTGGCGGTACCGTCAGGTCTACCTGCTTTCACTATCTGTGGATAGATGGCAGCGTAATCGCAATTACCATCTCTATATTAGTTTTTACTGTTGTTTTACACTGAAGGTGAAACTTTGTTCATGGTGTTAAATATAATCCGGTATTTACTTTGACAACTGAGGGGAGACTCCAAAAACACCTCAGCCAGACGGGGTTTGAACTCAGGACTTCCTGAATGCGGGCCAGTAAAGTTGCCGCCTGAAACATCCCACTCAGTTTTGATTTAATTAATTCTTTATTAATATGTTTACAATATGATCAATGTAATATTCCTAATACATTATTGTAATAATAATAATAATATAATAATAATCATTATTATTAACATGCCCTACTATATTAATCGGATATCTGAGGATAATCTTAGATTTGCCTACCTTAGTTTGATCTAAATATCCGCAGCTGGTGGAGGATTTCTAGTGAGATTTCGAGTTCGAATTCCGCTGACATCTTCAGTGTCAGCAGAGTCAGAGAGAGAGAGAGAGAGAGAGAGAGAGAGAGAGAGAGAAGGGGGGGGGCAGAGGAAGGGAACATGCCGTCGTTTGCTCTATACACTATGTACCGAGCTACAACTCATAAACTGAAGATACAACTTACTTCTAAAACTCCTACAACATTGAACTTACATTGTATACAATTGAAAGTTATTACTTCAATAACTGGAACACTAACTGCGATGTTGTGATGTGCCTGTTAAAAAAATTATGGTATGTTCTATTTACATGACTTTCTCTACATCTCTACAAAAATTGTTAAAAAGCTTATTCTTCTATTTACTTAATACTAATCCAGAAAAAAATTAACAGCAATGGTCTTATAGTTGCTAAGTAATAGAAGTGAAGTAAGGGTAAGCAGAAGGAAAATAAGGGAGTAACATAGTTGACAAATTCACGTATAAGAAAAGTGTAAGTATTTCAAAGCTGAAACTAATAAAAACGAATATCTCAAAAACCGTCAACTTCACGAAAATATATATATAAAATATAAATTGTGTGTTTTAACGTGCTTTACACTCTTTGTCAAGTAAGTTTCAGTTTATCTCCAGTTATGCAAAATTCCGCAAAATGCATCCAGAATAAGCATATCTTTAGATGCTATTTAGATATAAATTTTATTTGTCATGTAAATATCTTAAATATAAGAGATTTTAATCAAAACAGTTGGAGTAATTTATGAGAAAATCAAAATTTTCGAAATTTTTTCTATGTAAAGGATTGGTGGGGGGTAGGAGGATTTTCTTGATAATCTTCAGGTCGCATTCTTGGAAGACACCAAACTTAAATACCAAGTTTTGAGCTAAGTTGTACACACACATGCGCGAACCTTTATCTAAAATTCCTTTCTGTATTCAGGGGGGTCCAAAACATGTGTTTGCGGTGAAATCTCGGTATCGAATTTTTAGGTGTAATACAATACCTTCTCCATACACTATGTACATAGTGCGTGTAGAGAAAGTACTACATATTTTAATTAAAAAATTGCCCTTGTCATGTTGTTTTAAATAAACCGAGAGTGATTGGTTTCATTTTGAGAGGTGTAGTGGCTGTGAAAACGTGTCTGGCATCTGCACGCGTTTTTGGTTTTTTGAAAGGCGAGAGAAACAAAGAGACGACGACCTCATATTCTCCGGGCGGGTGATAGGCGCAGTAGATTACCCAGCAGGGGGAGGATCATAACCGAGGCGGGCCCATTTTCCTTGCGCGCCTCATTTGCTATGATTACCAGAGCACCCTGGAGTACCGTTCTGGCTAAGCGAACCACCTCTCTCCATTTGTTTAAAATTATCATCTCCTGCCCGCCATGGCAGAAAATTGTTTATTGGTTTAATATTACCAACCTCCTGACGTTTAAATAATGTTCATAGTTCCGTCGCTCAGGAGGACCATTAAGCAGACGCTGCAACAAAAAAGGCTTATGGACGGAGCTGAAATTCGGCACTTAAGTGTAACCCTTCACTAGGATTTCTTCTATCGGAATCTTTTTGCGCAACGAGAAATCTAGTTCGTCCTATGTCGAATGCTTCTGCACGAGCGCCCTATCTAAGCTACATTTATATAAATTGTTTTGTTACGTTTGCGGAAAAATTTACCATTTCAGCTGGAATAGTATTATGATTATGCGATTTTAGTTGAAGCAAAATATATAAATCTGTTTTATTCACAGACTTTCTCTACACATACTATCTATGTATATATAGTGTACAGAGAAGGTATTGCACTCCTACCAAAATTCAATACCAAAATGTCATCGGAAATACATGTTTTGAGACCCCTGAATCCAAAACAGCATTTTTAGAAAAATTATCCGTGTGTGTATGCGTGAGTGTGTGTCCATATGTCCGTGTATCTGTGAACACTATAACTCAAAAACGAAAAGTTGGTAAAATACCAAGCTTGGTATTTAAGTTCACACCCTCGACCCCAAACTACCCTTTACATGAAAAACATTTAGAAAATTTTGATTTTCTCAAAAATGGTGTAACGATTTTGATTAAAATACCGTGTATTAAAAACATTTATATGGCAAATAAAATGTACATCTTGAATTTTCTTGGAATAGCCTCTAAAGACCTCTTTATTCTGGATGAATTTTGCGGAGTTTTGAATAACTGATAAAGCTCGTTAAAGCACAAAATTTATGTTATATATAAATTTTTTTTTTTGTGTGGAGTAGATCGTTTTTGAGATATTTCTTATTAGTTATAGTTTTAAAATAGATATACTTTTCTCAGACGGAAATTTGTCAACTCTTGTTCATACAAACTTCAATCACAAGGTAACCACCAGCTTTTAAAATATTTTACTATTGAATTAGCCTATAGTACTCCCGTATTTCCCTTCTACTTACAAGGAAGCAAGTAATAATACCCTTTTTGTCAATTCTTTATCGATTAGCATTAATTAAATAGAAGAATACACCTTTTAGCTATAATTGTTTGCCAAGGTGTAGAGAAAGTCATATGATTCGAGCACATCAGATTTTTTATTTTATCCACTTCATTCTAATCAAGGATAATGGAAAACCCCGGAAAAACCTTATCCAGGTAATTCACCCTGACAGAATTTAAACTCGCAACTTGTTGAATGCGGGGCATTGACGCTATCACCACACTATAGAGGCGGGCTTGCTTGTAGGAACTTGTTTTCTGGCACATGACCAGTATGAAAACTAAATGAAAAGTAAATACGAATAATGATAATTCTCATTTGATAAAAACATAGATATTGTGGTTAACTATATGAAATGTTTTTATCATAAGTTGTGTTTTAACATCATCTACGTTTTTAGTGTATTAAGCATGCTGTCTGTCTCTTACGGTTTATCAGTTATTCAAAAATCAATCAGAATGAAGTGAATTTTAGAGACTATTTCTAGAAAATTAGCTATAATTTTATTATCACTTGAAGAAATTATTTGAAAACTCGAACCAGTAATAAACAAGTTCTTACAAATTGTTAACGTTACACAAATGTTAACATTAAAATGTTTTTAATGGTACCCACATTTTTTCTGTAAGTTCAAAGATGTTGTTTATCTCTTACAGTGCACCAATAATATTACCTTCACCAGAATACCGAAGACTTTTCAGATATTTCAATATACGCGTTTTATTAGCTTCTTTACACCGTGTTCGAATCAAATCTCAGAGCAATTTTTGAAAAAATAAAACATAACAAAAATTGTCCACGTAAACAACAGATAGAGATGTGTCGTATTTTTGAAAATATATTGAATTTAAGTATTAATTTTTGTGTTACATAAAGTTTGGTTATGCTGTTTACGTATTTTGGGTGGTATTCAGCTCTTTCTCTGCTTGCTATAGCTAAGTAGAGGGAAAAGAGGCATGAAATTCTGTGATGAAATAGGCATCTACAAGAAATGATTGATTCTAATCCGGCGCACGGCAGGAAATCAAATTTTTACCTTGATTTAATTCATCAGAAACGGAAATCCACGGCCTTGACCCAAACATTGTTAACATTTTTATAGAATATTATTCCGTACAGTTGCTGCGTGATGTAATGGTTTTTGCTCCCGGTTGTTACTGAGTCAGAACTGAGTTGTATTTTACACCATGTGAAACAATTTTAATTAGTTTTTTTTAATCCTTAAATAGAATAAAGAATATAACTACCCTTTTTATTTTTAATTTATTGGCTGAATACACACCTAAACCATTTCAAGTCTATGTGCATGCTCCTGTATATACCACAATGATTTGCCTAAACACTCCTTAAGGTATCTTCACAAATGAAAGCAATACTAAATCTACCATCAAACGTAAATAAAACTTTGCGAAATCTAATGGATGTACAGACGACCCTATAAGGCAACCTACAGTGACTTTCAAATAGAATCCCATCCAGAGTGCTTTTGCATTCAACATATTGCATTCCCGCTTAACTGGGAAGTAACACGTTAAGTGATTCCGCCTCTCATAAATACTACTTGTGGTAAGACGAAATATTAAAATTTTGCCAAATATAATTCACGAGGAACATAAAGATTAATGTTCGTAGCAGAACCGTAAAACTACAGATTTTTAGCTCAAATAGTTTTCAAAATGCACATGAATAAAAATTATTTCGCTAGGCAGATGTACATGCTCAGTGTGCGAGTGAGAGGGAAATACGAAAAGAGCGGGGGTAGCGACCTGGCAACGCAGAACACGATAACTCATCTCATTCGCTGTAGAGTAGAACTCTTCCCATTTGAAAAACATTAGACTCGTGTTCACCTAAGAAGGCGGTCAATACTAAATGAAAACTGGGTGTATTCCGTTATTTGCAATTTAAAATATTATCTCGTGTTGCAGGAAGTAACTATTGAAATATAGTGCTGATGTGAATGTTAATAGAAGGTAAAGCGGAACTCATATATTATATAGACAAGCACTTGCATATTGTGTACATAATTACATAAAAAAACGTGAAATGAAACGTGAAGTACCACGTGATTCTGCCTCCTGTATTTCCACAGCTCAGAAGAAGACAAAATACATTTATGGTTGGGCTAAAACAGTGCTGTGTTTTTCTAAAAAAACCAACGATACAATTAAAAGCAATGGAGCCCCAATATTTAAATCACCAGGCAAGCAACGCAGTCTCGATAAGGAAGTTATTTGTTTAGATGATTTCAGCAAACATGTTCTTCGTCTACAAGCGGAATGATATGACAACACCTTCAATAATATGAAATATACAACACCTCCTATAACTTTAACTATCACCCACCTTCTTAGCTTAACTCGAGTCTAACGGTATAACTAGGGCTCTCTAAACACCAGTGTAATCGACCGCCATTTTTGCTTAAAGTCGCTCCAATATGCACTCTCTGCCGCTGCACTCAAGTCAAATTAAACATACAAATATGTCATTATAAGGATACACTACATTTCCTTAAAATTAACGCTACGTACATTCTATTCTTGTGAAGATTCGTAAATATGTTCTGTAGTCAAACTAAACTTATACCAGATTTTGAATGTGTGATTAATACTTTTTACTTTCTCTGCACGTGCTATGTAGTATAGTGTTTTCACCGGAAATATATGTTTTGAGACTACCTGAATCCATAAAAGGCATTTTTGGAAAAATATCCCTGTGTGTGTCTGTGTGTACGTGTGTGTGTATGTGTGTGTGACTGTGGGCAGCATAGCTCAAAAACGAAAATGCCGTTAAATACCAAACTTGGTATATAAGTTCGGTATCTTCCAAGGATGGGACACGAAGATTTTCAAGAAAATCTACCTACCCCCAACTACCCTTTACATGGAACATTTTTCGAAATTTTTTATTTTTTCAAAAATAGCTTAAACGATTTTTCGTATAAAACGTATGTCATGAATTTTCTGATAATAGCCTCTGAAGACTACCTTCTTCTGGATGAATTTTACGGAATTTTGCATAACTGCTAAATCGTAAGAGATGGACAAAAACTTACCATACAAAAAATGTACAGCACCTTAAAACAAACAATTTATGTCATATACTTTTTTTCTTGGAGTCTATTGTTTTTTTAGATATTCCTTGTTTTTGCTTTCAGCTTTAAACACGTATACTTTTCCCATACAGAAGTGTGTCAACTCCTGTCCATATAAACAAAGGAACTTCAGTCACATAGCAACCAGCTTTTGACTATCAATTTAACCTATGTTACTCCTTTATTTCGCTTCTAGTTACAAGGAAGCAAGTAATATGACTATTTCTACTGATTTTTTCTCGATTAGCTTGAAGTAAATAGAAGAATAAGCTTATTAACAATAATTTGTTACACAGAAGTAGAGAAAGTCATGTGAATGGAACACATCTGATTTTTTTCTTCTGCATATAGCTTTGTTTGCATGCAAAATGTTCTGCAGAAGGTGGTTGCTTAGCTCCCTTGCAAATAGATGTTTGCTTTCCTTCTTCCAGAGCCAGTTGCCATTCTTCTTACTCTGCATCACATTTTCTTTCCTCTCCCTTCCACGCTTCATATTCCACGCGGTGATTAAAATGGAAATGATGAAAGAATCAGGATTCCGCATTTGCATAGCAAGCTGGATTCTTGAATTTTGTTTGTAGTAGTTTCGGACTACGGAAAACTGCTGCGTAAGACATTCTCAAACCTAATTGAAATGGAGGCAGGTTTTTGGGCTTCATCAGAGTTACCTCTGAGTAGCCATAATTTGAGGATTAGCTTCGGATGAACGATAAGAAAACTATCAGCGGTAATAAAGCAAACTGTTCACGTATAATTAAATGCAATTTCAGCAATTCTTCCGTGTTCTCAACAAAAGGCTCAGCACTGTAGATTTGAGAGAGATCTAAAGAAAATACGGCGTGTTGATGTTACCCCAATATTGAATCAAGTTAAAAACCTAAGGTAGCTAAACCATCTTTCTTCTCTATGTTGGTTCATTTTCTTTCTGAAAGCACCCAAATCGGATAATTAAGAAAAGTTACGCATCTATTAGGCTTACGCGCGCACCTTTTCTTGGGTGCTCGCGCAATTTCGGAAGCAAAGCAGAATGGCACATTGAAGCATGAAGTACGCTATACTTCCTGACATCAAGGCTAAGGTTTCTGTTTATTTGTGGATACCAAAATCCATGTACAGGTACACCTATTCAGCTAGCTCGCAGTAAATCAGAGAAGCTGTTCACCATAATGGCTGAGGGTCTCAAAGAAAGAAACTTCTGT